>JAHRHZ010000018.1:6445460-6516340 GCA_024137785.1 Ginglymostoma cirratum
AGACCCTTCTTCAGAAATGATGAAGGGTCTAGGCCCGAAACGTCAAGCTTTCCTGCTCCTATGTTGCTGCTTGGCCTGCTGTGTTCATCCAGCTCCACACTTTGTTATCTCTAACTTTAACCTAGGGTTAATGTTTGTTTTTTCAAGTGAGTGTGGTTTTCTATGCTCAACTGCCAAGGTTTGTTCTGTTTGTATTACGTGTGTGAATGGTTGGTAGTAATTAACTTGACCAATGTCACACCTATCTCTCACATGTAAACTCCTGGCTTTAATTCCTTTAGTTGAAAGGGAACTCAGTTTCATAAAATTAGGGTTTGAAATGATGACTTCAGTATCCATGACTTTGGGGTTAACATGCAGTGTAATTGAGTATTTTAAGTCGAATTAATGTTGTAAATGCTATGTAAAAATTTAAAAATATTTGGGACAATAGAATTAATGTTACTAGCTCTCAAACTACAGAAATACCCAGTATATTCCTTCAAGGCCAGTTTAAGAGTGTAAATTTTAATATTTGTTTGTTTAATTTTAAATTCCAAATCTGTCACAGAGAACATTTACTCAAAGGGTGAGTTCAATTTTTACATCTGGTTCAAGGCTGGATGATTCCGACTATAAGAGGAGAAAAGTCTGATGTTCCTACGTGGTGTCAGTGCAGATGGGAACGCTTGTTACAGAGTAAGTTTCAGAGATAGTAGGAACTGCAGATGCTGGATGAACACAGCAGGCCAAGCAGAGTCAGAGGTGCAGGAAGGCTGACATTTCGGGCCTAGACCCTTCTTCAGAAATGGGCTTTTGTTTTGAGCTGATATCTGTCCAAACATTGGATTTTTCTATCACAAATTCTATTTTGTAAATATGGGAGTTATGGTATATGCAAAAGAAACTAGGTATGCAATTGCAATCATTATTTGTGGCAACCGATTTGCCTCAATCATTTATTTATAATGTTTGCAGCTCTCTGGAGCAGAAATGTATCATACCTCTTGGGTTTAATCATACAATGACCATTTTAAAAAATTAAATTCTAACTAATGATTCTCATTTTATGTATGAATAAACACTGACCCCTCAGTTCTAACTGAAGCTCAGAGGTTGTAAAGCCAAGGAAAGGTTTTAATTTAACACTAATTTTTTGCAGTCTAGGGGGAAGTATGCACAAGGTTCTGTAACTGGTTGGCAACCTGTATATGTACTGGGTTTGTATATAAAAAGCACAATGCAAAATTTTAATATGTAATTTTGAATGCCTTTAAGGGCTCAAATGAAATCCAAAGGTGCTTTGTCATCCGCATGTCTCATGTACTTAAATTTTAACCTGTATAATACTATTTGTTACGTCTGGCTGAACAATGAGCAATAAATACAAATTAATGTACAAACTTGGCTTACCTTGATTTTCTGTAATATTGCTGGAGTTGCAAGGAACTTTCTGAATGGGGCTTTATAAAGTTAAGTAATAACATGCAGAATAGGTAAACTTAGAGCACTACAACGGAGTTACCTGAAAGCAATATTCTGCAGATACTGTAAATCTAATTCTAAAGAAACAACGAAATGCTGTCCTCACATAGCAGGCCAGCTCACATCTATGCAGAAAGGAGGGTTAATGTCTTGTGCTGAAAAGTGATCAAGCCTCTCTCTTTCTCTTCATAGATGCTGCCTGACCTCTGTGC
Organism: Ginglymostoma cirratum; assembly: GCA_024137785.1. Classification (NCBI taxonomy): domain Eukaryota; kingdom Metazoa; phylum Chordata; class Chondrichthyes; order Orectolobiformes; family Ginglymostomatidae; genus Ginglymostoma; species Ginglymostoma cirratum. Next base: position 6,447,137 of record JAHRHZ010000018.1, read on the forward strand.
GTTTTAAATTCATTTTCAAAGGCACTGTGTGGTAATCAAATGGCCAAAACCCAGAGTATTTGAATCATCAAATTAGACAGCAAATTTATTTTATTGCCAAAAGATGAAATTGTGGATTACCATAATTGTAATGGACTGCCAGTGACGTGATCTTAATCTTTTCACAGAATATTCCTTTGGGGCCCTTACAGCAAGAATGTGATCAAGATAATCAAAAGAAATAAATTCCAAACTTAGGGTGTAAAAGAAGTAAGTCAGAGTTGAACATCAGTAGGAAAAACCTACGCAACGGGAGTTTGAAACACAGCTGGTTCAAGAATGGATGATTTAGACTGGGCGGGAACAGGTTTCGAAATTTCCTACACGTCAGTGCAATAAGCACCTGTGTATAGGTTGACCGCCTATATTTACTACATCCACCCAACTCAAAGTAAACCTGGAAAGTGTGGGGCTCTATTGATGAATAGTACTGTGTATCTCCTCTTGGAGCTGTGAAAGACAAACTTGCAAAGCAAGCAAAATCAGGAGTAGGCCAATTAGATCATTGAAATAGCAATGTTTGCATTTTTAACTGGTACCCTTATTGTCCAAAGTAAGCATTTTTTTTGTTCCCCTTCATGAACACCCTAAAGAAACCATTTTAAAACACCAAAGACATTGAATGCAGCACAATGTGTAGTTTATTTTTTCCTACTTGTACAATACAGAGATTTAACACATTTTAAAAAATAATTTCTTAAAACAACTGTACAAAAAGCATAACATTTTTTGCAGAACAGTCTACTGTCCAAAAAAGGCACTAATCCAGAAAAGGGAAAAAAAAACTGATACAGGACTCAAATGAAAATACATCTGCTGCTTTGTGTGTATATATATATATATATATTTGAAAAAGTAGTCTAAGGCTTTAAGATTATTCTGTCCACCTTCCAGTTTGGAAATCAATAGGTTATTTCAGTGCAGAACTGCCCCATTTCCTGCATCATTCCCTCCACTCACTCACCCAAAACAAACCTGGAATGTGAGTTTTTAATTCATAACTAGCATGGTGCATCTCTTCATCCAACCTGGCTGTGAGAAGTTGGGGGGGGGGTGGGGAAACAAATTGCAGAGCAAGGCTTTGAAAGGCAATCAGAATTGGAAGTACACTAGAATAGGAGCAGCAGTGGGCTATTTGGCCCCTTGAGCCTGCTCTGGTAAGATTGTGGCGTGGCCTGACCTCTGCTTTGTTGCCAACCCTGTGACTTTTGAGTATGGTGGAGGTGCAGCCTGATTTTTGATTGACAAATGAGTTAATGATCCAGCCTCCACTGTTACCAATGACAGAACGCCCCTTAGAGAAAATTCTTCCTCCCCCTCTGTCTTACATGGGAGATGTCATAATTTGAAATTCTGTCACTAAGAATGCAGCCCTTAGGTGAGAGACCAGAACTATCAGAATTTACCCATCAAATCCCCCCCTACTCAATCTTATACATTTCAATAAGGTGATATCTAGATCTTCTAAACTCCAAAGGGTAGAGTAGTAATGAATAGCCATGTGTTTCCTATTTTTCAGTCATACTTAAATTGCTCCCCTGCAAATTCATGAATTATTTTACACTTCAAAGAAAAAGATGTGCATTCTGGAATAACTTTTGTCATGAAAACTTGGCAGTTTATTTGAAACATGCATAATTTTGTACAACTCAGTTTTTTCATATTTATTTGTGGGATGTGGGTATCAGTTCCTAGTTGCCCTTGACAAGGTGGTGGTGAGTTGCCTTCTTGAATTACTGCAGTCCTCCTGCTGTAGGTTGACCGACAATGCTACTGGGCGGGGGGGGGAAGGAAGAATGCCAGCATTTTGACCCAGCGAAGGAACGGTAATATATTTCCAAATCAGGATGGTGAGTGGTTTGGAGGGGAACTTGCAGGTAGTGGTATTCCCATATGTCTGCTGCCCTTGTCCTTCTATATGGAAGTGGTCGTGGATTTGGAAGGTACTGTCTGGGGATCTTTGGTGAATTTCTGTACGATCTTGTAGATCGTACACACTGCACTGGAAAAGCCAACAGCAGAAATAGCCCTGTTGAACCTGCAAAGTCCTCCTCACTGACATCTGGGGGTTAGTGCCAAAATTGGGAGAGCTGTCTCACGGACTAGTCTGTAAGATATGATTGTGAGTATGACTATTCCAGATACCATCGCCATCCCTGGATATGTCCTGTCCCACCAGCAGGACAAATTCAGTAGAGGTGACAGCACTCCGGACCCCATGAGGCCTTATGGCTTCAGGTTAAACATGGGCAAGGAAACCACCTGCTGATTACCACAAACCATCCTCCCTCAGCTGATGAATCAGTACTCCTCAATGTTGTGCAACACTTAGAGGAAGCACTGAGGATGGCAAAGGGCAAAAAATGTACTCTGGGTGGGGGAATTTCAATGTCCACGACCAAGAGTGGCTCAGCAACAGTACTAGTGATCGAGCTGGTCAGGTCCTAAAGGACATAGCTGCTAGAGTGGGTCTGTGACAGGAGGTGAGGGAACCAACAAGAGGGGAAAAAACTACCTGATCTTATTCTTAGTAATCTACCAGCTGCAGTTACCAATACTGTCACAGACAGATATAAGAGTGACCATCACACAGTCCTTGGGGAGATGAAGTCCCGCCTTCATATTAAGAATAACTTCCATTGTGTTGTGTGGTATTATGGGATAGACTTTGCCCAGATCTAGCACCTTAAGACTGAGCATCCATGAGGTGCTGTGGACCATCAACAGCAGCAGAACTGTACTCCAATACAATCTGTAACCTCATAGTCTGGCATATCCTCCACTCAAACCATTACCATCAACCCTGGTTCAAGGGAGAGTGCAGGAGGACATACCAGGAGCAGCACCAGGCTTACCTGAAGATGAAGTATCAGCCTGGTGAAGCCACCATGCAGGACTACTTGCAAGCCAAACAGCAAAAGCAGCAAGTGATAGACATAGTTAAGCGATCCCACAAACAATGGATCAGATCTAAGCTCTGCAGTCCTGCCACATCCAGTTGTGAATGGTGGTGGACAATTAAACAACTCACTGGAGGAGGCGGCTCCACAAATATCCCCATCCTAAATGATGGAAGAGCCCAGCACATCAGTGCAAAAGATAAGGCAGAAGTATTGAGTGGATGGTCTATCTCGGCCTCCTCCAGTGGTCCCCAGCATTACGGATACCAGTCTTCAGCCAGTTCGATTCACTCCACGTGATATCAATAAACGGTTGGATACTGCAAAGCCGACCGACCATGTCAACGTTCCAGCAATAGTGCTGACTAACTGTCCTCCACACAACTGAACTTGCCACTCCCCTAGCCAAGCTGTTCCAATACAGTCACAACACTGGTATCTACCCAACAATGTGAAAAATTGCTCAAGTATGTCCTGTACACAAAAACTAGGACAAATCCAACCTGGCCAATTACCGCCCCATCAGTCTACTTTTGATCATCAGTAAAATGATAAAAGGTGTCATCAACAGTACTGCCAAAGAGCACCTGCTCAGCGATGCCCAGTTTGGGTTCCGCCAGGGACAGATTACAGCCTTGGTTCAAATATAGACAAAAGAGCTGAATTCCAGAGGACAGGTGACAGTGACATCCTTTGACAGCAAGGCTGCATTCGACAGTGTGGCAGAGGAGCCCTGGCAAAACTGGAATTAATGGGTATCAGGGCAAACTCTCCAGTGGGTGTAGTAATACCTTACACGTAGGAACATGGTCGTGGTTGTTGGAGGTCAATCATCTCAGCTCCCAGACATCTCTGCAAAAATTCCTCAGGCTAGTGTCCGAGGCACTATCATCTTCAGAGATAACAAGGTGTGGAGCTGCATGAACACAGCAGGCCAAGCAGCATCAGAGGAGCAGGAAAGCCATCTTCAGCTGTTTACCTTCCCTCCATCATAAGGTCAGAAGTGGGGATGTTCGCTGATGACTGCACAATGTTCAGCACCATTCGTGACTCCTCAAATTCTGAAGCAGTCCATGTTCAAATGCAACAAGATCTGGACAATATCCAGGCTTAGGATGACAAGTGGCAAGTGACATTCTGCCAAACAAATGCCAGGCTATGACCATCACCAATAAGAGACAATCTAACCACCACCCCTTGATATTGATATTCAATGTTAGTGTCACTGAATTCTCCAAGATCAACATCCTGGATGTTATCATTGACTAGAGACTCAAGTGGACTCACCACATAAACACAGTGGCTACAAGAGCAGGCCAGAAGCTAGGAATACTGAATCCTCAAGACCTGTCCACCAGCTACAAGGCACAAGTCAGGAGTGTGATGGAATACTCCCCGTTTGCCTGGACGAGTGCAGCCCCAACAACATTCAAGAAACTTGACACCATCCAGGGCAAAGCAGACCGCTTGATTGGCACTACATCCACAAGCATTCACTCCCTCCACAGCCGATGCTCAGTGGTTGTCATTTTCAGAGTTTGCAACTGTACAGCTGAATAGGCAGCAGTGGGATGTAATCTGACATTTCTGCCATTCTTTTGGAGTGAAGAGAGACCCATTATAAACAATGACACTTCAAAAAAAAGTAGAATCACAATGGCAGTCTATGAGTGTATAGTCTGCCTTAAAGATAGCTTGCTGACATCTCTCACTATCCCCATCGCTTAAAAAGTTGAGAAATAGGTCCCAGCAGCAATGGAACAACAGTCTAGTCTGAGTGTGAATCTGCATTCAAATATAATTTCAGGCTTGGGTGGTTCTGACTATACGCAGTGCTATGAGTGGGAAGGAGGTGATGTGCAGGAGTTGTCGGGAAAGCTGCCTCTCCTAATTTAGTTGCCCTGAGTATGAGGTGCAGGTTTCCTTGTCTGTTGCTTGATGGAAGCAATGGGGTGGGCAGGACAGTGTCGTTTTCTTTTTCAATGAACGACTTAAGATATGGTGAAACATATGATTTTGGAACAGAAGAGTGATCGTAACTTATTTTTAAAAATAATTTCATCCGTGACCACAATGCTGAAGTAGGGCCAGAAACATACATCCCTATACAATTTGATTTGTCAGCATTTGCTGTTTTTCCCCCACACCCCACCCAACTAAAGTTACAAAATTGATTTACCAGAAGAGCAGAGGATAAAATGGTTTCTCTCTCCCTGAATATTTTTCATATTTACTAATGGTTGAAGCAGAGACATATACAGGGCTGCACAAACTAATCCTACAAAAGGCTGACTGACACAATAAACATTAAGTTTCTGTGGTTCCAAGTTATGATATCTCATCTTTTTCTGCATCATTTCCCCAATCTCTGGCCAGTTTTGTTTTTCACAATAATCGGGAGAAATTGATTGGTTGATTTTATATCTGTTATTGAAGGGGAACTAAGTACTCAGATTACTTTGCTGATATTCCCACACCAGTTTCTGAAATTGGATCTACCCCATTCTATTTCAGTTTCGTGACTGGTCTGGAGAGCCACCTCATTGTGATCCATTGGTTTCTCCATAGTTCTGAGAAACATAAGGGCAGTTGTTTGTCCAACAATCCTAACTGGAAATGAACAGTTGTTGTTTTAACACTCCAACTACGAATACAAATGCTTCTTATGTTGAAATGGGTTATGAAAGTACTCTGCCGGTATCTCCTCCAGAATAACATCTACAATTAATACTGGCCAACTTCTGGAACAGTGCTTTGTACTTATCTCTTACAAAGGGAAGCTCTTTTGGGGACCTAATTCATGAAAATCTGTTTATTACTGTTCATAAAAATCCAGTGTGTCTTAAGTCAAGAACATGGCTCATTAAAATTGTGTCTTAGAGCGCTAACACATTGTCCAGTGTCTCCTGTGCAAAATGATAAGTAACAGAAAACTAATTTTGCGAGAATCTTGCTGGTTGAAAAACATTTGAGGCCTGTATTAGGGGAGGTGGTGGAATTGTATTACAAATACAAGAACAGCTGCTAAATTAGCAAATACAACATCTAACACAGGGAAGGATTATATCAACCTGAATCCTTCATTTACTCTATAGAATATTCCCTTTCTGCTTAGCAGAAAATACATCACTTATTACAAGACAAATGAAACCATAAATGAGTAGTGTCTCTATTCCACATGTTATTTACAGGTTTGGCAGCATTAGCTCAAAGGGTGCATGGGAAATAAACACTTATTTTGATAGCTGAACTGATCAGCCAGGAAAACTGTAGTAAATATAAAACTAAGGTGAATCTATTACTTAAATCATTATTTCTATTATCCCTGGGAGTGATGCTCCAAACTAAAATGCCCACTATGTTACTTAATAACAATTGATAATGGTATATGATTATTGAAGCAGGGATTCATCATTTTGAGATTGCTAGTTTCATTTCCTCCCAGCACTTTCTCATGCAAATTCTGGCATTCAAATGGCAGCTCACACTGCATGCATTAAATGTCATAATTTGGAGCATGCAGTTGCACTACTTGCCCTACTAGCCAGATCCTGGATTGGAATTCTCATGTTCCTTGATCCATCAACTAAATTTGAGGTCACAGAAAATACCAGCTCCTGTTAATATTTTTTGTCACTCATTCTCCGTGGGTGATTGATTACATTCAGCAGCTCTCACTGAATGGCCCATGCCCTGGCATACAAATTACATCAAATCAAGGAAGCACAGTCTCTATTTGCCCGACCATTTGTATAAAGCAGCTTATCTTTTCAATGGTCTTTGCAGGATGTGGGCACGGCCAAAATTTACTGCCCATCCCCAGTCACTGTGACAAAGGATCTTGAGAGTCAAACAAGTCGTTATGGGATCATTGTTCCCAACTGTACTTAACCACATTGGACAGAAGTACACAGTCACTTTGACGAACACTAGGCAGAAAGTGGGATATGAAAACAGGTCTTGTGAGATAGTCTGTGTTGCCACCAACCTGTACACTTTTTCTTTATAAAATATAACATGGCTGCTTGTAGAGAGGAGGTAGGAGCAGAAAACCTGGGGGTACATGCATGCACAGTATTGACGGTGGCAGAGTTTGTTGCTAAGCAATTAAAAAGACATAGCAGATCTTAGACTTTATAAATATAGGTATACAGTACAAAAACAAGTAAGCGATGTTGAACCTTTATAAAACACCTTGAATCTCAACTGCAGTATTTTGTGCAACTCTGGTACCATAACTTTGGAAGGAAATGAAGGCTTTAGGGAGAATTTGGAAAAGATTTGATAATGCTTTCAGGGATGACAGATCTTCAAGATTGCTGAGAACGGCCTTCTACAAAGACAATGGTGTGAAGAGAGTTGACAGAGGTCTAGTGTCTTCAGAAAGGAAAGAAACTGGTACCGTTGGTGACAGGATCAAAGACTGATATATCGTGAATGAGAAAAAGAACCAAAGATGATATGAGAAAAAGAAATATGTAGCAAGTGATTAGGATGTGGAATGCACTGCCCGAGAGTATGATGGAGTCACATTCAAGATTTCAGAAGGGAATAGGATAAGCAAAACTTTAAAAAAAGGTCTCTCAAGAAAGGAAAGGGTAGGGAAACCAGTTGAGTTGTTCTTGCAGAGACCCAGCATGAGTACAACAGATCGAATGTCCATCTCCTGCACTGTAACTATTCTATACAAAAGGAGTATTGGTTGTCAGGGGACACGAAGGAAGACAAGTCTGTAGATTGACGATTGTAACTGTGACAATCACAACTGATTTTATGACCAACAAATCAGCCAAAAAATGGATAGCAAAAGTTACCAAGGAATAGGACAGTGTGGAAATCTACACTGGGACTTCAGATGAGCTGGGATCAACTGGGTTTCTAACCCATACACTAGATTATAAGGATGAAATCAGACAGGAGCAGGAATGTAAAATAACACAATTGCAAATGCAACTGGGCAGTGCATCCACTGTAATAACCCAAACATATCCACTTTTACCTCATGTTCCTTACTGGAGCATAATTTGAGTTTGAGATCAAGCCAGAATGAAATAAAATCCATTGGAAATGCCAAACTTTTACTAGTGCACACGGATGGATAATTGTGCCTCATCTCCGAGGGTATCTTTGTTCCCTTCTCGGTTCCTCTCGTAGATGAAGCTTGTTGGAAAAGGTTCCATTTGTCTTCACTTCCTCACATTCACTCTTTCTCAATTGTGCAGCACAGACAACCTATACCTGAGGCTATTGAGTTATAAGACAGTCAGTCTGACAAGGTCCTCAACTATAATCCTCCTACCAGTTTACATTGATCCTGGATAACACTGCAGACTCCTTTCTGCTAAACTTCTCGTGGAAGTGAACAAGGAGTTGTCATGTAGTGTTTGTCCCTTCCTTCCATCCCAACATTACTAGAAACTTGTTACATTGTTTTCCAGTTCTGAAGGAAGGTCATCAATCTGTAAGTTTAACCCTGGTTCTCTCTGCACAGATACTCATCTGATTGGGCTGTATCTCCAGTGTTTTCTGTTGTCATACAAGTGGAAGGTTCTGCATGTGGAATATCTTTGTTTCACATTCACATAGGCATTGCATAATGAAATACTATACACAAAGTAATAGCTTTAACTTGCCTCTGATTACTATTAAAAACTGCACAGAAATAAAACATGATTGAGACACAATGTCCCTTCAGAATTTTTTTTGGCCTATGCAGGAACTGGAGTTGAACATGGACCCCTGTGTAATGTAAAACAGCTCATTAATGGCACGTGGCAATGGGGATACTCCCATCAGTCTACTGCAGAAGAGGTGAATTGAGAACATTCGAGAAAGCGAATCAGGTTTGTCAGTTGTTTGGGTACATTCTCCGTGTGCAACATGTAGGACAATCTCCCGGGCTACATGTGCAAAAAATCCAACCAAATCAGATGTTCCACCAGGTTCATGCTTGAGCTTCACTTGAGTTAGTCACGTTAGTACATTAAACGCGCTACTGACACTCTTGTTACAGCAATGCCCAGTTCAATAAAGACTTCATATCCAAACAACTGCCTGCACCTGTCCAAACCAACCGCTCCTAACAGATGTCCTAACTGTCTGCAATTTTTGGTGACCAATTAGCATGAGAAGGTTGCCACTGGAATGCTTTTGTATCTGCCACGAACCTCCGAACAACTTGGCAATATCCAGTTCTAGTATTCGTTAGCAACAATCCAACAGGAGAAATATCTTGTCTGTAATTCTGAACAAATCAGCATTTTTCATTTCCCAAACCATCACAGGTAGCGAAAATCAAGGTCAGATAATCAGCAAACCTCGGAGACTCGGCCTAGGAAAGTGCACTTTAAAATGGGAATGTTTGATGTTACAGGTCGAAACCACGGTAGGAAGAATCAGTCAAGGCCAGACATCCGTGGCAGTGTTCCATTTGCAGGACTATTTTAAGCTTCAACTTAAACAAGAGTAGCGGGAAGAGCCCTTCAAACCTACAACAAAGATTTGAGAAGCATTCTTTTGAGGTTACAGGCTGGTCAGTACACATCGCCTGGAATGCTACACTCAGGAATACTTCATGCTTGTGCACTGCATCCTTAGGAATGTTTACAGATGGACGGTAAGTGCAGAGGTGCAGCTTTGACCAGGAAAATGGAGGACTTCTGGGTGAGAGATACAACCTTTGCCCAGGTCACTTCCTGATAGTTTACTGCAATCTGGATGAAGAGAACCCTATTAACTAGTTCAAAACAAAACACAGAAATATTGAGATTACATTATAAGATAGGGCAGTCCAATGATGTACCAAATCTCAGTCCTTCCCAACAATGCTTCAGTCATCTTCAATCACCTCTCTCTTTATTTCACTCCCCCCTTGTCTGGCTAATGCCAGGATGGTGTGATTGACTGCAGCCATTTCAACAGCTAAAGAGATAGGATCTTGCTGGGGATCACTGTGGCTCGTGTTGTCATCCTGTGTTTGGAGGGAGAAAAAAAGACTTTGATTCATGAGGAGAATTATGAACCTATCACGAATGTACCTCTGCCTCTCTCTCCCTACTTCCCTCCTGTCTCCTGGTGGCCTTGAATGAATGTTCATTCTAGCCAAGAGCCTGCACTCGGAACGTCGGCATGTTCTGACTGCTCTTTTTGATTCACTGTCCCGATACAACAAAGTTAAAGGATGGTGATCAGGAGAAGGAATCCTCACAGATATCCCACGCTGCTCGAAAATGTTGAGATGATTTTAATAACTGAGCTGTTGTTGCAGCCAGGAGCGAACTCAACAACATAGTTGGGATCAAAACGAGAACCTTTCTAGACTGTCCAACTCACTCACTTGGGCAACTCAGCTCCTGGTCTATTACACATTGACTTTTTTTTGTTGGTGCTATGATGCATCATTTTTTCCTGAAGCGTGAAATCATACAAGACTGTGGGAAGAATTCAGTGCAGCGTACAGTTAGTGTAGGTATTACTAATGTACAGCCACAGAGATCACCGATCCTTGGACAGCACTGAGGCAATAGAATTGAACCTAAATATCCTTGAACCACATCAGAGAAGCAAAGAGCCGTTAGTCCTTTTTTGGATAACTTCAAGGTCAAAAGTTTGGCACATACATAGCTTCCCTGACGATTATGACAGATCATCTTTGACTCTAGGGTAGTTTGCTAAACCACCTCACAGGCTCAGAGTTCATTTGCAAAGTGGATTAAAGTCATGCATGTGGAAGGTATGTTCTTGCAATGGGGCCAATGAAATGCTATCTTTATAGATAAAGTTTGGCCCATGCCATCTCCAGAATTGATTTTTGTTGAATAAGGTACTAGGCCTGAAAGGGCTAACTTGAAAGCTCTGGAATACCTCCCCGTACAGATACATCAAGGACTGTCTCTGGGAAGAGGAACTCAGTTCAGTTGGTGTCAATACAGCATAGAGCTGGAAAGTCGCCGTTTCGATTCGGGACCCTTCTTCAGAACTGGGGAGGGGGAAAGGGAGCTGGGAAATAGAGAGGAGGGGTGAGTGGGGGAAGGTAGATGGGGATAGTGATAGGTGAATGCAGGTAGGGACTGGGGAGATTGGTCAATGGGAAGGGTATGGCAGATAGTCGTGGAAGATGGAGGACAGGTTGTGTCAGGTCAAGGAGGAAGGGATGAGAGACAGGGTTGGACATGGGATGAGGGCTGGGGGTGGGGAGGGGGAGATTTTGAAACTGGTGAATTCTAGGTTCAGGTCATGGGGCTGTAGGCTCCCAAGACGGAATGAGGTGTTGCTCCTCCAATTTGCATGTGGCATCATTGTGGAGGAGGCCCAGGATGGTCATGTCACCCAGGGAGTGGGAGGGGGAGTTAAAATGTTTGGCACCTGGACGGTGTTGTTGATTATGGCTGACAGAGCACAGATGCTCTGCAAATCGGTCACCAAGTCTGCGCATGGTCTCACCGATGTAGAGGCCACCACATCGGGAGGAACGGATAGAGCAGACCAGGTTGGAGGGTGTACAGGTGAACCCTGTCAGATATGGAAAATTTGTCTTGGGCCTTGGACGGAACGAGAGGGGAGAGATATAGGGGCAGGTGTAGCACCTCCTGCGGTTGCAGAGAAAGGTGCCGGGGATGACGAGGCTAGTGGGGACTGTGGAGCAGATGAGGGAGTTGTGGAGTGAGCAGTCCATACGAAAGGCAGATGATGGTGGGATCGGATTGCTCGTGGCATAAGTGGTGGAGGATGATGTGCTGGATGTGGAGGTTGGTGGGGTGGTATGAGGGGGCCAGGGGGACTATGTCCTTATTTTTGTTGGGTTGGGGGTTTGAGGGCAGAAGTGTGGGAAATACAAGATATGCAACTGCGGGCATTTTGGATCAATGGAGGTGTCGGGGTGTGGGGGAGTTGCAGTCCTTCCACTTCAATTCACCAGTTTGAAAATCTCCCCAACCCCGACCTCATCCCATGTGCAACCCTCCCTCTCATCCCTGCCTCCTTGACCTGACACAACCTTGTCCATCTTCCACACCTATACGCCCAACCTTCCCACTGACCAATCCCCACTATCCCCTACCTGCATCCACCTACCACCAACCCCGCCTGTCTTCCCCCAGCCCCACCCCTCCTCCCACTATTTATTTCCTATCTCCCTGTCCCCTCCCCAATCCTAATGAAGGGTCCGACCCGAAACGTCAACTCTCCTGCTCCTCTGATGCTGCCTGACCAGCTGTGTTCCTCCAGCCCCACACTATTTTGACACACTCCAGCATCTGTAGTTCTTGCTATCTCTCAGTTCAGTTGGTTCTAGTTTGTTGTTACTTCTGCCTTCTCCAGCCATGTAGCCTTGATCTAGTTACTATCTCTTACCTAGTGTTAATGCAGTTAACCAGAAACTGTTATCTTACCATTACATAATAAAATACTTTTGATACTCAAGAACACACCTCTTCCAAGGAAATGTAATAATGGTTAATCTTTCACTTAATACTAGTAAGCACAACAGACTGGCACGGCTGTCCTCACCTCTTCTTGTAAACCTACCCAAGGATCCTACAAGAAGCAGGTGCCAACGGTAGGCATCTCAACTGTTTCAATAGCCGAAAGCAGTCACAGGCAAATAGTTTAGAGAACTATTTACTGCCTCCAGTTTCATCTGATTTTTTTTTGACTATTGCAAGAGATGACTTGGTGGTGGGAGATGTCTGGTTGTGATGTTCTAACCATCATGAGTTGGGGGCATGTTTGAGGAGCCCGAGTTTTCCCTTCTCAGGAAGGCAGGACATGAATAAATTGGAGGTTTTGCAACTGGCTGCAACTTTCACAATTACGACTTTCCAAACTGCGTATTTGCAATTTGCCAGATTTGATGATCAACTCATGATGTTTCCAAAACTCTAGCTCAGTTTCAGCAGGAGAGATATTTCCCAATTCTGGGCACCACACTTTAAGGAAGATGTGAAGGCCATGGAGGGGGTTCAAAAGAGGTTTTACCAGAATGGTATGCTAATGTCACATCAATGATAGTCCAGGGTAAGCAGGTGAAAGGTGTGGGTGTTAACTGATTTTTTTTTAAAATGTGCATTCAGAGACAGGAGACAGCAGAGGTTTTATGGTAGTGTCTCTACCATTAACTGCACCTCAGGGTGTAGTAGCCATGGAGATGTGTAATTACATGCTATTTAAGACAAGATATTATTTCATTGAAGGTAGTTCAAAGAAGCTCACAAGAATGATTCCCAGTATGGAGGGACTGTCTTACAAGCAAAGGATAAACAAGTTGGGACACTAGACACTGGAGTTTAGAAGAATGAGAGGTGATTCTTTTGAAACATATAGGATTCTTAAGGGGCTTGACAGGGTAAATGCTGAGAGGATGTTCCCTTTCATGGGAAGAGAGTAGGACTAGTCGGCATAGTTTTAGAATAAAGAGGTGTCAATTTAAGACCGAGATAAGGAGGAATTTCTTCCCTTAGAGGTTTAAGTGTCTTTGGAACACCTGGCCACAGAAAGCTGTCAGGGCAGAGTCCCTGTATATATTTAAGGCTAAACTAGATTCCTGATCAGTTGGGGAAGATCAAGGATTATGGGGAAATGCGGGATCTGAACAGGTTGATTGAAAAAAAATAAAATCTGAAAAGGGGACAGCAGAGACTCGAGGCAAGAGATCAGCAAGACCACACACGTGTGTAATATTATTTTAAAGAAAAGCTCCATGTGAATTCTCAATTCAGTTTCAGAGTGATTTCCACTTATCAGGTACCAGGGACTTGAGCGATGTCGACACACTTGGAGGAATTTTCTTTAGAATACAGAAAGTTAAGAGAACATTTGATAGTGGGAATAATTACAAACTGTTTCCACTGGTAAGGGTCAGTAAACAGTGGATAAAGACTGTTAAAAGGCGATTTGTTAAAGAACCAGAAGGGATGTGAAGAAGAAATTGTCCTGCCCATCAATTTTTAAACTTTTTTTTTTTAAGAAAAGAGCAGGGTGCCCCGAATTGGATACAAAATGCCAGCTGAAAGGAACCAATATTTTGGTTTTGTGATCTAGAATGTGCTGATTGAAAGGGGATGAAAACAGGTTTGATTGTAATGTTCAAAAGAAAACTGGATATGGGAAGATGTTCCTCATACAGATTTCGTGGAAAGAAATGGTGCTTGCAGTTAACTGACAGGGCTTTTAAATAAAGAGAGGAAATATTTCTGAAGTTTCCACATGGGTTGACAATCCAACATAAAATAAAGAACATTCTCTACCTGCTCCAGGAAATCACTCCCATCGATATCGTCACTATTGGAATGTCCACCTGGGCTTTGCACATCGATGCCATGAGTTTCTAGGATTGCTGCTTCTTTGAAAAAGCAAAATTCTCCATAAGAAAATAATCTTGCCACACCAAAAATAAACACTACGCTGAGGGGAGTAATGGGATCAAAAGTTACAGGGAGAAGGCAGAAAAACCTATCTGCCATGATTGAACAGCAGAGCGGACTCAATGGTCCAAATGGCCTACTTCTGCTCCTATATCTTATATCTTATGGAGTGTCACAGAAAGCCCCAGTGTCTGCTACAGAAAACGATGACATGTTGCATGTAGGCTGCTTGTGGGCAGAATAAATAAGCCCAAGTGCAAGCAGCTACAAATGGTTAACAGAGGAACAAAAATAAATGCACCTTACACCTGCAGGCTGCTTTTAAAATGAGAGGTACTCTCTCAGGTGTTTGTGTAAACTGTGGCCATGAACAGCTGGGATTGGGATTGACAGGAACATGCACTGTGTTTTCAGGCATGTGATGCAAGCTATTGTCCCAACATTGCCTGGATTAGAAAAACACATTTTAGCAAATCATCTAAATGCAATAAGAGAATGTGTCTTTAAACACAGTGTTAACAGACTGAAATTTGGCTTAAATGCAGGAAAAACTGTCAGTTCCCACCAAAAATGGGAGGACAGAGCTTTGATAATAAAACTCTCTCCATTTCTGGGACAGCTGGAGCAGAATAGTACTGACAGTGCTAGGAAGTTGCAGCACTATTACTGCCAGACGTCACCTCTGTTACAATTTCCTGAAAGTGAACTGCACTGGTTCAAGGAGGAAACTCACCACCATCTTCTCAAGGGCAACTAGGGTTTGCAATAAATGCCCACATAAATGCCCAATGAATGCCCACATTCAGCACATGAATATTTTAGAAAAGAGTCACTGCTGTTGAGATGGTGTAAGCTTTAGTGAGGCACACAATGTCAAAAAATTCCAAATCCATGTTTCAATTTCTTGGTGGAGCAGCATAAGGAGCGTAATTATTGACCTTAACTCTCCAAGGCTAGAAGGAAGGTGATGTGCATCAGTTGGGGTTCTTGTTCTTGATCACAATGTTCATATTCTCACTGCATAGCATGCACGAGTGAACACTGGATGGGGACTACAAAAGCCCAGACTAAGCTCACATCATTTGGACAAGACACTGGAACACCGCTATTATCTGCAGGTGCATGTACCTCAGCGAAAGGTGTTGGGCATAAGGAATCGATAAGATAATCAATGAAAATGTCAAAAAGAAATAGAAATAAACTTAATTAATGCTATTATCCACAAGACAAACAAAAAGGAAATGAAAGGACGAGAAAGTGCAGGTAAGATTTAAGGTTGGTGCCAGAAGTAGGAGATCACAGCTATCCGGAAAGATCGAAAAGATTAGCATTTTTCCCCTTAGAAAATGGAGGACCTCTCAGAGACTTCTAAACTTTGAATGTGTTGGAGGGGACAAATGTGAAACAAATGTTTGCGCTTGAGACACAATACAAAACCAGGGTCCATAAATACAAGATTTAGTTGCTAATAAATCCAAGTAGGTAGAACATGGAACTTGTCAACTCAGGAAATGCTGAGGCAAATACCTTCAAGTATTTCAAAAGGAAATTAGATGAGTACATGGAAGAGAATAGAAAAGAAAAAAAAAATGGTGGTAGGCTGAAATGAGAGCAATGGAATGGGAGCAGGCTAATGTTGAGGATGAAAAGTCGGTCAAAATAGTCAGTTTCTGCCCTGTATGTAATTCTACTGTAACACTGAGCTAAAAGAACAATGACATTATAACCTCCTTGCAGGTTTGACTGCAGATCAGGCATTTTCTTTCCAGCACACTGTTTTACTAAATACTCTCCACATTGTCTTCAACAACATTACCAATATTTGCCCTCCTCTTGATCTCCTTCCTGCGATTGGCAAACCAGTTGTAGACTTTGAGAGGGGTCACTCGCTCGGACTCTGTCAGCTTCCTACCTACAACAATAGCAAAATGCGTTACTTGAGTCTCCAAAAAAAAAAAGCAGCCACTTTCTAACTGAGGAGAAAAGGACAGGGAAACATCCTAAAACCAGAGCTGAAAGGTCCTACTACAAAATGTTTATTACAAAAGCAATAACCCATGCTTGAATAGCACTTTTCTGTGACAAAACATTCTAGGTGCTTCATAAGAGTGGTACAATTCAAACTCAGACACCAAGGACATAGTAATAAAATGAGAACACATGGTCTAAAACTTGATCAAAGTGGTTTTTTTTCCAACCAGTGCCTGAGAAAGGAGCAGAGAGAGGCAGAGATGTTTACGGGTAGCCTCTCGAGCGGAGGTCCTAGGCAGCTGAAACAGAAAATATCCCAGAGTCTCCAATAACAGCTACCAGGTTTCTGTTCAAAATCAGCAATCTGCCTTTGCCCTATGTACTGAAAGTCTTGTATATTTTCCAGCATTTTCTGGTTTTGTTCCTTTTTGTTATAACATGTTACTAAACCTCAACGTGCCTTACAGCTAATTAAGGACTTGTGAAATGTAGGAAACACGGCTCCACAAACAGAAATGTCTCCATCCCGTTTTCTCAGTTCCTCCGTCTCCGTCGCAAATGTTCAGAAGAGGCCAACTTCGACAAGGGAGCCTCCGAAATGTCCACATTCTTCCTCAACCGAGGATTCCCCAGCTCAATTGTCGACAGGGCCCTCAACCGGGTTCAACCCATCTCCCGCACTTCTGCCCTCACCCCTTCTCTTCCCTCCCGCAACAGCGATAAGGTTCTCCTTATCCTCACCTACCATCCCACACAGCATCCACATCCAGAAGATCATCAGACGCCATTTCCACCACCTCCAACAAGATGCCACCACCAGACACATATTCCCCTCCCCTGCCCTCCTTTGTCTGCCTTCCGCAGGGACCGTTCCCTCTGGGACACCCTGGTCCACACTTCCTTCAATGCCAACAGCTCCCCACAGCACCTTCCCCTGTAACCGGCGAAGGTGCAACACCTGCGCATTTACCTCCTCCCTCCCCAGAATCCAAGGGCCCAAACATACCTTCCAGGTGAAGCAACACTTCACCTGCACTTCCCAGAATCTAGTCTACTGCACTCGCTGCTCACAATGTGGTCTCCTCTACATTGGGGAAATGAAGCATAGACTTGGCGACCGCTTCGCAGAACATCTACGTTCTGCTCACAAAAAAAGACCCTGAACTACCTGTTGCCTGCCACTTCAATGCACCACCCAGCTCCCTGGCCAACATCTGTGTCTCTGGCTTACTACAGTGTTCCAGTGAAGCCCAACGCAAGCTGGAGGAACAACACCTGATTTTCCGTTTGGGGACCCTACAGACCTCCGGACTCAATACTGAGTTCGCTAATTTCAGGGCCTAAACTCTCCCAATTCCCAGCCCCCCACCCCACACACCAGGCCTTGTTACCACATAGCCAGCCATTACACACCCCCTGTTGTTAGTCACTAACAGTCCCCATTAACAACTATTCATCCTCCCAGCCTGATCGTTAGCAACTCCTTTGTCTGTCCAACTGCCTTTCTCTCTCTTTCGGCTCTATCCTATCGTTTACTCCCTACCCCACCCACCTCCCTATTTTCTGCATATAAACTGACATTTTCCCAGCCACTATCAGTTCTGAGGAAGGGTCACCGGACCCGAAACATTAACTCTGTTTTCTCCTTCACAGATGCTGCCAGACCTGCTGAGCTTTTCCTGCAACTATGTTTTTGTTCCTGATTTACAGCATCCGCACTTCTTTTGGTTTTTATTCAGAAATATCTCAGTACCAATTTCTGACCTTGAGATGTTGATAAATATTGGCCAGGAGAGAGGATAACTCTTGTTTGATGAGATGGCCATGGACCTTTATGTCTCCCTGAGAGCACTGGGTTGGTGGATAAGATTAGTTTAATCTCTCTGAACAGTAACAACTCTGACACTGTAGCACTTAGTACGTGCTGGAGTATCAAACAAAGAATTTGTGTTTAAATCTCTGGAGTGGGATATGAACCCAGAACCTTTTGAGTCAGACTGACAACAGCAAAACCTGAGCCCTAAGTAACATTAATTCTAAGGTCCAAATCATCATCATCATCATCTTAAACACACTGCTCTGTACCTGGTTTCTGTATGACTGCATTACAAGCATTTGAAATCTCCTCTCTCTTAGCTTCATCTGGGTACTGGTTATCATTGAAGTAACTGAATAAAGGAAAGAACGTCACAGTTACATAATATTATTACAGCTAGATTTTACTCAATATGCTTTAAATTTCAGATGTGTATTTCTTTACTGTGCAACTACTGCAGTTCCCGTGATGCACCTTGCTCCCGTCACTCAGAGAACCTTCTTCACCAAGAATCAGCTGAATGTTTGAGTACCAGAAACTGTGACACCGCAGCAGGGGAACTGGGGAACAGGGGAACAGTGCAAATTAATGGGCTATTCTGTAGTTTGTGTACAACACAAATGAAATGAGGAGCTGGCTGTGAGAGAAACAATGGGAATTCAGTGAAGTTTACCTGCAGTATGAATAGTTAAGCTGGGCCTCATTTTAAAGCACATCACCACTCAAAATAGATTTGACAGCATTTAATGCAATCATTCCAATATTATCAGGGGTAGTGCAGGGGAAAGATTCAGCTTAGTAGCTGTGCTACATTCAGCATTGAAACCTCTGACATCAGCACAGACCCATATCACAATCAAGTGTGGACCACCACATTTGTACAGCTACTGATGGATAAATGCTCTCAGAACGTCTGCTGTCAAAACCCTTAGGGTGTGTTTGCACTCAGACTGCAGCAACTGCTGAAGTGTTTAATATCAAACTCTCACTATCATAATGCATCACATGCATGTGAACGTGTATCAATGCAACGATAATGACAACAAAACAAGGAGCTCAGGCAGCAGCAGGTACCTTTCCATGACAGTTAGGCACTCCTTCCGCCAGGTGAATCGGCTGCCCCTTCGGAGACGGAAGTTGCCCGACGTGGCACCAACGGGTGTTGTTGATTGTTTCCACTCTGGTTCCTCTGTGGTGGATGAGGCTGGCCTCATGTTTAGGGTAGCTCCTCCAAACAAGAAAAGGAAAGACACTCAACAAGCAAAATATCAGCTCGAAGGACTGATTTTTTTTTTGAGCAACGAGTCTCTCATTCCCTTCGTTGGCTGCAATTTCTAAAACATTCTCATCTTTACCTTTGACATTTCAGTTGTGGGTTCTAGCCTGGATCTATACTTCTATAAAATGCAAAATAACCATCCTCTACAAGTCAGCCAATTGAAGGCATACTCAGAGGCAAGAAATTTTCATGGTTGCAGGATTAAGGCAAACTTTATTTCAAATTGCCCATCTTCCATCTTAATGCACTGATTCCCAGGTGCCCAAAATTCAAACTTTTCACTTCCCAAGCTTTTCTTTCCTGCTATGACCCAAAATCTTCAAACCCAAGCTTGTTACCACATGGTCACTACTTCCGAACTTTCTTTTCTTTTTCAGTCTTGGAGGAGTCTGTATCTCGACTCTGCCTTATTGTCACAAAAAGGAAAACTGAAATCAAATACCAATCAGGATTATTTGTTGGACAGATGTGGGTGTTATTGGCTCGGCCACCATTTATTGACTATTCCTAATTGCCCTGGGGCTGATGGCAGTGGTGAGCTGCCTTCTTGAACCTCAGCAGTCCTTGTGATGTAGGGACACACTTAGTTAGGGTGGGTGTTCCAGGATTTTGACCGCGTGATAAAACATTGATTTAGTTCCATGTTAGGATAGTATGCAGCTTAGAGGGGAACTTGCAGGTGGTGGTGTTCCCATTCAATTGTTGTATTTGTCCTTCCAGGTGGTAGTCGTCACAGGTTTGGAAAGAGCTGTTGAAGGAACATTACTGAATTATTGCAGTACATCTTGCAGATGGTCCACTTTGCTGCCACTGTGCATAGGTGGTGGAGGGAGTGAATATTAAAAGTGGTGGATGGGGTACCAGTCAAGCACAGTGCTTTGTCCTGGTTGGTGTCAGCCTTTGAGAGTTTTGTTACAGCAACACAGGCATTAAGGAAAATATGAATGAAGCTTCTGGCTTCGGAATTCCTGACCTCTAACCTATTTATGTAACTTCAGCATTTATAGGTTGTCCCACTTCAGTTTCTGATCAATGGAAGCCAACATCCTCCCAAGATGATGATAGTGGGGAATTCAGGGATAGTAATGCCATTGAACATCAAGGGGTAATGGGTAAATTCTCTTTTGTTGGAGACAGTCATTGCCTATCAATTGCATGCATGACAGTTTCTTGTCAATTATTAGCCCAAGCCTGGACGTTTTCCAGGTCTTGCTGCATGGGTATATTCGGGTTAATTCAACTCTCATGGCTGGAGTTTCAAGCATCAATTCAACAACTGTCTGTAGCCATTGACCTTTCGTCTGCAAAATCTGTAACTGTGTTCATGTAGTAAAATCTCAACTGAGGATTGTTAACAGCGTCTTCACCCCGCAACCATATGTCCAGTGCATTTGACTACACCCTGGAGATAGGGCTCTGCTGAGAGCCCCAATTCAGACCTGACCTGAGACCACAGAGTTTTGGCAATACAGAATTGGCAATAGAGTGTTTAGAAGTAAACTTGAGTTATCCAATACCTGGATTCATCTTCTCCAGGAGGTACCATCTGTATAAAGTCCGCTTCTTGGGTTCACTCATGTCAAGTCCTTGCTGCAAGAGCCACTGGGAAATGAAGCTTCGACTCATGCCTGCAACCACAGAAAAGGTGCCATGCAGTTAGTACTCTGCACACTTGGACCACTGGCTGGCTTTTTTTTTTCTCGAAGTGAATTTGGTTCCTTCTCTCTCATCCAGGAATAGTCCCATGGGACCCCTGGTAGCACTTTGGCACCTCAGCCAAGTAAACATTGCTGTTGATTCCCAACCACTGTACGGACCTATATAATTAACATTACAGGCAGCTTCACAGCCAAGCTCGAACCTGTCTCAATATCCAGCTGGACTTGGCTGAAAGGAAAACGGAGGGAAAGGGAAGGTCCATTCTTCCTTTCCTCAAGCCAGAGATCAGGTGCTGTTGGAGCTACCTTGAAGTTCCCAAAGCAAAAAGGATGACGTATTTCTTGGACAAATCAATCCAAGAACTCCACAGTCACCTGATCTGGGCAGGAATTACTCAGTTATGGTTGAGGTTGGGTTCCAAAGAGTGAATTCAAAGAGAAAAGTTAATTTACATGGTGCTATATCACAAAATATTTCACCAATTTGTCAAGTTGATTGATTGATTTGATTTATTGTCACATGTACCTAAGTACAGTGAACAAAGCACTAAGGTACACGTGACAATAAATCAAATCAATCAACTTGACAAATTGGTTCTCAAGTGCGGTGACTACTGTCATTTAGGAAAATGTAACAGCTATTTTGACACCAGCAACATCCAACAAACAGCAAGGAGATGGAAGACAAATTAATGTTTTAACTTGAGTGCACTGCAAAACAAATATTTTGAAAATTGTCAGCTGTGAAGCACTTTTGGAGAAACAAAATAAAGTTTGTTTCTCTGTCCTGCCAGTATGGTCTTTCAGTTGCTACATTTAGACAACATCCACCCATGACGGCACCTTCCTCTCGTCATGTGGCCACAAATATAAAGGGAGTTTTGAATTTTTAACTTGCACTCTAAGGAAGTTCTTAGCAGAAATGTAGCTGCAGTGCTAATAAACATCTTAGCAACTCCTGGAACAGGAAGGACACACCCCACTCCAAGTAATGGACTTTCTTCATTCTCATGCTGGTTTCACTGTTTGAATTCATTTCACTCTTCACCACTTGCTCCTATTCTGCTGGTGTTAACTGGACAAAGCAAGAAGGTTGAGCTTTTGCTTTGAAAAGGCTTGGCATAAAGTTACAACTAACCTAGCAGGTCCATGTGAATCAGGAAATTTTACATATATTTTCAAAGACCCAACAGGTTTCCAGTACAAACTGGCTGCACAGTCCAGAAGAGTTTTGAGTATTTTTCTTTGTAAAAAGCACGTCAATCTCAAGCACAGGTTGGCTAGCTGCCTCCTCACCTGTGACCTGGCCCACGATAGTCTGGGAAATCATCCGATTAGAAAGAAAGCTCTTTATCTCTTCTTTAACAGCAGTGCTGTCCCTCCTACAGAATGTAAACAAGAGGAGGGAAAAAATACATTAAAGGTTTCTATGTAACTTTTCAAAGTTTTGGAGAGTGAATTTCTTTCCATCTCAGTTTCCAAGTAACGAGTGGGTTGGTCGATTAATGCATTAGAACAGAACTACCTTATTATGAGTAAGAGATATTCCACCCTGTAAAGACTCTAAGTTTGTAACAGTGAGGAGTATCCCACTCTCAAATCCTGCTTTTGCCTTCAAAATTTTGTTTTTAAACACAGCCAATTGGTTGGCTCGTTTTAGTGCCTGTCAGGCTTTTCAGCATTACATAAATGTCCCACAAACACTGGGAGATGTGCCAATGATAAAACCATTCAAATACCAGCCAAATCTCAGAGGACGGAATCGACTGTCCTGCTGCACATTTAAGTAGAGCTGTACACATCCACTGCTTTAGAACCCCAATAACGGTGCTATACAGAAACAGGAAGAGGCTGCTCAGCCCCTTCAAGCTTGTTCTGCCATTGGATTAAATCATGGTGGCTCTGTATCTAAGTTCCACATGCCCCTATCATCAGCCACTAAAATATGTTGCTATAAGATTTAAAACCAAAATGCTGGTTACCTTCCTAGTTTTGAGTATATTAAATCACGCCATAGGTGGGGCTCCTGAACTACACCAGGCACTGCTCAACACTGAGCTGGCTAACATGACACAAGTTATTATCCTACAAAAGATGGAAAGCTGCCTTTGGTGACTTAAACCTCAACAGTAAAAATAACTGAATAGTCATTTCAACCAACCTCATAAGCTCTTCAACTCTTTCTTCCAGGTCTGTCTCTTCTTCCATGGCATGGAAATTTCCTGTCCTCTGGCTACTGGTTGTGTGGAAACGGTTAGGTGACAGCCTGCCGTTGGCCACTGGCAGTTTCTCATTGCTGTAGCTCTCCCGCCCATTCAGGTTAGTGCTGCACGGTGGTGGTGAGGTGTCATAGCTGTTACTCGGAGATGGCGACGCGCCACTGTACTGTGTCTGTGTCGCGGCTGTGACTGTCGAGGATGAAGCAGGGACGTTGTTACTGTTGCTGTGGGAACTGTTGTTGTAGCTGTGCCGTTTGCCAAATTTCTCAGAGTGCTCTTGGTCGAGTCGGTCCAAGGTCTCCAGTGCGTGGATTATGTCACGTTTTGTCATCCCGCTCCGCCGAAGTCGCTGCAGCAAGTCAATCTGTTCGATTGTAAACCTGGGCTCATCTGTGTAGTGTGACATTGTTACTGCTAAATGGGGCATAGGAAAAAGGCATTAAACCCCCAATGAGGAACAGACAGATCAAAGTCAATTACCTCCTGTTTGGTAACCGTTATCCCACCTTTCTTTTAATGCCATTATGAAGTGGTTCAATTAATTCTAACAACCCAATATCATCAATGCCCTGGGGTTATCGTTGAGTTTATCTAGACACAGTTTTGACATACAATGAAAAGGAGAAAACTAAATAAATAAATAAATAACTCAAAATTGGCACCCAAGTATGTGCGTGTCGCCATAGTTGCGCACACCGTTTATGAATTAATTCATTATTTCAAATTTCTTCCACTGAATGACAGCCCTGTCACCAGCAATCCACTGAATTGTTACAACACAGTCTTAACATGACAAGCTCTGAAAGTCAAAATGCTAAACTGGTGTTTTGCAGTATTCATATGGATATAATGCAAGCTTTTCCCTGCATTCAAATCCTAGCGATTATTAGTCAGAATGCTAGCCAAGAAAGTTGTACTCAAATACTTATTTCATTTAAAGACATCACCTACAACAGAAAAGACAACTTCTTCAGGTTGGCAACTGAAGAGAGAAAGGGGCCACTAAATCAGCCCAAATTTCCAAGTCTCCTTGTCAGGATTGTCATCACCATAATAATTCACTTCATTTCAGGTCATTTGCCACCAGCTTCATCCTTCTCTCTGGTATGTGAGACGAAACACTCAACGTCACAACCTCTAATATTCCTGACCACAAGATAAGCTTTTTAATCACAAAACTGCACCAGACCAAGATTGTTATGGAGGTGGAAACGGACAATCACCCAACTTCCCTCCTGACTCAGCTCTTCTTCTGCTGAAACACTTGCTTATACATTTGATACCTCTACCCTTGGGCATTTTAATTAACTCTGACTATCCTGTGCATTCAATCCCCCAAGACTTTAAAGGTCATCAAAAAAAAAAAATTGTCAACTAGCCCTAACTTTTAAAATCTCATTCACCCATCTCACCTGAACTCTATGGCCTACACTGGCACATGCTCATCAGTGACACAATTTTAACATGTGTATCCTTGATTTCAAATCTTTAAATGGCCTTCAACCACTCCACACTTTTTCCGATCTATGTAACTTTCTCCAACACTCCAAAATCTATGCTTCTCCAATTCTGGTTTCACGAACATTACTAATATTAATGCTTTGCCACTGCAGACAAGCCATCAGTTACCTTCACCCTAAGCTGCGGAATTCCCTCCCAAGACCTCTGTGTCCGTCACTCACTTTCCTCCTTTGTGATCCTTAATTGATTGTCATGTTTTGTTTTATAATCACTTTGCAAAGGAACATGGGATGTTTTATTACAAACAAGATAGAGTCAAAGTTATACAGCACAGAAACAGGCCCTTTGGCCCACCATGTCTACGCTGACCAACAAACACCAAACTAAACAAATCCCATTTACCCGCACTTGGTCCAAAGTGTGCTTTATCCCAGCATTTTAAGTACTCGTCCAGATGCTTAAGTGTTGCAAAAGTACCTGCCTCCAACACCTTCTCAGACAACATGTCCCATACATCAACCATCCTCTGGGTGAAAAAGAATTTTTGCAGATGTCCTCTTAATCACTTACTACTCACCTTAAACTTCTGCCCTCTCATTTTAGATACATCTACCATGGGGAAGATATTCTCGTGATCTATTCTCTCTAGGCCCATCAATTTTGTATACCTCAATCAGATCCCCCGTTCAGTCTTCTCTGCTCCAAGGAAACCAAACCCAGTCTATCTAGTCTCTCTTCATAACTGAAACTTTTCATCACAGGCAATATCCTGGTGAATCTCCTCTGCACCATCTCCAATGCAATCACATCCTTCTGAGAGTATGGCAACCAAAAGAAGGCCTAAACAATGCTTTATAAAGTTCTAACACAAGCTCCTTGCTCCTACATTCTACATCCTGGCTAATGGAGGCAACGATCTCATATGCCTTCTCCACCACCCTGTCCACATATGCAGATATCTTCTATGGTTTTTTTTCCCTCAATTCTCCCAAAGGAACCAACATTCACTGTGTATATCCTTCCCCTTTTAGACCTCCCAAAATGCATCACCTCAAACTTAATGGTATCAAATTCCATCTGCCATCGCTCTGTCCAATTTTCCGGCTGACCACTTTTAGACTGTAGCCTCACACCATCCACTTCACTATCAACAGCACTCCCAATTTTCCTGTCATCTGCAAATTTACTAATTAAACCTTCTACATTCACATCTAAGTTGTTAACGGACATAACAAACAGCAAAGTCCCAGCACTGAATCCTGTGGTATGCTGCTGCTCACAGGCTTCCAAGTACAAAAACAACCCTCCATCATCCTTTGCCTCTTATCTATTAGCCAATTTTCGAATCCAGCTTACCAGCTTACTTTGGATCCAATGGGCTCTTAACTTTCAGACCGGTCTTCCATGTGGGACCGTGTTGAAGGCCTTACAGAAGTCCATGTAAACCACATCAACTACACTACCCTCATCAATATATTTGGTATATTTAACATCAATGTATAAATCATGCTAAATTAAAACAAGATTGTTGTTAAATCTATCCATATTGACGACAACATATTTTTTCTGTGCATGGAGACAACCATTCTGAAGAGGAGTCACTGGACTTCAAACATTAGCTTGGTTGCTCTTTCCACAGATGCTACCGGACCTGCTAGGTTTCTCCGGCATTTTGTTTTTATTTCTGACCTCCAGCATTCACAATACTATGCTTTTATTTGTGACAACACAGCTATTTATTATGTCGACGGACTGTTAGACTCAATTTGCGGAATGATGACTTCTGTATACAAAGTTCATACAGGGAATTTGACGTGATAGCATTTCCCCATAATTGAACACAGCAATTATAACATGGAGATAGTAATAATTGCCGATGCTGGATTCAAGAGGTAACACAGTGTGGAGCTGAAGGAACACAACAGGCCAGGCAGCATCAGAGGAGCAGGAAAGTTGACGTTTTGGATTGGGACCCTTCTTCAGAAATGGGGGAGGGAGAAGGGAGCTGGTAAATAAATTGAGGAGGGGTGGGGCTGGAGGAGGTAGGTAGGATGGTGATAGGTGAGTGCAGGTTGAGAATGGTGAGGATTGGCCAGTGAGGTGGGAGGAGTGGATAGGTGGGAGAGAAGATGGACAGGTTGTGTCAGGTCAAGGATACAGGGATGAGGCCAGGGTGGGGAGATTTTGAAACTGGTAAAGTCCACATTGAGACCATTGGATTGTAGGCTCCCAAGGCGGAATATGAGATGTGCCCCTCCAATTTCCGGGTGGCGTCATTGTGACACTGGAGGCAGCCCGGGATGGACATGTCGTCCAGGGAGTGGGAGGTGGATTTGAAATGGTTCATTACAGAAAGATTTTGACATTTGTCGCAACCAGAGCGCAGGTCTCCAAGCCTCTGCTTGTTCTCACTGATGTAGAGGACGCCACATCGAGAGCAGCGGATGCCATAGACCACATTGACAGATGTGGAGGTGAACCTCTGTCTGATTGAAAGGTTTGTTTGGTTCCTTGGGTGGAGGTGAGGGGGGAGGTGTAGCACTTCCTGCGGTTGCAGGGATAGGTGGCAGGGGTGGTGGGGCTAGTGGGGAGTGTGGAGCGAACAAGGGAGTTGTGGACAGAACAGTCCCTATAGAAAGAGGTGTTGGGGGGGTGGGGGGTGGAACATATCTTTGGTTGCGGGGTTAGATTGCAGGTGGCCAAAGTGGCGGAGAATGATATGTTGAATACGGAGGTTAGTGGGGTGATTCTGCCTGTGTTTTCGTTGCAGGGAGGGGATGAGGGCCAAGGTGTGGGAAACACAAGAGATGCGTTCGAGAGCACTTTCACCCACCGAAGGGGGGGGGGGGGAAGTTGCGGTCCTTGAAATAAAAGGACATCTGGGATGCTTGGGAGTGGAACGCCCCATCTTGGGAGCAGATGTGGCAGAGGTGAAGAAATTGGGAGTACGGGACTGCATTCTTGCAGGAAAGTGGGTGAGAGGAGATGTAGTTGAGGTAGCTGTGGGAGTCAGTGGGCTTGAAATAGACGTCGGTTTCGAGAAGGTCACCAGAGATGGAGACAGAGAGGTCCAGGAAGGAGAGAGAAGTATCAGATGATCCAGGTGAACTTGAGGTTAGGGTGAAAGGTGTTAGTAAAGTTGATGAATTGTTCAAGCTCCTTGTGGGAGCACGAGGCAGTGCCGATAGTCATCGACGTAGTGGAGGAAGAGGCGGGGGATAGTGCCAGTGTAGCTGCAAAAGAGCGACTGTTCCACGTATCCTACGAAGAGGCAGGCATAGCTTGGGTCCATGCGGGTTCCCACGGCCTTAGTCTGTAGGAAGTAGGAAGAGTTGAAGAAGTAGTTGTGGAAACAGGCCCTTTGGCCCAACAAGTCCACACCGACTCTCACAGCATCCCACCCAGACGCATTCCCATATAACCCGCCTAATCTACACATCTCTGAACAGTACAGGCAATTTAGCATGCCAATCCACCTAGCCTGCACATCTTTGGACAGTGGGAGGAAACCCATGCAGACATGGGAGAACGTGCAACCTCCACACAGACAGTCGCCCAAGAGTGGAATCGAACCCAGGCCCCTGGTGCTGTGAGGCAGCAGTGCTAACCACTGAGCCACTGTGCTGCCCTTACATACATGTACCGAGAGGTTACAACATGGAAACAGACCATTCTGCCCTACCAGGCCATGTTAGTACAATCTTCTGACTAGCAAATAGTCCAAACTCATTCATCCATTTTATCCAAGCTGATTTTGAGTTTCAGGGTCAGTGGTCGAGGCAGAAACCAGATTACACAGCCTCATAACTCGCAGCATAAAGACATATCTCTTGTCCCCTGTTCTATATTGCTTGAATTTAAACTTTGATCTTTGCTCCAAACCCCTCAACTACAGCCTAAACACTAACACATCATCTGTAAATGGCTATTAAAGACCAAGTTTTTCAAATTGTCTATTTATATATCCTCATAACATGCAGAAATATAGTAAATTTGCACTGTATTCGAACATTCTTTCTATGACCTAAAGCCAAATACTGCACATGGTATTCGAACCGAGGTTTTCATTTTTGTTAAAAGCTCATCTTCACTGGTATTCTATATCGTGATAAACTCCATTCCTTTTTGAAAACAAACTGCCTTCCCTAACTTTAACACTCTATGAAGCCAAAACAGCAAAATCTCTAGCTCCTCCACAGCACCCACGTGCTGAAGTCCACATGCATGACAGTACTTGCACGTTTGTCACATCCTGAAAGAACTACCAAGTTTGTCAACCTCAGTCATTGCTTTTGGAAGCTGTGCTGATTACTTCAATTTCACTTTTAGGTAAGTGGCAATTTTGTTCTTAGAGACACTAACATCTTCCTGAACAGCTCTGTAATTAACCACATCGACACTCTTCCTTAAAAAATATGCACACAACACTAGCAACTCGCTAGTCTTTCAACATACTAGTACCAGTTCTATGGGTTCTGTAATTTCCTCCTTTAGAGTATTAGGGTGTATTCCATCTAGTCCTGCAAAGTTTGCTCACTTTAACCAACTAAACAAAGGGCTCATTGGTGCAATGGCACTGCCAGAAACATTGGAACCTCTGGTCAAAAGGTCCAGGTTCAAGTCCCACCGGACATGCCACATTATATATCTGAACAGGTTAATTAAAAATATCTATCGTTCTCTTCATCCTCTTTGATATCATTCAGTTTACTCTCAACCATCTAAAAATCAAATCAAATCAATTGGCACTTCAAGTTCTAAAGAACGGTCATAATTGATTCGAAATGTTTCTCTCCCCACTGCTTGCAGAGCTGAGAAATTCCAGTACTACTTTTAATTTCAGATTTCCATCGTGCACAATATCTTGTTTTTATTTCTGGATTCACTTTCTCCTTACTAAGACCAATGCATATTACTTAACTACTTCACTTATTTTCGTGATAATGGGCAAATTACAAATCCTGACCTTTCGGAGCTTCGGCCTCCTCTAATTCTCTTGGTACTGTGTCCTCATCTTTCCATTAGGCCGTAAGATGTACAAGCAGAATTAGGTCATAGAGCGCATCACATCTGCTCCACCATTTGATCATGAGTAATATCTTTCTCAACCTCAATCTCCTATCTTCTCCCCGTAACCCTTAATCCCCTACTAGTCAAGAACCTCTGTCTTAAATACACTTAAATCACTCAGCCTCCTCAGTCTTCTGCAGTAATAAATTCCACAGATTAACCATCCTCTGGCTGAAGAAACTCGTTCTCATCAGTTCTAAAGGGTCAACCCTTCACTCCAAGGCTGTGCCCTCAGGTCCTCATCTCTCCTCCTACTAGTGGAGGTATCTTCATGTCTACTCTCTCCAGGCCCCTCAGTATTCTGTAAGTTTAATTGAGATCCTCCCCTCATCCTTCTAGACTCCAAGTACAGACCTAGAGTCCTCAACTTCTCCTCATATGACCAGCCTTTCATTCCTGGAAACATTACAAACCTCATGTGGACCCCTTCCAATGCCAGCACAACCTTCCTTAGATATGGGGCCCAAAATTACTCTCATTCTAAATTCTGTCCAGCTAGAGCATTATACAGTTTCAGCAGTACATCTCTGCTCTTATATTCCAGCCCTCTTGAAATGAACGCATTTTCTTCCTCATTGCCAAGTGCACCTGCATGTTAATCATAAGAGAATACTGAACTCAGACTCCCAAGTCCCTTTGTGCTTCAGATTTCCAAGGCCTTTTCCCATTTAGAAAATAGTCTCCAGCTCTATTCTTCCGCAAGCATGTAACATCACACTTTTCAATATTTTATTCCATCTGCCAATTTTTTGCCCACTCCTAACCTGTCCAAGTCCTTCTGTGGCATTCACGCTTCCTCAACACTGTCTCTCTATACATCTTTGTCATCTGCAAACTTAGCAAGAATGCCCTCGTTTCCTTCGTCCAGATCATTAACACGTAATGTGAAAAGGTGTGGTCCCAACAATGACTTCTGCAGAACTCCACAGTCACTGGCTGCCATCCTGAAAAAAAGACCCCTTTATCCCCATTCTAGTCTTCTGCCAGTCAGGCAATCCTCTATCCATGCTAGTACACTGCCCTTAATACTACAGGTTCTTAGCAGCCTCCTGTGCAATACCTTGTCAAAGGCCTTCTGGAAATCCAAAACAATCACGTCCACTGGCTCTCCTTTGTCTAACTTGCTCATTACCTCCTCAAAGAATTCTAACAGGCATGATTTCCCCTTGACGAAGCCATGCTGACTCTGCCCTATTTTACCATGCACTTCCAAGTACCTTGCAATCTCATCCTTAATAATGAACTCTAAAATCTTACCAATGACTGAGGTCAGATTTATCATTTCCCATCTTCGGCATCCAGCCAATCTTAAACAGGGGTGTTATATTAGCCATTACCCAGACCTCTCGGACCGTACCCGACTCTAGTGATTCCTGAAAGATCACCACCAATGCCTCCTCAGCTATCTCCCTCAGAACACTGGCGTATAGTCCATCTGGTCAGGGTGGTTTATCCACCTTCAGACCTTTCAGCTTCCTCAGCACATTCTCCTTAGTGATGGTCCGCTACACTCACCTCTGACACCAACTCTCGAAGTTCTGGTACGCTGCTGGTGTCTTCCACTGTGAAAACTGAAAAGTATCTATTCAGTTCCTCTGCACCCTAATACTACTTCTCCAGCCTCATTTACCAGCAGTCCAATATCCACTCTTGCCTCTCTCTTACTTTTTATACATCTAAAGAAACTCTTGCAATCTTCTTTAATGTTACCAGCTGGTTTACTGTCATCTTATCTTCTCCCCCAACTATTTTGTTTAGCAATTTCTGCTTTTTTTTTTTAAAATACAGGTTTCCCAATCTTCTAACATTCCATTTATCTTCAACACAATTGTCCTTGACTTCCCTTGACAGCCACGGATGCCTCATCCTCCCATTAGAATTTTTCTTCTACCTTGGGGTAAATTTCTGCCATGCCTTCAGAATTACCCCCAGCAACTCCTGCCGCTGTTGCTCCACGCTCTCTTCCCTGCTAGGGTCTCCTTCCAATCAACTCCATGCAGTGGAAGCAATGGCCTAGTAGTATTATCACCGTACTGTTAATCCAGAGACCCAGATAATGTTCTGGGGACACAGGTTCGAATCATGCCATGGCAGATGGCGGAATTTTAATTCAATTAAAGAAAAATTCTGGAATTAAGCCTCTAATGATGACCATGGACGTTTTGTCGATTTTCGGAAAAAACCACCTGGTTCACTAACGTCCTTTAGGGAAGGAAACCGCCATCCTTACCTGGTCTGGCCTACATGTGTCTTCAGAACCACAGCAACGTGGCTGACTCTCAACTGCCCTCAGGGCAACTCGGAATGGGCAATAAATGCCGTCTGGTCAGCAATGCCCCCCCCAAAATCCTGCGAATATTTAAAAAAGCTCCTCTCTCACATCTTTGTAGTTACCTTTGTTGAACTGTCATACAGTTTCATCCAATTCCAGCTTCTCTCTCTCAAAATGCAGATGAATTCTATTATATTATGGTCACTGCCCCCTTGGGTTTCCTCCACCTTAAGCTCCCTAATTATGTCTGCCTAATTACATAACACCAAATCCTGAATTTCCTGTTCTCGACTGGGCTCTTCTGCAAGCTGCTCTAGAAAAAAAAAATCTCGTAGACATTCCGTGAATTTGTTTTCTTGGGACCTGCTACCAAACGATTTTCCCAGCTCACCTGCATATTGAAGTCTCTGTGATTATTGTAATAGTGCCTTTCTTATCTCCCGATTAATTTTCTGCCCTACATCCTGACTATTGCTCAGGGCTTGTGCATAACTGCCATCAGTGTCTCTTTTTCCTTGGCGGCTCCTCAACTCTACACACAGATTCCATACCTTGGGACTCTATTTCACTTCTTGCTATCAATTTAATTTCATTTCTTATTGACAAGGCAACCCATCCCCCTGTTCTTCCAAAACGATACGTACCCTTGGATATTTATTTCCCTGCCCTGATGCCCTTGTAGCCACATCTATGTGATACCCATAACATCATACTTGCCAACTTCAATTTGTGCTAGACGTTCATTTACTTTGTTTCATATACTTTAAAGTACATTTAAGTACAATACCCTCAGTGCTTTGTTGACCACCCCTTCCTACAGTTGTCCCCTTATCTGCAGTTCCTGAAGTTAGACTCCTGACCCTTTTCCATAATATCTGCCCTACATTTGTTCTAGAAACTTTAAT
Source organism: Ginglymostoma cirratum (assembly GCA_024137785.1). Classification (NCBI taxonomy): domain Eukaryota; kingdom Metazoa; phylum Chordata; class Chondrichthyes; order Orectolobiformes; family Ginglymostomatidae; genus Ginglymostoma; species Ginglymostoma cirratum. Next base: position 6,480,087 of record JAHRHZ010000018.1, read on the forward strand.
AACCTCTCCTGAGCCTCTTCCACTGTGAATCGATTAAGTGTTCAAATTCTCCTTTGTTTTTCTTATTATTTTATAGCTTCTTTTTCTAATGGTAGCTACGAGCCAATTTGTTCAAACTTCAGCTAGTTTATTCGTCTTTCTATAATCTGCCCCTGCCATACAATCAGATGTTCTAGGTATTGTACTAATATTTTCCTTTTTATTTCATTTCACATTGAGCTGCAATTCGCAAGGTAGTCTATTTCTTACCCATACCAAATCTACAGAAACACTCCTGCCTCTCAGATGTAGTAACATACTGCTCAAGGAAGGAATCACTTAGAAATTCTGCACAGATTTCTCATATAGCGTATCATTCTGTCCTAATGGACAGGTAGGTGTTTAAAATATCCTATACTATAGTCCTGTCATTCTTGCCCATTTATGTAGTACAGCTGCAAAGCTTTGTTTGATACTGATGAAAAGAGAGACATGCTGCCAATGCATTTTGTTTAACCTCAATCAGGGACAAATGCAAGAATATCAAATAATGACAATTTATACAGATCTATTTATACTGCAAGTGAAATCTGATCAGCTGAGGCATTTTCATTTTTTTTCCATGTTAAAACATTTTGAAACAGACAATTGGGTAACACTTGATGAAAAGTCATGAATGTGCTAACAACAGCATTAACAAACAATTTAAGACAAGTAGCCAAGCTCATAACGGCTCATTTATACTTGCTGAAGCTGAACTTCCACATTGTTCTCAATTTGGAGATCGGCAGTAAGTATCCACACAATAGAGCACTGAAATATAATCTTCAGGACCTCTGTATGTTCCTCAGGATATTTATATATCCTATCCGGACCTGGCACTTTTTAACAAGCTCCTCTCATAAAAATAAAGAGTATCTTTCAACTTTAATCTCATTGAATCTGTCCGTGTCTGACATCATCCCTCTCTTTGTATATATTTCCTATTTGACAAGCTTGTAGTGCCATACCAGCTTCTTTGCTTTATTTAATGCTTCTAACCATATTAAATAACAATATGTTTACCTTTTTCCTCCATTCAGATGGTTTACAAGCTCTGTCAGTGCTATTAGGTCTAAGTATGCCTAGAAAATGATTTCTCCCACTTTGCTTCCCTCAATCTATACAATCTTTTAATTGCCTTTTTGTTGCTGTTATTCTCTACAGACCACACTTATTCCTGTGATAGTAGGAACTGCAGATGCTGGAGAACCTGAGATAACAAGGTGTAGAGCTGGATGAACACAGCAGGCCAAGCAGCATCAAAGGAGCAGGAAGGCTGACGTTTCGGGCCTAGACACTTATTCCTGTTTCTGGTGAACGGTCATCAACCTTAAGCATTTAGTTTGTTTCTCTCTCCAACAGATGCCGTGTGCACTGCTGAGTATTTCCACCGTTTTGTTTTTCTTCCTGTACCTATGATATTTTTTGGTATATTTGTCCTGTGCAAACCTTTCTCCATTCAGTACACAACTCAGGAAGCAGATCGGAGGATTGTCATCCGCATAGTGCTACGCTTTAAAACGTTTACTAATTGGCTAAAACCACTTCTTCTTTACCTTCAGCTTCCACATGGACTGTCCCTCTCCATCTATTCCTGTACAATAATACCTGCACTGCAACACATCCCTCATTATTGTGCTTCAGAAGCAACAAAATATCCAGGACTTTTGGGCTATGATGACATATTCTGCCAGCCATTCTAAATACTGCATCGTTGTTGTCTGGCTCATACACCTCATTCGACTCTGTTTTGGTTGATTGGTACCATTGTAATTTATTGGATTGTTCTGCCTAGTCATTTTTCCCCATGGAGCTCCAAAACTGTTGGAAAGCATTTCCTTCAATGTATTCCTCTAACCTTTCCGAAAGGCTTTTCTCCTGCTCTTCAAAAAGTCACTCAATTTCACATTGCTCATGCCCTTTCTCTAATCAGTTTATCACAACCATTCATTTGATATATTAAATTGGCCTTTCACACTGAACAGAAAACAGAAGCTAAGCAACAAATAAATTCCAAGTCAGGTGATAGGTGACATGAGACAAAACTTTTTTTGCTAGCTTACTCAGAAAATTCAGACTTACATTTGCCTTCAACTAACACCTAGGATCCCAGCAGTGTCTCTTTTATTGCTCTACAATATTTTCTAAATAACCTGTTCAAAAGATGTTATTACACACAGCAGGTGTGACCTGTACCTCCTGGACTAGAGGTAGGGACACTACCACTGCACCAGAAGAGCCCCAATGATGCGCTAAGCCATTATTTCTGACATTTCAATGAGGGGTGGCAGGTAGAGCTTCAACAAAAGCCACTGGGCTCAGAGGTAGGGACGCTACTACTGTGTCACAAGAGCTAATTAGTGATCAAGGGAGATATTATCAATCAACTGTTCAGCCACGTTATGGTACACCCCTGATGGCAGGTGGGCCTTGAACCCAGACATCCTGACACGCAGAATTAGTGCTCTACGTACTTTTTAAAACCAACCTGTTTAGGTGCATTGTTACACATCGCGAAAGCAGGTGGAGCATTTGTGAAGGCCTCCTGCTTCAGACGTAGAGACCCTAGCACTGCACCAAAAGAGCCCCATTAGTGCTCTTAGATTTTTTTTCTAACCAATCTTAAATGGATTGGCCATGCTAAATTGCTCGCAGTGTCCAAGACTATGCAGGCTTGGTGGATTAATCATGGGAAATGCAGGGTTACAGGGATAGGGTAGGGGGGTGGGTATGGTTAGGATGCTGTTCAGAGGATCAGTGTGGACTCGATAGACCAAATGGCCTGATTCCACACTGTTGGGATTCTGATCTGTTCAGAGATGCTATTACACACCTCAGGAGCAGGCGGATCTTGAAACCAGGCCTTCTGATCTAGAGGCAGGGATACTATCTCTGTGGCACAAGACCACCATTACTGCTGTAGGCAATTATTTAAGCCACGCCCTTCACCCGGATATCTGAACAACAATTAACACAGGAATGGTGAAAATGGATGCTGAAAATGTGAAATAAAAACAGAATCTGCTGGAAATTTCTAACAAGTCACAGAGTGCCCTTTGAGGAAGAAACAGAGGTAACATTTCAGGTCAATGGTATTTTATCAGAAAAATCAAAGTTCTATCTAAAGGTCAGTGATCTGAAACAGAGTCACAGAGCATGGAAACAGACTCTCCGGTCCAACTTTTCCACGTTGACCACATATCCCAATCTGACCTAGTCCCATTTGCCAACATTTGACCAATATCCCTCTAAACTCTTGCTATTCACGTACCCATTCAAGTACCTTTTAAATTTGAAATTGTACCGGCCCCCACCATTTCCGGACAGCTCGTTCAATGCACACACCACCCTCTGCGTGAAAAAGTTACCCTCCTGGTCCTTTTTAAATCTTTCCCCTTAAATCTACGCCCTCTAGTTTTGGACTCCCTTACCCTGGGAAAAAAGACCTCAGCTATTCACCCTATCCATGCCCCTCATGATTTTATAAACCTTTATAAGGTGACCTCTCAACCTCCAATGCTCCAGGGAAAAAGCTCAACCGATTCAGCTTCTCCCTATAATTCAAACCCACCAGTCCCTGTTAACTACTTCTCTGACCAGCATTTTCTAGCTTTAGTGAAAGTGGGTAATTAATTGATTTCAACGTGCAGTAGTGATTTCATTTGAAAATTAAATGATTAATGTAGTATCCCTCTTCATCTTCAAATATTTCTCCTCTGAACTTCACTTTCTATTGGTATAGTTATGATGGACAGAGTAAAGGTGAATAGTAATTTCACTGGGACACGACAGGTCCTGCAGTTGATTCTACATTGTGTAGGTGCTGAGAGATGAGCATCACATACCCAAAAACTCCACAAGAGAGGGTGAAAAGGAAGAAGTCAAATTACAAGGCATCCAACTGTACTTCCAGTGTTTTAAATCACTTTACATAAAATTTGTGGTTTTTTTGCGCTGTGATGGTTATACCTACAAACAGGTGAGACGTGTTAGGTAAAGTTTCATAATTAAAAATAAAATGACAAAATGGTATTTGACAAGTTGTTTATCACTACCAAACAGCTGCTAAAAACTCACTGATAACAGGATGGGTTCAGCGGTGATGCCCCTACAGGCAAATGGCATACAGACACTCATTTTCCAACCTCACAGCTGAAAGACAGCCACTGGACAGAATGCTGGAAGTCAACTGGCAACTACACCTGACAACTAATGTTTTGCTTTGAAAGAGAAAACAGGTCACCAGAAAATCTTCTGGTGTCGAAAACTCCAACCTCCGGATAATAATAAACCTTCTTCACATTATTCAATATTTTCGAAGAAAGTACTTTCATACCTTAAATGCAAGCAAGAAAATTAATATAGTGTGTGAACAAGTTGAATGGAAAGAGGCTCACATGCAGTATTAACACTGGCGTAGCCAAGATGTGCAGATGTTTGAAACGTAAACAGGATTCTATTCCTCCTTAGTTGTAATTTTTCCCGCAAATTCAGATTTTAAATGAAATTCCCAATTTACAATTTCAAATTAAGATCAGATTACCTCAAATTCCAACTACTTAACAATGAAAGAGAGTATGGGTGTAAATCTACAGAAAAAAATGTTAGTGTGATAGTCTCAACTGATGTTACTATTGGGCAAGTCAGGTCTCAGAACTAAATGTGGCTTCAAAGATCATTTTTTTTTTGAATTTAAAATGGCAGTCTTTCACTGAAACAAACACACAAGGCTATAGATTTTGTTTCACCAATATAACAAGTTTATTACACAAACGTAATCAAATTAAAATAGACCTAACCAAGCTAAAATAAAAGTTTAAAATACTTCAAAATACACGGCAAAAAAAAATCTCATCTATTCCCCAACACTACCACTTCACACTTAATCAAAACGCCAAAAGATTTTCTCATCCTGTAAAACCTGTAAGTTTGACCTAACTTCTTCTCAGTTCCGGTCTTGTGATCTGTAAAGCTTTTTTCTTGAATATTCACACAATTAAGAACTTAACTTTCTTTAAATAGCCTGCAGAGTTCTAACTAAATATTTGGGGTCTGGATTTTTCACAAAATAAACTCTTTCCCTGAGCTAACTTATTCCCTCACTGATCTGAACAAGATCTAGGAAAAACTATACTTGCACCTGACTTGTGTCAAGTTTCCTTGGACTGCCCAAAAGCTTTCAATTCTTTGGATTTTGCTAAGCTAAAGTCATTCCTTGATTAGTTTACTTTTGCATTTAGGACAATGTCTTTCAATTTTTTTTCCCTGTCATAATTCTCTACCATGCAAACAAACTTCCCATTAAGACTCCAGAGGCTGTTTACAATCATGGTTCTGATATACTAACCTAGTTCTTAAACACTTTGATGAAAACAGACCAACACTCAAACACAACAATGTTTACTCAAGCAAGGTTATCAACAGTTTTAAACTATGAAAATACATATACTACCTTTCTTGAAAACGAAGTCTCACACACAACCTTCAGATTTGATGAAAAACATAAAACTCTGCAACAGTTTAGCTTAAGTATTTTAGCCAAGTGACATAAATTCAGGAGAAATGGGTAATTCACAGATCATCCCAAACATTGATCTGTAGCTAAAGTCACTTTGCACACACAAACTCATGGCAGAGATGGCTTGGTGGATCCATTGCAGCTGGCTTGAATCTCTTTTCTGCAGACAATGTTGTAAATTCTAAAATGTTCTTTCAGAATCCTCTGTGCATGGTGACAAGCCTTACAGAAGGTTTTCTGATCACATACAGAGGATTTGAGAGATTTCTTTGGTATTATTGTAGGCTGGATGTCGTTATCAAAATATTTTGTTCGTTGCAAATGCAATATTGTTGCTGGTACAATCTGTCTATCACTTTGCAAATTTCAAGATATAGATAGTTACCTAGACACATCCACTCAATTGTATTATAAATTAATATCTGGTTCATACAGCTTCATAAAAAAGGCTAAACACAGGATTCGGCCAAAAGCAATGAAAAACATCAAGGATTGATAAACTAAAAGTGGTAACAGCTGTATCTGAAGAAAGATTTCCTTCTTTCCATCTTCGATCATTTCTGCCACCTCAACACAGCTCTCAGGAATCTAGAAGGCCCCACGTTATGATTAAAAGATCAGGGAATTCTCCAGCTGGCTAACCAACATTTCTCTCTCCACGAACAATACAAGTACATTATTAGTCTCACTAACTCTTTGTGGTCTTGCTGTGCACAAACTAGCCACTGTGCTTGCAGTTAAAACAACAGTAATTACATTTCAAAAGCGAATTAATGTGAAGCATTTTAGGAAAATCTTAATAATGAGATACCGTGTGATGCAAGTTTTGCATTTTGCCAAATATTAGTATACAGATTCCCAACTGAAAGGATACTAGTTGAACTACAATACATGGAAATCCTGAGAACATTGTGGGACTGGATAAGAAACTCGACAAAAAAAATAGGAAACTGTGCATTTCTAAGAGGCATAATGCTACTTGAAGGAAGTAAAAATTGGTTACAGGAATCTTTGTACAAACACTCCACCGTGGGGATAAAGGCAGAAATTATCGGCTTGCTAGATTTCCCTAAAAAAAATGCTTAGTGAGAACTGCAATTAGGGCTTGCAAAAAGTTCATATTTCAGCAAGTAAACAGCAAAAGGAATATAATGTCAACCAACAAAAAGTTTTCAGCACCTCAGAACGAGCACTTAAAATGCCAGGGCATAATGGGCTATTGACTAAGTATGGGAAATGGGATCGGTATAGTCTGGTGTAGACATGGTGAGTCAAGGGCCTATCTGTATGCTGCATGACTCTAAAACATTGCAAATGTATGCTCTACAGCCAATTTGTACACAGCAAGTTCCCCCACAAAGGTAGAAAGGTTTTGGGTTTTTGTAATGGTGAGTGATAAAATATTGACACTGGAGATAACTTCACTGTCCTTCAAAATAGCACTGAGATGTTTTGCACCTACATGAGAGGCAGATGGATCCCAGTATAAAGTCTCAGCCAAACAACAAAGGCCTTAGCCAAAGATTCTCCACACACAAATGGTAATAAATCCCCAAATTTATCAAGCACACAAGATTGGAGTTGAAGATATTGTGGAGTTGAAGATGCAGATAGCCATCTGTTGGGTGAGTTCAGAAATGAATTCAATGGTCTTTGCTCATCCCTAGCTGTATTTATGTTCTGATTGCTGCCAACAGGAGAAAAATAATCTCAAATCATTTTCACAAGCTTTGCATTGAGACAAGATTTTTCTGCTTAAATCAGCATCAGGCAATTCTGTCCCAGTACAAATTTTTTTTTTCCCCAATGCTTTTCTATCTACAAAATTCCATGCCTGAGCTGTGAACTCAGAATTGTAGTGTATCATAAGAGGAACCATGCAGAGTCAAAACAAAAAAAAACTCTAACACAGCCTCCTGAAAAGTTCTCTTTTAAATGAGGCAGATCCAATTCTGTCACTCATTCACTCAAGTACTTTCAGACATTCTAACAAGGCCACATGTGACCACCACTGCTACTTCATTCACAGCCAAGTTTGCACAGCTGCCTCACAATTTAAGAACTCCACGTATTCAGCTATTGTCTTTGCACAAGTCCCTGATATACGTTAAAAAATGACAGAACATGCATAAAACGTAATCCCAATGTGTTTTCCAGCACATTTGAAAATATCTAGTTGTGTTACAACATCCCATTTATTGGAAACCTAATCCTTTAAAATCTGTGCTTTAACAAACATCCCCATACACAGCCTTAAATTTACATGAAACAATGATAACAAGCATAGCCTTCATCTAACAAGCTATCCAGGAGCTATGGCTCATACTGTAGCACAAATAAGACAACAGAAACTCCAATTCAAACCATACAATGTAGAAACTCAAGAAGTCACGGTTAAAGAATATTAGGCCACCTACGATCACTACTGTATTTACCTGGCACTAAACAAGCACAATAACATGAGTCGATAGCATCCTTCCAGCACAGAAGACTGGAATGACTCAGTTACACTTAGTTCCATGTGTTTTGCCTCCATATGGAAACTTGCCCGTAAGTAAAGTAATCACAACAGTGAGACTGTGTAGAAAAACCCATTCGAAACTTGCCTGCGTAACCCTCGAAGGAGCCTTGGAGAATCCTTCCTAAATTCAAAACACCATTGAGACCTAATGCAGAATATCATATCTCACAATTTAAGGAACATTATTTTCAACAACATTCATGATTTTGATACACTGCACTCTGGAAAACAAAACCACATTTGCTTGCGCTAACTACGTGTTGCCTTTCTTCTTATAAATCTCAGCATTTTCCTTGAAATTTGACAGTTCTGATAACTAGCTGAGTTGATTCTCTGCACAATGAGCACAAACACATTAATAGTATTTATATGAAACGAAACATTCTGTACGTTAGCCTGACACAAACAGCTCAGACTTACCAATTACTACCCACAAATTTAAAAAAAACAATAAACAGCCTCCGTCAAGCATAAATAAAACACTTACCACCTTATCAGCTTCCTCTGCGATTCCTGGAAATAATCTCATCCATTTAAACATAACCAGGGTGCTTTCTCTTACCCAGAAAGGAGCTGGCTGTTTCATTGATATTTTTAAATTTTCTTTCTTTTAAAAAAAGATAAAGACCACGCGAGAAACTTTCTTAAATCTGCACTTCAAGAGTGAGTCTCAGCGCCTTTGTTTGCCTCAGACCCGCCATGATTAACAACATCAAACTCCCACAGCGAGAAGAGGCGGGGGGCCCAGTTCTCCGTCCGTCCGTCCGTCCGTCCGACCGTCCCTCCCTCATCCCCGCCCTCCATCACTTGCTCAGGGGTGCGCAGGTGCGCTCGCGCGGAACGCCGGGACATGTAGTCTCCGTACACCAAAGCCCCTCAAAACGAGATAGTAGGAACCGCAGATGCTGGAGGATCTGACATAACAAGGTGTAAGAGCTGGATGAACACGGCAGGCCGAGCAGCATCAGAGGAGCAGGAAAGCTGACGCTTCGGGCCTAGACCCTTCTAGAAGGGTCTTGGACCCGAAACGTCAGCTTTCCGGCCCCTCAACAAGAGCCGCTTTGTCGGCGCTCGGACTACAGTTCCCGGCCTGCCCTGCGACCGGGACCCACGGGCGGCGTACGCGCGTTCCTCACGTACGACAAAGACGACGACGGTTGCACCTTCTTCTCCTCGAACTCTGACATTTCACCTCCTGGCGCGTGGGGAGAGAAGGTGAAAGAGTGTGAGGGGGTGGGGAGGGTGGTCTGTTCATGGAAACGGTTTGTGCTGCTTGAAAGGGAAGATGAAGCTGGTGAGGATTTTTTTAAAAATTATGTATTTCAACCCATCTTACTTACGGTAGGAGGTGTGCTTATCGTGTATTCATGGCGAACGCAGGTCGAGTCAGATCAGTCCAAGAGGGATCAAAAGAGTCTGTAGCTTCATTTGAGTTCAACATGAAATGATATAAACAGTTTCATGTCTGTGTTCCACTTACATTATTTAAATTTCTGTGCTTCAATCAATGTCTGGAATAATCTGCCGCCGGCGGAGACCCTCTGCCCTGGTTCCCGGGAGCACTCTGGACAGTCTGCTTGGAGGGTTAAGTTTAATTGCTTCGCCCTTTCTCCCTCCCTGAGTATTTTTATCTATTCTCACCAAGAGGGATGAGAAATGTACCTCTGAAACTATCCATGGAATAGAGTCCATAATATGTCTTCCCACTCACCCCCAGTCCCCACACACAAACTTTGTATCCAGCTATTTCTTGTTAGCTTGCATTTCGACTCCTCCTGTGCTGTGAAGAAAGATGTGGATTTATGTAGCACCCTTCACAACATCCGAACCTCCCATAATGCTTTGCACCCATTGCAAGAGTTTTGAAGTGCAGTCACCGGTTGTAATGTAAGAGAGGCAGTGGCTAATTTATAGACAGCAAGATCCCACCATCAGGATTGTGATAGTGATCAGATAAGAACATAGGATGATCCTGTTCCACCATTCAGTGCAATCATTGGAGTTGTAGTGATGTTGGCCAAGGGTTGACCAGGGTACCCTTGCCCCACACAGTGGCTATGTTTTTTTGCTGCCAAGGACGTGATCCAGCATACCAAGACCTTCTAATATTTTCTGCTTTGACTTGGTGTTCATTTTTGCATGCCCCCTTGAAAATTGTTTACATAAAGCATGGATTATATGGTGATTGCTGTCAAACAGTCACTGCAGCAAGTGACTGGGGTGGCAACTGAAAAAAAAAGAAGCTTTAATAACTTGGAAATTTAAGCATTTTAATGAGGCAGCTGTCGGGATGAAACCTCCTGCTTGCTGGAAACTATTTTCTTTCATAAAATCTGTATGACGTGCACATTGCTATTAAACAGGAGACTTAATTCATGGAACAAAAACAAATTTGCCAGAAAAGCCCAGCAGGTTTGGCAGCATCTGTGAAGGAAAAAACAGAGTTAACGTTTCTGGTCCGGTGACCCTTCCTCAGAACCCGGACCCAAAACGTTAACTGTTTTTCCCTTCATAGATGCTGCCTGACCTGCTGGGCTTTTCCAGCAACTTTTTTTTTTCTGATTTACAGCATCTGCAGTTCTTTTGGTTTTGACTTAATTCGTGTAGAAGCAATGGGCAGTATTGTCATTTTAAAAGGAGCCAGATGTTTTTTCTCTGTGCTTTGTTAATTCTTTCTTTGAATGTGAGTGTCAGTGGGAAGGCCAGCCTTTGTTGCTCATCTTCTAATTGCCCTTGTGACTGTGGTGGTGAGTCACCTTCCTGAACCACGGCAGTCAACCTGGTGTAGGCACCCCCACAGTGCTGTTCAGAAGGGAGTTCCCTGATTTTGACTCAGTGACTGTGAAAGAATGGTAGTATGGTTCTAAATCAAATATGTGTGTGGCTTGGAGTGGAATTTACAAGCTGGTGATATTCCCATGTGTCTGCTTCCCTTGTCCAGTGGGAGTGATCGCAGGTTTAGAAGGTTCTGTTGCAGGAGCCTTGTCAAGTTGCGACAGTGCATCTTGTAGATGCTCTGCACTGTTGCCACTGTATGTTGATGGTAGAGCTAGTGATTTTTTAAGGGTTATGGATGTCTTCAAAGCAGTACTGAAAGGATCCCTGCTGACTAATGGGAGCCCGGCTTGTAACACACTCAAATAGAGAAGTATTTTTTAGAAAGGCACAGAACACATCGAGAAACTTTGTCAGGTGGAGACTTCGGAGACAGTGCATAAATTCCCAAATGTGTCATTTGCCCAAACCTTCAGGCACCACCAGCCCAACACGTGGTAGAGTCTGCAGATCATGCATTCGGTTTATCAGCCAACCTAAAACCAATTGAACCAGAATAGAAGGAACTCACCTTGGGTACTGAGGGATAACACAGTGTGGAGCTGGAGGAACACAGCAGGCCAGGCTGCATCAGAGGAGCAGGAAAGCTGACATTTTGGGTCAGGACCCTTCTTCAGGGATTTTCTGAACTTTTCTGTTCCTCTGCTGCCTGGCATGCTTTGTTCCTCCAGCTCCACACTGTGTTGTCTCTGACTCCAGCACCTGCAGTTCTTATTATCTTTGGATATTGAGGGATTGCCTAAGAGAAAGAGCAATAAATGTTGAAGATGGCAGATGGGATGCCAGTTGGGTGGGCTACTTTGTTTTGGATGGCGTTGTTGAAACTGCCACCTTCTGGGCAAGAAGGATGTATTCCATTAGATTCCTGATTTGAGCCAAGTAGTTGGTGGACAGGCTTTGGGAAGTCAGGAAGTGGGTTCTTTAACACCGAGTTCCCAGATTCTGATGTGCCGTTGTAGCCACAGTATTAATATTGTTATAACTAGGTGAGGAGAGGTCATAGCTCCACTCTTTATTTTCTAATTCATGTGATCAGTTGCAACAATTTTTGTTATTTTAAAGCACATAACAACCACACTTCAATCAAATTTACTTAACTAGATTAAGAATGTTGGAGAGCAAATTCCAAGGTTTTCCTGAGTGCAAAAGAGCGTTTTATTATAAAAATATAATAAAGCATGACATTATACAGGTACACAAATGTAGAGCTTGCAAAAAGGGTGCGGGCAGGGAGAGGTATGTAGTACAGACAGGAAAGTAAAAGCAAATGCAGTTACAGATTTTAAGAGTCCCTTGGGTTGTGAGAATGAAAATATGAGAGTTCAACTGTTTAACCATTGTCTTATTTCTTTATCAATGACACATTTTTCAGAGCTTGGATACTCAGTGAATCAATTTTCTGAGCTTCTTTCTCATCAACGCCTCTTTGTAGGACTGAGATTGAATGAAGGAGAGAGAAGAGCTTCCAGTGTACTTGCCGTCATCAGTGTACATTGCTTTTTCTCTGTCCCTTTGCTCAAAAGCTGCTGTTGATATACCATTCCTTTATAGATGTTGGTGTATTTGTCATTGTTTCATTCCAAATTGGCTAGTTGTGGGCAACACTTCATCTCTGATATGTATAATCATCGTGCAAATGTGAGTAAAACACGAGATGCAAATTTCTTGATATCTCATTGAATTTCAGTGCCTCTTGATTAAAATGGTATTTCCAATGCAGCCAGTTTTGTGTATTCCACGTAAATTCCCTGAGGTCATCAGGTGATCACAGCAGCCAATCTAGGTCAGCAGTATCCTTTTTAAAACCATTTTTACTTCATAAAAGTTTCGTGCATTAAATTCAAATTATGGAAGTTGAATGTTGATTGTCCATTTTCACTGTGATCATAACAGTATGGTTCTTCCAATTCAGTGTCAGGTCAATGGTAAACTAACCCCACCCTATTTCAGGATGTTGATAGTGGGGGATTCAGTAGTGGCAATGCCGAGGAAACATGGTTACACTCTCTTTGGTTGGGGGTGGTCATTGTCTGAAACTTGTGTGGCACAGTGATTAATTGCCACTTATCTGTTAGCCCAATGCTGAGTGTTGTCCAGGTCTACTACATACGGCCACGGACTGCTTCAGAATCTGAAAAGTCTCAAATGGTATTGGACATTGTGGAACACTTTATACATGTTTATACGCTCTATGAGCAATGAAATCCGTATCTTTTTACTTCCTCCCTCAGTACTGCTTGTCTGGTCATCCGACATTGCCATGTAATGTCTTGAAGTTCAAATCAACCACCATTATGCTCGACTGTGGGTTAGACATGACCTCAGCCCTTCATTTCTTACCTTTGCCACTTGTCCACAGGTAAGTGTCTCCGATTGACTTTGCTGATATTTCTAGTGTGATTTAAACTGGCATTTAGAAATATCTCTAATGTCTTTCGTCTTAAGTATCGATTTTTGGATTTTGATGTACTAACAGATTTTTCTGTGTGTCTGAAGGGTTAATAATTAACCTGTGTTTCTGTAGCAATGCTGATATTTTTAAAACTGATTGTGCGGACGAGTTTCCAGACAATGATTTTTATTTACCCTCAGACAATTTACAACCTAGTAGGAAATTGCCTCAAGAACTTTGGTAGAAATTTCTGGACTTGTTCTTTTTAAGGTTAGGGGAAACACCCACAGCTTAGAAAGAGGTTTTTTCAGTTTTACTTTGTTTTAGCTAGTTCTGCAGAAGTTTCTATGTGTAAAGTTATTCCCGAGAAAGGGAGAAGGTAGTTAGATTTGCTAACACTACATTACCTTCGAGTTAGGAGTTAGTGATGGTTTCAGACTGGAACTGTTTTGATAAAACTCTGAAGAGGTTACTTGAAGCTGACAATATTTAAGCTCAAATATGTGATAGCTCCAGGAAGAAGCATTAAGCTTTTCTAGGTTGAGAATTGGAGTTACACCCATTGAAGTGTTGGAGAAAGGAATTTTCTGGTGTGAATAATGTACACGGGATGCTTATGCGTATCATATCGCGGTGTTTTGGGATCTGTGAAGGAGTGTTTTTGGGATTAATGGCATTGTATTTGGGAGCTTCAAAGTCTGTCATCTCAAATCTTGTGTTCGAAGGAAATGGTCTGGATTATTCTACTTTAACTCTATTCCTTTTGCTTAGTGTACTTGTTTTATTGTGAATGACAAATCTGCAACATCGCATGCTTATATTTCAATGAGAGAGCAACTTGTTAAAAACCAAATGAAAACAAAACAAAAATATGACCCAACAAGCCAGATTTCAGTCTAGGATCTGGCTTGACCAGTAATGGCATCAATTAACACTGGGTAACATTTAAAATTATGAACCAAGGACAATTTATTGTTATGCAAATATACCGCTTGATGTAAAGTTGCAATAGATATCCTAAAAATAGCCCAGATTAAAACTGCAGTTTGTGCCAAATTATCTTAGCTAAATTGGGGTAATGATAAGGATGGAACATTAGTTATCCTAGGCTAACAAAATCAATGTGCGTCCTGCTGCTGATCTGATCACTGGAGTTAGGGGACATCACTACACATTTTTATAATCATATGTGTGTAAATCCTGTATCTCCTGCATCCATTTCCCCCATTACACCCCAAACGTTAGCTTGACACTGCAGTAGTTTCAGTGGAATTGGACAAAACCTCCTTCATTTTGCTAGGGCTGGAGCTGCCTTCAGTGGCAAAGTTCGGTGTTCAGTCTTTTGTGACAGCTGCACATCAGATCAAATGGCGCAAGCATGTACAGGTGCACGAAATGCTAGTTCAAAATGGGAAGCAAGGAGAATGCTTCATCTAACCTCCCGGAGAGAGTGGGAAATAACTTTTGGAGGCAAATGAACAATAAAATGAAGTAATTGATCAATCAGAGCTTAACAATAAATCCACTGTGCTCTGGAATGTGTACAAAAGAAAGAATGGAAAATCAATGTAATTTCACTCATCCAGTCTCTCCTGCATCCGTTCTCCCAATTATACCTCAAAATGACCTTCCTCCTGGCTGACATTGCTACAGTTTTGGTAGGATTGCACCACATGGACAAAAAGCCTTTATTTTGCAAGAGCTAGACCGGTCTTCAGCAGTGAAGTTCCACTCCATCCCCTCTCTTGTGTGGAAATTGTGATGAATGGAGTAGGTTCAAATATAACATTTTGCTTGGTCAGGTTTGCTGATCTTTACTAGCCAGGCCTGCATCTGAGAATGGACAGAATGGTGAACAGGCAGAGACCAGGTGCCATCCCAAATAATCATGAAGCGACTGAGCATCATGCTTCTCCCTTGTACTAACAACCCATTAAGAATGTTTAACAAATCCAAACCTATTTAAGGGGAAAAATTCTAAGAAATTCCTGAAGGTGATCACACAAATATCAAAAGATCACAGTGATCTTGTTATCCTTCCCATACATCCCCACCACCTTTTAACTATGGTAGTATTAACCACAGCAACAAACTTGGTCATTTTGAGTTGTTGAAGTGCAGCCACATGTTGTTGTGTATTCTGATCTGACACTTTCATAGATTATACACAGGACTCCTTGTTTTGTGTAGACTGTCCAATTCGAGTAGACTATCCACACAGATGTAGTCTGTCACCTTAATAGCTTGAAATAATTCAGTTAAATCACTTAGAAGTTGCCCTTTGCAGTACCCCATTGACTTTTAAAGTATATAATTGTAGTATAGTGCAGCAAATCAAACCTGTGTGAGGAAGTGTGGTCGTGCCTTATTCGTTCTCTCTCTTTTCTTTCCACTGACCTTAATTCTTCCTGCGTTCATGGGATATGGGCAATTTTTCCCATTCCTAATTGGCCTTGAGAAGGTATTGGTGGTGGTGAGCTGTTTCTTGAACCACTGCAGTCAATGTAGCACTGGTGTACCCACCATACCATTACATAAGTGGTTCCAGGATTTTGACCCTGTGACAGACTGAAGTAACCACAATATGGTTCCACATAGGGTGGTGTGTCCTTATGCAAAGGTTACTCTTTGTTCTCCTAGATTATAGTGGGTGTGGATTTGGAAGGTGTTGACTATGTAGCTTTGGCAAACTGCTGCAGTGCATCTTGTAGATGTTTGTGCACAGCTATTGTTTGTTAGTAATGATGGAGTGTCAATTAAGCATTTAGTGGGAGATGGTGTGGTGATGGTCATGTCATTGGACTAATAATCCAGAGGCCCAGGTCTTGGGGAATGAGTTCAAATTCTCACAGCAACTGGTGGAATTTGTTTTCATTGAATAAAGCTGACAGTGATAGCAAGTATCAGAGATGAAAGTAAGACAGATTGATTTGATTTATTGTCACATGTACCAAGAAACGTGTGAAAAGTATTGGTTTGCATGCTAGCCAGACAAATCATACCTTACATCAGTCCGTCAGGGTGATCAAACAGAATGCCAAATATAGTGTTACAGCTACAGTGAAGGTGCAGAGAATGATCAGCTGTAGTATGTGAGAGGTCCGTTCATAAGTCTGATAACAGTGAGGAAGAAGCTGTTCTTAAATCTCTGTTACGTGTTTTCAAACTTTTGTATCTTCTGCCCGATGGAAGAGGGTGGGAGGGGTGTTTAATTATGTTGGCTGCTTTGCCAAGGCAGTGGGAAATGTAAGTGGAGTTAATGGAAGGAAGGCCAGCTTTTGTGATGGACTGAGCTGCATTCACAACTCTCTGTAATTTCTTGTGATCTTGGGCAGAGCAGTTGCCGTACCAAGCTGTGATGCATCCGGATAGGATGCTTTCTAAGGTGCATCTATAAAAATTGTTAAGAGTCATGGTGGACGTGCAGAACTTCTTTAGCTTTCTGAGGAAGAAGAGGTGTTGGTATGCTTTCTTGACAATTATGTCAACATGGTAGGACCAGGACAGATGGTTGGTTATATTTATTCCTAGGAACTTGAAGTTCTCAACCACCTCCACCTCAGTTTCATTGATACAGACAGGGGTGTATCCTCTACTCCACTTCCTGAAGTTGATGACCAGCTCTTCCTTTTTGCTGGCATTGAGGGAGAGATTGTTGTCTTTACACCATGCCACTAAGCTCGTCAGTCCTTCCTGTACTCTGTCTCGTTGTTGTTTGAAATCCAACTCACTACGGTGGTTAGCATCAGCAAAATTGTAACTGGAGTGAGAGCTGAATTTGGCAAACAGTTGTGAGTGTATAGGGAGTATAGTAAGGGGCTGAGCACGCAACCTTGCGGAGCACTGGTGTTGAGGATTATTGTGGAGGAGGTGTTTTCGCCTGTCCTCACTGATTGTGGTCTGCAGGTAAGGAGTCATGGATCCAGTTGCAGAGGGGTGAGCAGAGTCCTAGGTCTCGGAGTTGAGTTTTCTTGGAATTATGATGTTGAAGGTGGAGCTAAAGTCAATAAATAGGAGTCTGGCGTAGCTGTCCTCGCTATCCACATGTACCAGGGATGAGTGTAGGTCTAGGGAGGTGGCATCTGCTGTGGACCTATTGTGATGGTAGGCAAATTGTAGTGGATCAAGGCAATCTGGGAGGCTGAGTTGATGTATGCTGTTACTAACCTCTCGAAAAAACTTCATAATGTTGGATGTCAGAGCCACCAGACGGTCATCGCTAAAGCACATTGTCTGATTTTTCTTTGGCACCGGGAGGAAGCAGGTGGGAACCTCACATCATAGTAAGGCAAGGCTAATGACGTCTGCACATACTCCCACCAGCTGGTCCTCAAAGGGTCTGAGTGCGTGGCCAGGGTCTCCATCCGGGCCAGTCGCTGTCAATGGGTTCACCCTCAAGAAGGCCAATCTGATGTCTGCAGTGGTGACTATGGGTACAGGTGCACCCGATGCTGTCAGGGAAGGTGATGTCATTTCACTGACGTTCTGTTCAAATGAACATGGAATACATTGAGCTCGTCGGGGCGGGATCCATTGTTGTCAGTGATTCTACTCAACTTCATTTTTGTTGTGAAAACCTAGTTCACCAATCACTTTCAGGAGTGGAAACCTGCCATCTTCACCTGGCCCAGCCTATACCTGACTCCAGAACCAGAACCGTGTGGTTGACTTTCAACTACCTTATTAAATGGTCTGGAAAGTTACTCAGTTCAAGGGAAATTAGAGATAGGCAACAAATGATAGCCTTGCCAGTAATGCTTATGTTCGATGACAGAACAAAGGAAAATCACACTGTCCTGGATGGTGTCACAAACTGTATGGTGCTGGAGTTGTCAAGAGTATTCCAACCCAATCCTGACTTGTGCTTTTTATTGATGGTGCACAGGCTTAAGGGAGTCATGAGGTTTTATTTGCCATAGAATTCCCAGTCTCTGACTGTATGATAACATTTATAAACTGCCTTTTAAATATGGTTGGGCCTGTTCATTTTCTGGTCAATGCTTGTATTGTATTAAGAGACCTTGATTCATTACAATAGCGACGAAAATATGTTGATTGTGGCAATTTTATTTTCCTCCCCCAGCCCAAGACTTTCCAAACTCCCAGGCTGGATTTCAAAAGATGGTAATACCATGCTAGAAAAGGTAAAGTAGGACCACTTCACTGTACAAGAATGAGAAATTTATTCTGAATGTTGATCGTAATTGTTCACAGTTCTGTTGCAGTAAATAATAGATTTATCTTTCTTAGAATTACTTATCTCCCCTCCCATCATCTGTCCTTCCTGCCACGATTGTGACCTGCAGATAATACTTTGCAGTTCATGGTGTCTTATTTGCAGTTCAAAACCTGGTGTTTCCTTTATCTTTATTACATATTAATGCAATCTCCAAATCGTCATTTTCTCTGTTTTAAAATAATCATAGCAAGAGCCCCAACCTCTTGTTACAACTCACTTGGGAAAGTGTGCTGATACTGCAGCCCAAAAGTTAAAAGTTGAGTGAAAGTCCCCAATTTACCTGTCTAATGGACTCTGTTTAATAAAAAGCACTGACCAGATTTCTGGACTTATAAAGACTATTTATTACAAATAAATTTTGTTAACCTGCGGTTAGGATTGTTTTGAACTATCAACCTATAATGCTACTGGCTGAAACTCTAAACCACTACCCCAGCCCCGCCCCACTTCTTAAACCTCTACACACACACACTGTCATAGAATTTTACAGTACAGAAGGAGGCCATTTGATCCATTATGTCTGTACTGGCTCCCAAAAGAGCTATCCAGCTCCAGTTCTCCAGCTCTAACCCATAGCCCTTCATTGCTTTCAAATATGTAATCAGTTGTTTTTTGAAACCTCCTATGGAATCCACCTCCTCCACTCTCCCAGGCAATGCTTTCTAAATCTTACTTTCTGAGTAAAAAAGTTTCTTTTCATCTCACTCCTAGCTGTCTTGCTGAAAATCTTGAAATTGTGACCCTTAGTTACTGACATAGCAAGTAATGGAAATGGAATATCTTTTTTCACCCTGTCAAAATTGTTCATAATTTTGAACACCCCAATCAGGTCACCTCTTGATCTTCTCTGCTCTAAGGAGAGTAAGCCCAACTTCTCTAAACTTTCCTTGTATCTAAAATCCCTCATTTCTGGTAACATTGTAGTAAATCTCCTTTGCACTCTCTCCGAGGCTTTTTTTTTTTAAATTCACTCACGGAACTTTGGTGTCGCTGGCTGGCTCGCATTTATTGCCCGTCCCTACTTGACCCCCAAGAGAAGGTGGTGGTGAACTGTTGTCTTGAACTGCTGCGGTCGATCCTTCCTTAAATAAGGTGCCCAGAACTGAATAAAATACTCCAAATGTGGTCTGATCAATGATTTGTAGAGGGGTAGCATCACTTTCTTGCTTCTATACTCACTGCCTGCATTTATAAACCCAAGGGACCAATAAACCTCCTTAACAATTGTTTCAACTTGGTCACTTTTGGAGAATCATGCATTTGAACCCGTAGGTCCCTCTGCTTCTGTATTCCTCTCAAAGTTGTACCATTGAGTCTGTGTTCTTTTTCCATGTTTCTTCTACCGAGATGCATTACCTCACATTTCTCTGCGTTGAAAGTGTCTGCCCGTTTGGCCATCTTGTCAATGTCTCTCTGAAGTCACTCAGCATTGTTCGCACAATTTTCTATTCTCCCTAGCTTAGTGTCATCTGCAAATTTAGAGATTTTGCCCTCAACACCCATTGCCAAATCATTTGTGTAAATAAGAAAGACCAAGGGTCCCTGGGGAATATGATCTTTAACTGTCTCCAATCTGAGACGTGCCCATTTGCACCTATCCCCTTTCCTAGCATTTAGTCAATTTCTCATCCATGCTGCCAAGGAGCCATTAATCCCAAACAGTTCTAATTTGCTAACCAACTTGCCACGTGGCACTTTATTAATGTTTTCTGAAAATCTTAATATACAGCATCCACAGCAGTATTGTCCATTGCGTCTGACACCTCATTAAAAAACTTAATTAAATTTGTCAGATATGAAATGCCCTTGACAAAGCCATGTCTAGTATTAACTTATTTTCCTCTAATTGTATATTTATCTTGGCCTGTAATATGGCCTCCACTAGTTTTTCCACTATTGACGTCAAGCAGATTTGTAGTTTGCTGAGTTATCATTTTCCCATTTCTTAAGCAGAGGCATTACATTTACAATTCTCCAGTCCCCGGGACTAATCTTGTGTTCAGAAAGGCCTGGAAATTTTCTGTTAGTGGCTCGGTGATTTGCTCCCTTCCCTCTCTCAGCATCTCAGTCCCATCTGGGACTGGTGACATCTCCACCTGGAGAAGACACAGACAAAGACAAACAAATGTTATGGTTGACAAAACCGAGATCATGGATGGGGAAGGAGGGAGGGAAAGCACAATTCAAAGGTGGCATCGCATAGAATTTATTGAGGTATCCTGTGGAAGACACGGGGCTCAGTCACTGGTCAGAGGCAACAGCTTACAGAAGCTGTTGAGAGAAAATAGCTAGTTACTTCCCAGGTTTTGGTTACTTCACTGCACAGAAATATCTTGTTTTTGTTTTCCTGCAGTCTGGAAGCTTCTCACCCTTTTTTGCGAACAGACAAGCCGTTCGCTTTCCCTGGAGCCAACCAAAGTAGCCCGACAGCATAAACCAATCAGCAATCTGTGACTGGGCAAAACTCATACTCTACCTTTCCCTCGAAGTGCTGTGGTGTCTTAAACATTTCCTTTCTTCCATCCCCAACTGCTTGAAATAAGCATCAGTGTAAACACAAATCACAATGAGTTCCAGTAAGTTATTTTTAGAGTCATAGACTTGTACAATACGGAACAGACTCCTCGGTCCAACTCGTACATGCTGACCAGATATCCTAAATTAATCTAGTCCGATTTTCCAGTATTTGGCCCATATCCCTCTAACCCCTCCTATTCGTGTACCCATCCAGATGCGTTTTAAATGTAATTGTACCAGCCTCCACCTCTTCCTCTGGCAGCTCATTTCATAGATGTACTATCCTCTGCATGAAAAAGTTGCCCCTGATGTCCTTTTTATATCTTTCCCCTCACATCTGAAACCTACGCCTTCTAGTTTTGGACTCCCCTATCCCGGAGAAAAGACCTTGGCTAGTCACCTTATTCATGCCCCTCATGATTTTATAAACATCTATAAAGTCACCCCCTTGGCCTCCGACACTCCAGAGAAAATGGCCCCAGCCTATTCAATGTCACCCTATAGCTCAGATCTTCCAAACTGATGTAGGAGATCACGGTTGGAACTTCACAAGGTGACCGTGAAAGGTAGGGAGGGGTTTAAACTTTGTGAATATGGCACAAGTCTTCTCTCACTCATTCAGAAGCAATTTGATAATTACTTGTAACTTCTTGCCTACTGTTTTAACAGTGGTAATCTAATGTTTCCATTCTAGGAGCTGAAAGATTGTGCTGGACGAGTATTCGTTGACTCTGTGCCAGAGTTCTGCCTACCAGAGGTAAAAAAAAAGTTACCTTGTGTTTGAGTAAGTGACTAGAGCTCAGAAAGAGTGGTATAGGTACAGTACCTCAAATCCAGCTACCTGACTACTGGAGTCATCCAAAAATTGGACATCTTTTGCATCAATTTCAAATTGCATACTTACCAATTTAATTTGACGCAGCATTGGTGTGATATGGCTACAGACTAGTTAACATCTTCACCTGCTGCTCTGTCTCATGTTCCAAATTACTGTGGACCATACCAACCCAAGCTTGACTCAAACCATCCAAGCCTAAACTGTCTGACCTAAGATATCCGAAATCCAACAGTCTTGGATTTGAGGTACTATACTTGTAGTCCAGTGTTGGTTATGCTCTGTTATGTTTCCATTTGTGCTGGTACCTCTAATAGTAAAATTAGCAGACACCCATTCATACTGCCTCTAGCAATGAAATAATGGAACCTAGTTCAGGCCCTGGCTTCTCCAGCAGCAACAATTCCTCTCAGCTGCCATTCGAGTATTTGCTTCTTTGACAGTAGTATATTTTTCTTGGGTTAGGCTGCAGAACAGCAACAACTGACCAGTCTGACTTTGGGAACAAAGGTGGAAATGACTGCAGCAGCTCTGAGAAGCGTGAGCTTTATCATTGCTGATTGAGCAGCCAGTGTGTCAAAGAGGGAAAGGAACTGGGTGATGGGGACTGGGTTTAGACGTGTAACATTTTTATGTATCAAGATTGAGAGGGTGCTTTTCCTTAAACATACTTTCCCCTTTTTGCAGTGTATGCAAATTATAGGCACACTTGATTCACTTTGTGGCTGTATTCCTTTAAAATGTTTGTAATGTCCATTACAGACAGAGTTGCTGGACCTCTCCACTGTAGATGTGATTCTGATATCAAATTATCACTGTATGATGGCATTGCCATATATTACAGAGCACACTGGCTTTACTGGCACGGTCTATTCCACTGAACCCACAATGCAGATTGGAAGGTAAGCACTTGAGAGTTTTTTAAAAAGGAAATTTAATTCCCTGTACCCTCCATTCCTCAATTTACATTTTCTACCTTTCCCTTTGTTCCTGACAATGTTGACCACAGCTGTAATACTATTCCATGTGTGGAGTCTTCCTATTTATAACTCTCTCAGAGATGCCATTCGAGTGTCAACTGCAGGGCAAATGTAATGTTCCTCTGAGGGCCATCTTGCCTGGAAACATCACCATTACCAAGTTGAAGCAATTTTAAAACTGGTGCAAGAACAGAGACACATAGAACTGTTCTGTATGATTTTTTGCCAATTGCAGACAAGTGGTTCATAAAGCAAATGGGATCTTAGGGCTCATAAACACAGACATTGAGTACAAAGGCCAGGGAGTTTTGGTGAATCTTTATAAAACACTGGTTTGGCCTCAGCAAGAAGTACTGAGTCTAATTCTGGGCATCAGGTAACTGTTGAAATATGAATTCAACGAATAAATCTGGAGTATAAAACTAGTCTCATTAATGGTAACCATGAAACTACCAGTAATTGCTGTAAAACTGGTTCATTAATGTTCTTTAGGGAAGGAAATCTGCCATCTTTACCTGATCTGGCTTATATATGACTCCAGACCTACTTGATGGGCAAAATGGTCTCTTTTTAGGCACACAGGACCAATAGGCCATTCAGCCACTCAACCATTCTAGACTATGGTTGATCATATACATCAATTCCACTTTCCCTCGCTGTCTCTAGGTACACCTATCCTTGATTTCATTCGGATCTAGACATTTATCAATTTCTGACTTGAACTTCTCAATGACTAAGCTCCATAGAGAATTCTGGGCCATAACAACTCTGACTGTATTTCCAAAGGTCAGTCAGAGATATTTGATTTGGCACAGGTTTAAAGAAGTCTAAAGAAGTACAAGGTGAAGAGAGAGTGTGTTTCAGATTAGGTATGAAAAAACATTCGATCACGGAGAGTAGCTGCTGTTTTATTTTTGGAGCAATTTAAAAAGAGCAAATAATTTCACTTCACTCAAGATTTTGAAGAAAAATACATTATATACAACCACTATCACCGTGAGTCTCTTTATTCTGCCTTCCTGACAATCCATTCCAGTCTTGAAGTGTTCCAGTGATTGATCTGATGTGGCCCATGTTTATTTTTAAACTTTATTCTTGGAATGTGAGCATCAATGGCAAGACTGACATTTATTATTCATTCGTAATTGCCCTCAAGAAGATGGTGATGAGGATTGTAAATGAAGTGCCTCTACAGTGCAAGGGAGATTCAGGATTTTGCCCAGTGATGATGAAGGTACTGTGATATAAACATCTAAAGGAAGATGACAATTGATATGGAGGGAACTTAGAACATAGAATGATACAACTCAGAACTGGACCATTTAGTTCATCAAGCTGGTCCCTTTAAAGAGCAATTCAGCTCATCCCAGTCCACTGCTCTTTCCCCGTGTCCCTGAAATTTAAGTTAGCTGTCTGTGCTGAGTCCAGCAATATGTTGGGAAATCAGAGTGAAAACCAGAGGTACTGAATAGGCACACAGGTCAGGTGGCAGTTATAGGAGGAAGTTAATTTTAGGGTTAGTCCATAATTCCTGAACCTGCAGGAGAAATGTGCTTAATTTTATTTTACTTTCCCCATATTGGAATATGAGTCGCCTGCACACTTAAGCAGATTCAAAAGCAGCAATGTGTAAAGCCATTGACAGTGTTCAGAAGAGAGGTTGCAAAATCTTTCTTGGCCCTAATTATGACCCCAATGCCTGGCACAGTCGTGGTTTAGAGACACTTGAAAACAGATATGTTTACCTCTGCCATTCTTTCACAAGATCACTGTTGAACACCAAGCTTCAGTACTTGCTACCTGCAGACAGACCTCACAATGACCACCAGCTATGGAACCCAAAACAATTAGCTAGTTAAGATGTGAAAAAAAAAGAACAGTCCAATGCCATATCTTGTCCCTAAAACAATTAAATCTAATTGTTGTTAAACTCTGAACCCGTTAATATAAAGACCCCAATCTAATGATCTGAATTTTATTTTACACTCTTCATTTCATATTTTTACATGTTGGAATAATTGATCGTAAAACTTACCTCAGTTCATTCCTCATCTGCTACCTATATTAATTTTTAAATTGATGACATTTTGGTAATGTAATGGTGTATGTGGCCACTACAGCTCGGTGCATTTTCAATGTATTAAAATCATTATTTTAATTGTCACATTTTTCCTCCTCGACAGGCTTCTCATGGAGGAGCTGGTCAACTTTATGGAGCGTGTACCAAAGCCGCAGTCTGCCACCTACTGGAAGAACCGGGAAATGCTCAGGTTAAACAATTGGCTGAATTCACCTCCTGACTAAAACTGTACAATTTACTGTTGCTTTGTCTCTTTATATTTTTGTAAGTGTTATTTGTCCACTTTTTAATTTCTAGGTGAACAGATTACAAAAAAACCGCACTCTAACATTAGGAATATTAAGTGAGGAAATACCTGTGGGATGTTGCATGGAGTATCCAAGACATTCTGAATAGCTACCGATGACTTATAGATTAATTGGACCAGCCATGTACATACAGTGGTTGCAGAGGGAACTATTTACAAGGTGCACTACAGCAACTCACCAAGGAGGCAACTCCCAAAGCCATGACCTCCACTGTCTAGAAGTACGACACCAGGAGCAGGGAAACTGCATAACATGCAAGTTCCCCTCCAAGCCACTCATCATCGTGATTTGGAAATCTCTACGCTGTTCCTTTTATCATCAGTGAGTCATGATTGTAGAACTCGCTCCCTAATAACACTGTGGGTGTGTCTATAACGTATGGACTGGGGCAGTTCAACAAGGTTGCTAACCAGCCCCACTTCCTGGGCAATTAGGGATGGGCAATAAACACTGAACTTGCCAGTGATGCCAACATCCCATTTTTTCAAACTTATATAGTGAGTTTCAGTGTGAGGAAGGATTTCCTCTGGTTTCTATGTGTTAGCAGTGCCATAAATATAGTTTGAAAATTGTCATTTGATGTGCAATTGAATAGTCACCAAGAAGTCATGCCCTAGTCTTTGATGTGAAGAATAGTAATTTAGTTAAGATAAAATGGTAGCTGGCGCCATTTAAGCTGCAGCCGGTTTTGTCAGTGCCTCGGAAAATGATCGAGACCTGTAAAGTTAGTCATAAGCGCTGCATCCAGTTTGAATAGGCTATTGCATGTGAGGAAATGCAAATTAATTTCATTTACAACATGGAAGGAGGCTATTTGTCCTATAAAGTCTGTACTGGCTACCCAAGGCTTCTCTCTGCTCAGTCTCATTCCTGACTCAGTTCTTGTAGCACTCTTAAGTGCCCATCAACCACTCTTTTGAAATCATCGATTGTTTCTGCTTCCACACCCTAAGGAGAACATAGGCATTAGGAGAAGGTCATTTGAGAAGATCATGGCTGACCATAGCATAGAGTTCTTCCTCTCAACCTTCTTGCATCTTTCATACACCGTATTAAATCTCTGTTCCACTATTCTTGTGCTCATGGCTGACAGTGTTCAGTTGAAGCCCTTTATGTAAAAAAAAGTCTGAGATATTTGTGAAATAAAACAAAGAACTGCGGGTGCTGGAAATCTGAAACCGAAACAGAAATTGCTGAAGAAACTCGGCAGCTCTGGCAGCATCTGTGGAGAGCAACAGAGTTAACGTGTTGAGCCCAGTGATTTTTGTTCCTTCCTCTTTTGCTAGCAGTGTCTCACTGCCAAATCTATCCAGCACAGAGAGTGAGAGACTTGATCCTTATTTATTGCTATTGTTCTTCTGAATCACTCAGATGCTACTTCTACTAATGAGCTCCGTTGTGTGGATGTGATTTTTCTTTGCACAGTACCACCATTCAGCATTGTACTTAGTCCTCATGAGCCTCTAACAGCCCTCTTTATATAACTCCATCGAAATGTCCTTCTATTCCTTTCTCACTGTTTTCTTGCTTCTCCTTAAATGGAAATTTGCTGTTCACCTCAGCTACCCATCGGTGGTTGCAAGTTCCATATTTTAAGCACTCTCTGGGTAAAGAAGCGTCTCTTGAATTCGCTGTCATTATTAATCCTCATTGTCTATCCTGTTCCTGGTTCCAGGCACTTACCTGTCCCTCTAAAGGATGCTGTGGAGGTTTTGACATGGAAGCGTTGTTACACAATGCCAGAGGTTAACTTGGCTTTAAGCAAGGTTCAGCTCGTAGGGTACTCCCAGAAAATAGTAAGTATTTGTTTATCATTAAAGTGATTATTAAACTTACTGAGTGAGGGAAACGCTATAGTGAGAATGCACAGTAAAATTGTCAACAGTTGGGTTAATGCCTTGGGTAAAACCTTTCAACCTCAGCATTTTGCTTTGAGTTTTGTCTTCCAGTAGTTGTGGAGTTTTTTTTTGTGTGTTTGTTGTTCCTTAAGATTTATTTCTAGGGAGAGAACTGTGCACTGGTAACATCACTGGTTTAGTATCCGGAAACCCAGGCTAATATTCTGGGATCACAGGTGCTTATCCTACCACAGATGTTGGTGGAATTTAAATTCAATTAGATCAGGAATTGAAAGCTATTCTCAGTAATGGAGACAATGAAGCTATCATCAATTGTTGTAAAAACCCATCTGGTTCTGTAAGGTCCTTGAGACATGGCAATCAGCCATGGTTAAACCGGTCTGGCTTAGCAGTGACTCCAAACCCACAGTGATATGGTGACACTGAACTGCCCTGTGAATTTACCTATGGTGTCACACATTGCAAGGACAAGGTCAGGATGGGCAACAAATTCTGGCATTACAGTGACACCCACATCCCATGAAAGTATTTTAAAAAATCTTACTGAGTGATAGTCTTGATGAGAAGAATGTTTTGATCATTAACCAGCAAGATCAATGCATAGTCTGTCTCCTGATTGTTAGTTGACAAATAGAAACCTTCTTGCATTCAAGACATGTGTACAGAAAGAAGTTTACAACACACAGGTTTGACCCTGTGTATTGTTAGTTGACATAGCAAATGTTAAAAGAAAAGCCTGACTCAATGTGATAACAGTTTGCACTATAGTTCCTTCAACATAGATTTATGTGCCTTAGCAGGTTTTTTGGATAATTTAAAAAATGAAAACAGGGCGGCACGATGGCTTAGTGGTTAGCACTGCTGCCTCACAGTGCCAGGGACCCGGGTTTGAATCCACCCTTGGGCGACTGTCTGTGGGGAGTTTGCACATTCTCCCCGTGTCTGTGTGGGTTTCCTCTGGTTTCCTCCCACAGTCCACGGATGTGCAGGTTTGGTGGATTGGCCATGCTAAATTGCCCATAGTGTTCAGGGATGAGTGGTGTAAGGGGATGGGTTCTGGATGGGATGCTCTGAGGGTTGGTGTGGACTTGTTGGGCCGAAGGGCCTGTTTCCACACTGTATAGATTCTATTCTATGAAAACTGCGGATGCTGTAAATCAGGAACAAAAACAGAAGTTGCTGGAAGAACTCAGCAGGTCTGGCAGCATCTGTGTTCTGAGGAAGGGTCACCAGACCCGAAACGTTAACTGTGATTTTTTTTTTTTTCTTCACAGATGCTGCCAGTCCTGCTGAGCTTTTCCAGCAACTTTTGTTTTTGGATAATGTGTTGGCTGGTCTACTGTGAAGTTGCAGTCAAAACCAAGTATAATTGTCAATTGAAAAGAGAATTGTTGGTCGAGGATGTGCTGATGTACTCCGCCCACCACTGTGTGAAGTAATATAAATTCTGTCCTTATTTCTACACGTTTACCTTAGGAATTTCCATGTCAACGTTTAGACTGCTTTCCACATGTGTACACAAGTTTATAATGAAAAATGTTCAGAGAAATTGCTTGAAGATGCAGAATTGCTTGCTTTTATGTTTATTTCAGTCAGAAACTATATACATCAATTTTCAATTTTCTATTGAATTTAAGTAGAATATTTCCGATACTCTGATCAGGAATGAGGCCTTCAGAGTTAGTAGCTGATCGCTATCAGGCAATTGGAGGGCTACATCTAGCCTCTACATCCCTACACTGGAAGGAGATGAAAGTCAGCCAAATTTTAGTTGCCGATCACCATCCAAAAGAGCATTGCTGGAAGCAATTATGTGTGGGTTTCGGATGAAGCCATATGTGAAGATCCTAACAAAGTTCACTATCTTAGTGGACATACTAACTAATCATTGCTTTTCAGAAAGTGGCTGGTATTAGGTTATGTGTTTAAAGATGAGAATCCTGTCAATTGAGTTCTGTTCTTTTCTGTGGAATATCAGGAGCTATTCGGTGCAGTACAGATCACACCACTCAGCTCGGGCTACTGTTTGGGTAGCTCCAATTGGATCATCCAGTCGCACTACGAGAAAGTGGCCTACGTGTCTGGATCCTCATTGCTCACCACACATCCACAGGTAACTATGTTCTCCTCCCAGGTCCCTTCCCACTATTGGGACATTGATGGTGTAATGGTAATGTTACTGGACTAGTAATCAAGAGGCCGAGGCTGATGCTTTGAGGACATTAACTTGAATTCCATGGTGGAATTTAAACCTGTTAATAGATCCGGAATTGAAAGCGAGTCTTGATAATGGTGATCACAAAGCTATTGTTGATTAACATAAAAACCAATCTGGTTCACAAATGTCTTTCAGGAAAGACCCAAGGTCCTTACCCAGTCTGGTCTACCTGTGACTCCAGACCCACGGCAATGTGACTGACTAATAGTTGCTTTCTTAAATTGCTGAGCAAGGCACTCCATTCCAAGATAAGTTGGGATGGTCAACAAATGCTGGTCTTGCCACTGACGCTTAACAGGAGCTTTATTCCTAAAAACACTTGTGCAGCAAGCTGATGAAGGACAGATAGCCAAAAGCTTCATTAACAAAATGGGTTTTAAGGAGCACTTAAATAGTCAAAACAACAGGTAAGATTAGGAAGAGGGTGGAAAGATTAAAAACTTGTGCAACTTCTCAATGTTGAGGTGCAGCTGGTTCAAGAAAGGAGAAGAATTGATTAAAAAAAGAATAAATATGTTTAATTTCAGCCCATGGAGCAAACCTCTCTGAAAAATAGTGACGTCCTCATCCTGACTGGACTGACACAGATTCCGACGGCTAATCCTGATGGCATGTTGGGAGAATTCTGCAGTAACCTAGGTAACAGACTAGGAAGCAGGTGTATTGAGAGCCAGGACCTCAATTTACTCTGTCCTGGGCTCAAGATACTTTATTTTGTTCCCTGACGTGTGTTTTTTTTTTTAAAGCCCTTTCAGTTGGAAATGTACTTATCATCTCAAGATCAAGTTTGTACTTGGTAGCATCTTCAAAGTTGGACTCACTTAGTACAGTGGGTCAGTGGTCTATCCTTTTGTCTTAAATCCAAACTGATGTCTCTCTTGATTCCTAGAGTAAAATACTGTGAATGCTGGAAGTCTAACAAACGAGGGCAAGCAGAGTTAGAATTATATAATTCCAACAGTGTGGAAACAAGCCACTTGGTCCATCCAGTCTACAACAACCCTCTGAAGACCACTTCACCCAGATCCACCACCGCACCCCCCCCCCCCCATCCCTATAACCCTACGTTTCCCTTGGCTATTTCACCTAACCTACACATCCCTGGACACTATTGGCCATGCCAAGTTGCCCATCTACCCAACCTGCACATCTTTGGACTGTGGGAGGAAATTGGAGTACCAGGTTGAAACCCATGCAGGCACAGAAAGAATGTGCAAACTCCACGTGGCCAATAGCCTGAGGGCAGAATTGAATCTGGGTGCCTGGTGCTGTGAGGCAGCAGTGCTAACCGCTGAGCCACTGTGCTGCTCATAGGTCACGGAATTATAGAATTATTATAGCGTAGACCCGTCACATCCATGCTGACTTTCCTGAAGATTGATTCATGTTCTGCTGACCCCTGCTCACTTGGCATATATGTTACATTCCTGCTGTTCAGATATTTAGAAAATGTGGAAAAAATTATGGCATGAAAGGAGGCCACTCTACCCATTCGGTCTGAGCTGGCTGAAAAACTAGCTAACCAGTCTGGTCCCATTTACCAGCACTTCGTCTGTATCCCCAGAGATTACAGAACTGCAGGTGCACATCCAGGCATCTTTTCAACGAGTGAAGGGTTTCTGCACCTAATACCTTTTCAAGCAGTGAGTTCCGGATCCCAGACACCTTCTAAGCGAAAACTCCTTTGCTTAACTCCCCCCAATCCTTCTACTAATCATTTTAAAACTATGCTGCCTAGTCACTAGCCCATCCGCTGAAGGAAATAGGTTATTTGCATCCACTATATCCAGGTCCGTCTCAAAACTGTACACCTCACTCAGGTTCACTCTTGCCTCCCTCTGTTGCAAACTTGATGTTCTCAGAAAAAGAACACTTGCGCATTTTAATAAAAAGGCCAAGCAAATTAAAAAAAAGAGTATCTTCATCTGTCAACTTTTAAATCCCTTCTCTAGCTTTTGAGGTTGGTTTATACTCGGAGCAGAATTATCCAGTCTTGCTGGTGAGAAAAACAAAATTTCCCCAAGTGTAAAGGCTTTGTGCGGACTTTTCCTCTGCCCACAGCTGTGACTGTCCGAAGTGGTGGGAATGTCCTGGTTCCATGCTATCCCTCGGGAGTAATTTACGACCTTCTGGAATGTCTGTATCAATACATCGACTCGGCTGGACTCTCCACTATCCCATTTTATTTCATCTCTCCTGTGGCCAACAGCTCGCTGGAGTTTTCCCAGATCTTTGCAGAGTGGTAAGTGTGTGATAACTGAAGAGGTAATGAACTGAGCCCTCAAAGGTATCCATTTCATTGTTGAGACATGGAAAGACAATTGTTGTGCATCCTTGCAGGTTTTTTTTGTGAAGTTCAGGACTGTTTTTAAAAATTCTTAAACCTAGCTAGCCAACATCCTGTGTGTCAAAGTCACTTTTATTTCCAGTATTGTATTTAAATGAATTCAAATTCTCAGATTGGTCAGATAACAAATGTTGAGTTCAACTTCTAACTTATTCTAATGCATGTGGATTACCAGTCTGTTAAATCACCCATCATCACCAGTCTAGTCATGTTTGTGTGTATAAGGCTTAGTATCTCACCTTGTCATTTTATTTTTTAACAGTTTGATGATATTATCTTGTTATGACAAACTCCAATCTCTTAATTGTTTCACTTTTTTCTCTTCTATCTTCCAACCCTGCCCACCATCACCTGCTCCGACTTAAGGCTTTGTCACAACAAACAGTCAAAAGTCTACCTGCCAGAGCCGCCATTCCCACACGCAGAGGTAAGGAAAAAGTCAGAAGGATTTTGAGGCTGTACTATTTAGTGCTGCTTTTATGAAGCACAGAATTTGCACATTGACCTGCTTTGGGTTCTGCATTTCCATAGTATTGTGTATCTGCATGTAGCCAACTTGATGGAAAAGTAACTCGTGTTTTGACTGCATCTAGCTTTGAAAGTTGGCTTTGTTACTTTGAATGTGATATTGTGTGTTAAGTGGGTGTGGTTTGTTAATTGATGTGGGTGGTGTAAGTGTTCATGTATGCACTCCTAGGCTAAGGCAGCTATTAAATGATCAAGTGCTGAATTTTGAGATTCTCAGATTATTGTATTTCATTACAAATCAAACTGTTGTGCTAAGTCAGTTTTTAATGATTTTCCCCACAACTTGCTGGGATATTCCCCTCACCCCTCCGTGCTTCCTGTCCCAATCTTAATCACTTGATTGTGAGCAAATGCTTAGCTAAAGACCAAAGTTGCTTCCGCTTTTGAAAGACAGCAACAGAGAATTTCCAGGGTGGTGTTCTACGTAGAACTTGGGAGCGAGTCATCAGCCCATCCTCTAGGCTATGATGGGGAGTAGAATAGAATTTGTTTAGTGCTTTGAACCTGCTGAAACTTCACAGCTTCTTTCCAGTTTGGCTGATAGTTGCTTATTGAGCTGTTTACTCTGTCCTTTCCTGTCTCGATTTTGTTTTCAGCTGATTTTGACCAATAAATTGAAGCACTATCCCAGTATACATGGGGAATTCAGCAATGACTTCAAGCAGCCCTGTGTGGTGTTTACAGGCCACCCCTCCCTACGTTATGGGGACGTTGTACACTTCCTGGAGCTGTGGGGAAAATCCAGCCTCAACACCATCATTTTCACAGGTAACTGAACTATTCACAGTTGGAAATGAAAGGAAGGATGAATGGTGTGGTGTTGGAAGGCAGGTTGTGAATGGACACATCACCTGTCTTTCTAGAGAAATGTTAAACCAAGGCCTTGGCTGACCCCTCGGGTGGGATGTAAATGATTCTATATGCAAAAAATACAGAACCGCTTCATTTTCCATCACAGGCATCACTCATTAAGTCTGAGAAAATCTGCGTCTTGAATAAAAAATACTTGGATTGCGAAAGGAACTTCAGATTAGCCGTGATCCCACTGACTGGTAAAACAGGATCAAGGGTCCAACTCCTGCCCCTATTTCTTATGGTAATCTGTTGTATCTGATTTCCTTCCAGAACCAGATTTCTCCTACCTAGACGCTTTGGCACCATACCAGCCACTGGCTATGAAATGTGTTTACTGTCCAATTGATACTCGATTAAACTTCATTCAAGTTTCAAAATTATTGAAGGAGGTTCAGGTATGTTGATTGGTGCAATTCTGTTGTCTTTTTGGTCAGGAGGAAGCAGAAAACTTCAGTCAGTGATGGAGATGGTGGCATATGGGTAATGTCACTGGGCTAGCAATCCAGAGGCCCAGGCTAAAATTCTGGGGACATGGGAACAAACCCCATTACAGCAGCTGGTGGAATTTAAACCCAGTTATTAAATCTGGAGTATAAAGCCAGTCTCAATAGTCACCATGAAACCATTGTCGATTATCATAAAAACCCATCTGGTTCATGAATTTTTTTTTAATTCATTCACAGAACATGGGCGTCGTTGGCCAGGCCAGTATTTATTCCCCATTTCTAATTGCCCAAGAGGACAGTTGAGAGTCAACCACATTGCACTTGGTCTGGAGTCACATGTAGGCCAGACTGGGTAAGCATGGCAGATTTCCTTCTTTAAATGACATTAGTGAACCCTTTTGAAGAAGGCAATTTGACATCCTTACCCAGTCTGGTCTACATGATTCCTGACTCGCAGGAATTTGGTTGACTGTCTTCTGAAATGGGATGTAAGTGACTCATTTTGAGAGCAATGATAGATGGGCAACAAATGCTACCCTTACCAAATAATGTCTGAAATAAATTTTCTGCCAATATATTTATTATCTTAATGTTTTATAAATCATGTGATGTAGCAAATCAGGCCAAAGATACTGCACATTCTGTTTGCATGGGATGTTGGCTGATGATTGTCAAATGTAGAGTTGCTTTCACTTTACAAAATAGGCACTAACAAAGTAAGCCAATCCATGCTAATCCGTCTGTTTCTCAAATGATCTTGGGGAGTTTTACTTCCTTTTTTTTGTTTCCAGCTTGCCTCTGGCTGATCTATAGCACTCAATCCCTTTGCATACGTAACAATACCATAATGAGTGAAGTGCGTGATTACAAATACAGGTACATTTTCTGCAACCATGTATGATGAGGCCAGAGTTGCTTAGCATCATTGTACCGTGAAAAGGATTTACAATTCTGTGCAGTGGCATTTCCTCATATCAGAACTTGAGGAAACGTGAAGATCGACCAGTCCCAAGGGAGATGAAATGGCCTTTTTTTTAATCCTACCCAACCCACACTGTCCGTGAATGTCAGGCTATGGGACTGATCAGTAAAATGTTATTTAGTGTTTTGCACCCCGACCCATCAACGCTCCCCATTTTGGTTTTCCAGCCATTGCATGTAGTGTGTCCGGAACAATATACTCAGCCTCCACCTGCCCAATCACACCGCACTGATCTGATGATTGACTGCCAGCCCCCACCAATGGCCTACCGGAGGGCTGAAGTGCTGACCCTCCCCTTCAAACGGCGCTATGAGAAGATTGAGCTCATGCCTGATGTAAGTGAGTGTCTGTTTTTGATCTATTGGTGCAGTTATACTTATTCACTCTGTTTGTTTTACTTTTGTTGCTCCTTCATTCCTTCGTCCCTACCTCCCGTCCCTCCCTCCCTCTCATCCCTTAAGCTTAACACCGTTGTGAGGATGAGCTTGGACTCTCCTTCAAGCTTATATTGAAAGCTGACATCAGCCATGAATTGAGAACTTTGCTGGAAGACAGCGACTGAGATTAGAAAACATAACACAATGCGCTGGGTATGAATTGCGCTGGGAGAGAAAAGATAGTCTCTTGCCATGTCAGACTGGTCGCAGTCTGCAGATTTAAATAGCATGTGGCAAACTGCAGGTAGGATGGGTTAAATGTTTGGATCTCTATACACTGGTTTACCGTATAGTGGGAAATGTTTTGTAGTCACTGTATCTTTGTCCAAAGTTTGCACTCCTAGAAAATAAGAAAATGCTGCTGCACAGACAGAGGTGCTGCCCTTCAACTTGGTCCCATTTCCCTCTTCTGGTGGACATGAAAGATCCCATGACACAATTTTGAAGAAGAAGAGGGGGATTTTTCCCCAGTTTCCTGGCCAATATTTATCTCTGACCAGCGTGACTAAAATAGTTGGCTTGGTCATTATCACAATGCTATTGTGGCAGCTTGCTGTCTGTGTAGCTTGCCTGCTGCATTTTTAATACAGCAGTGACTGCACTTCATTCAGAAAATAAACATACATTGTTGGCTATACAGCACTTGGAGATATCAAATAGTTATGAAAGGCGCTGTATGTATCCATGTTTTTTCTTGCCTTCCCTGATTTTAATTCCGCTTGTACTATCGTTGTTTTACAGCTCGCCGAGTCCCTGGTGCCTTCTGAGATAAAACCTGGCATTTCCATGGTAACCGTGTCTGCAGTACTACAGACCAAAGACAATAAGCACATTCTGCAGGTCAGTAATAAAATTGCAGTAGCCCAATAGACTCGAATTGGATTTATTTTCCACAATTTCACTTAACTGAGGTAAATGATTGATGCTAATTGGGAAACATGTGGAAGCACCACAGGTAGGATGTCATCAGCTTTACCCCTCTTTTTCTCTCTTTCTCCCCCCACCCCCAGGCATAAACTTGTGGCATGGTTAACTGCTGTTCATTAGTGCTCACATACACTTTGCATAGCTAGTACGAGATACAGTTACAGATGGACATAAATTATGGCATAACTTCAAAAAAAGCAAAGTGTTCATCATATGTTCTGGTCAATGTTTATTTTCAGCCAGCATGATCAAAAGAAGTAATCTGATCATTTATATCAGAGGTAAAAGGTACTGCAGATGCTGGAGAATCCGAGATAACAAGCGTGGGGCTGGATGAACACAGCAGGTCAAGCAGCATCATAGGAGCAGGAAAACTTGACGTTTCGGGCCTAAACCCTTCATCAGAAAT
>JAHRHZ010000018.1:6532365-6551057 GCA_024137785.1 Ginglymostoma cirratum
TCCAGCTCCACACCTTGTTATCTCAGATTCTCCAGCATCTGCAGTACCGATTATCTCTGATATCAGTTTTGTTTGATTATGTTTCCTCGGAACTTTTTAATGATATGAAAGGCATTGCATAAATGCAATTTGTTTTTGATCTGATTTGTACATGTTCAAAGTTTTTCCATGAGTTGCCTATGAATGTGTAATTTTCTATTTTGCCTCTATCCAAAATAATTTGTATGCTGATTTATGATTCTGCCCTAGTCTCTATGTACGTTAGTTCTCCTGTGTCGTTAATGCATGTGTTTCTCCCCATGACAGTGCATTGCTTTGACCTGCTATGATGTTGTTACTGGTACTCTGTTGTCTTAATCTGTTTTGTAACGTACCTATTCTAATTATCATCTATCTCCTGAGATTCCACTCAAATATTTTAAAATGGGGTGAGTTAGCAGCAATATTAATTGTTAAGGTTGAAGGTACCTAGTGGCGAAGTATGCTTGGTAGTATCATGAAACTCAAGCAAATAATAAAGCAGATTTTTTAAAAACTCAGCAAGTAGGCAGCACATTCAGGAAAGAACATGGTTAAGATAACCTGTATCAAGTGAATAAGCTGTGCTGCTGGGGAGAGCTGACCTACCAGGAGACTTTCACTTGGACAATTGGTGAGTAGTGTGTTAAGAGTAAAGGTCAACCTATGGAGATATGTTTGCGACTGAAATAATGAGAAATCTAAATGTTATCTTCAGGCAATCTTACAAGATTCTAGCTTTGAAAGTAAAGAAGAAACGGGATAGTGGATAGAATTAGGGTAAGACCATGAGACCATCAAGAATCTATCTGAGCCTTAAATATACACAATGACTCTGCCCCCGCAGTTGCCTGTGGCAAGGAGTTCCAAAGACAGCCCTTTGAGAGAAGAGATTCCTTCTCACCTCGGTCTTCAATTGGCACCTCTTTATTCTGAAACAAAAACAGAAACTGCTGGAGAAACTCTGCAGGTCTAGCAGCATCTGTGGGAAGGAAGCAGAGTTAATGTTTCAAGTCTGAAACTCTTCAGCAGTCACTGAATTTGAATTTTAACTCTGTTTCCTCCCACAGATGCTACGAGACCTGCTGAGTTTCTCCATTAATTTTTGCTTTTGTTTTTGTTTCAGATCTCCAGCATCCGCAGTTCTTTATTTTTCCCTTTATTCTGAAACTGAAAGAGAGAGATTGGTGCCACAGCAGCACCACTGGTCGATTACATTCCATTGGAGGTTTTAATATATACCTTTTAGAAATGTATTACATTTCCATTGTGATTTGAAGCTAGGTGGATTGAGGCATTGCATGAAAAGTAGCATGTGGTTTTGAAGTGTGTTTAGTACCTCTGCATTTATTTTGTCAGTGCCTGTCTTCTGCTTTGTACTTGTGTTAGAAAACCTAAGCCATCTGTTAGCTGGATTAGACCTAATAATTACCACCCCTCCCCCAGCTCCATTACATGAATTCTAAAATTGCAAGGAAACCCAATTTCTGAATCAGAACCATTAACACACCAGGCTGCAGTTTTGAAGAGAGAGGCCAGCTGATGGACAGAGTCAATATTGAATGCATGTACTACAAGTGTACAGTTGACAGAAGTCTCATAGGGGAGAGATGATGCTGAGGCTGCAGCTAACAATGCACATCAATTGCTCAAGTTGCTGATGACACAGACACGAGTAGGAACATAAGTTAGGGAATCTGCAATGGGGCACAGAAGTTAAGTCAATGGGAAAAATTGAGGCATATGGTCTATCATGTGGGAAACTGTGCATTTGTCTGTTTTCACAGGAAGGATAAATACATTATTATTTAAATGGACAGAGATTGCAGAATTCTAAGGTGCACACAGATCTGTTTGTACTGATCACAAAGTCACTAGCAGCTACAGCAAGTGATAAAGAAGGCAAATGGAATGTTGTCCTTTGTAAAGAAACGTTTTGCTGAATTTGTAGAGTTGGTGAAACTACATCTGGAGTACTGTATACAGTTTGTTCTCCTTTCTAAAGGAAAGATTACAATTGCACCAGAAGTTCAGAGAAGGTTCACTTAACTGATTCCTGGGGTGAGGTGTTATCCTATGAGGAAAAGTTGGAAATATGTCAGAAATGACAACCAGACTCCTTAGACCGCATGGGATCATGATTGCATGCAAACCTACATCAACACTGCGTCAAATGCTATCAAAGACTGAAGACCCCATAGAGATGATAAACAGGACTAAGGTGATATACAGAATCCTGTGCAGAGTGTGCAATAGACATTACATTGGACAAACTGGGAGACAACTGACAACCAGGATACACCAACACTAGCTAGCAGTAAAAAGACACGACCAATAATCACTTGTCTCAATACACACAGCCAATGAAGGCTATCTGTTTGGCTGGGACAAGCGTATAACAGACATGCAAGGGAATTTCTGGAGGCCTGGTTCTCAACATGGGACTCCATTAACACATACACAGAAATAGACCCCTTGTACAGACCACTGCTGAAAACAGAGCTGGAGGTGACAAGACCCACCACATCAGAGGATCATATAAATTCGGAAGGGACCAGAACTCCAACGCTTTGATTAGAGGTCGCACAGATGATGTTGCCTAGAATGGTAACGGAATGTCTGCGCATCACGGAACAACTGACTTGGCAAGTAAACGAACAACTGCAAAGTTGGGCATGTATCCATTAAAGACATAAGCCAGTATGGGATGATCTTAGTGAAACCGAGGTTGCCAAAGGGACTTGACCGAGTGGATGCTGAAAGGATGTTAACCCCTCTAGAAAGGAAAAACTGTTTAAAAATAGAGAGAAATCTTTTCTCTTAGGATTGAGAGTCTGTGAAATTCTCTTCCACAGAGCACAGTTGGGGCAGGGTCATTGAATATTTTTAAAGAGTTAGGCAGATTCTGCCTGACAAAGGAGTCAAAGAGTAGCAGGTTGGGTGGCAATTTGGAGTTGAAGCCTCAATCAGATCTGCCGTGATTTAACTGAATAATGAAGTAAATGGCTGGATGTGTGGAACTTCTCTTAACATTATAATTTAGCATGGCAGCTGAATAATATTTTTATAGTATTGCAGACATAGAGGTTCCATGTTGAACTAGCTGTGTCATCCTTTGCCCTTCAGCTGGTGACTTGTTTGAATCCTGGTTATCTACCCTGCTTCCATATTGCTTCAACTCCCTTTCCTTCCTCCATTCCTCCAGTCTAATAGTCATATAGTACGGAAATAGACCCTTTGGTCCAATTCGTCCATGCTAACTAGAAATCCGAAACTGATCCCATCTCACTTGCCAGCATTTGGCCCTTATCACTCTT
Organism: Ginglymostoma cirratum; assembly: GCA_024137785.1. Taxonomy (NCBI): domain Eukaryota; kingdom Metazoa; phylum Chordata; class Chondrichthyes; order Orectolobiformes; family Ginglymostomatidae; genus Ginglymostoma; species Ginglymostoma cirratum. The sequence goes on from JAHRHZ010000018.1 coordinate 6,535,701, forward strand.
AAACCCTTCCTATTCGCGTACCTATCCAGATGCCTTTTAAATGTTGTAATTCTACTAGCCTCCACCATAATTGTACTAGCCTCCAGCAGAGGGAGGCAATGGCCTAGTGATATTTTCGCTGGACTGTTAATCCAGAGACCTGGATAACGTTCTGGGGACAGTTTGAATCCCACCACGGCAAATGGTGGAATTTGAATTCAATAAAATATATCTGGAATTAACAGTCTAATGATGACCATGAATCCATTGTCGATTGTCAGAAAAACCCATCTGGTTCACTCATGTCCTTAAGGATGGCAGTTTCTTCCCTAACCTGGTCTGGCCTACATATGACTCCAGACCTGCAGCAATGTGGTTGACTCTGAACTGCACTCTAGGCATTCAGGGATGGATAATAAATGCTGCCTAGCCAGTGATGTCCTCATCCCATTAATGAATAAAGAAAAAAAATTTCCCATGGCAGCTCATTGCATACTCATCACCCTCTGTGTGAAAAAGTTGCTCCTTGGGTCCCTTGTAAATCTTTCCCCTCTCATGTTAAACCTATGCCCTCTAGTTTTGGACTCCCCTATCCTGGGGAAAAAGACCTTGGTTATTCACCCTATCTAGACCTTCATGATTTTATAAACCTCTGTAAAGTCACCCATCAGCCTCTAAAGTTCCAGGGAAAATAGCCCCATCCTATTCAACCTCCTTATAGCTCAAACCTTCCAATCCCAGCAATACCCTTGTAAATCTTTTCTGCACTGTTTCAAGTTTAACTACATCATTGCTATAGCAGGGAGACCAGAATTGGAGGCAGTATTCCAGAAGGGTCCTGATCAATGTCCTGTACAGCCGCAACATGACGTTGCAACTCCTACACTCAGTACACTAACAAATGGAGACGAGCGTGCCAAATGCCTTTTTCACCACCCATTCTACCTGCACCTCCACTTTCAAGGAACTGTGCACCTGCACCCATAGATCTCTGTTCGGCAACACTCCCCAAGGCCCGACTGTTACTGTATAGGTCTTGCCTTGGTTTGCCTTAACAAAATGCAACACCTCACATTTATCCAATTATTAAACTCCATCTGCCAGTCCTCGGCCCATTGGCCAATTGTATCAAGGTCCATTGTACTCTGAGATAACCTTCACTGTCCACTACACCTCCAATTTTGATGTCATCTGCAGACTTACTAACATATTCATACTAACATCCTAACTTACTTACATATTCATGTCCAAATCATTTATATAAATGATGAAAAGTAGTGGACCCAGTCCTGATGCTTGCATCACACTGTTGGTCACAGGCCTCCGGTCTGAACAACAACCCTCTACCACCATCCTCTGTCTTCTACCTTCAAGCCAATTTTGTATCCAATCAGCTAGTTTCCCCCTGGAGTCCATGATCTAACCTTGCTAACCAGTTTACCATGCAGAACCTTGTTGAGCACCTTGCTGAAGTCCATACAGACAAAGTCAACCGCTCTGCCTTCTTCAATCATCTTTGTCACCCCTTCAAAAATTCAATCAAGTTAGTCAGACGTAATTTCCCATGCACAAAGCTATGTTGACTATCCCTAATCAGTCCTTGTTTTTCCAAATGCGTGTACATCCTGTGCCTCAGAAGCCCCTCAACAACCTAACCACCACTGACATCAGGCTAACCATTCTATAGATCCCTGCCTTTTCCTTACAGCCTCTCTTAAATAATGACACCATGTTAGTCACCCTTAAGTCTCCGTCACCTCACCCACAGCTGTTGATGATGCACATATCTCAGTAAGGGGCCCAGAAATTTCTCCCCTAGCTTCCCCCAATGTTCAGGGATACATTTGATCAGTTCCCGGGCATTTATCTGCCTGTGTGTGTTGTAAGACCTCCTCTTTTGTAATTTGGACACTTTTAGATACATCACTATTTATTTCCCCAAGTCGCCTAGCTTCCATGTCCGCTTTCGCAGTAAATACAAGCAAAATATTTGTTTAGTATTTCACACATCTCCTGTCTTAATCTTGACTGTTGATATTGCATCTGCTCAGTGACTAACTGTGCATTGCATAGCCTCACAAATCACTTTTTCTCATGCCCTTGATTTCTCTATTCTACCTCTTATATTTGTGAGTAACTCTATTTATAAGTGGATAATTTCTGTTCCATATGGAATTACTCGAGAAAATTTCTGACCAGAACAGTTGCATTAGTTTTGACCAAAAAAAGGACGTAGACGATGAAAGCCGAAACCCAGGCATGCATGTTTATGGTGTGTTTTGCCATGTTTTTTTACTTGGTTTGGGTTTTCTGCTGTGAGCTGCTGGATTTTCCATACAAATACATGTCTGCTGAGCTGAGGCCACAATATGTCACTGCTGAAACTGGTTAGAAGGAACCAAGTCTAGACCATGTGTGGAGTTGACAACCAGGTTACAGCCAGTTGGACTCTTGGGTTGCCACTACCAAGAGGCAGATTGGACAAGTTGCATAGGAATTGGCATGGTTGGGGTGGCAGCAATGAGCAGTTGGGAGAGGATTTCAAACTTACATTGGTTAGAGAAACTGATTTTAAGCACAGACTGTTTATCAGATGTAGGTCAACCACTTATCTCCCGAAGGCACCAACTAAAAACAGATTACTTTTTGCCCATTCCTGAAAACAAACACATTTTGTTGAAGCTTTGCATATCAACAGCAATGCAGTATCCATGCATTCAAGATTGCTAGTCTTTTCACAAATTTATTGCTCAAAAAATCCATAGATGTTTGTACGATAACACAACATTAAGGCAGCCTTGTCCTGCCATCCTTGTGTGAATCAATATTCATAAACGTAAGAATTCAGGAACCTGTACATTTGAACTCCGACTTAACAACACTCAAATAGATAGTATTGCCATAGGACCTTTACGAAGCCCAGTTTTCACAACATCTTTGTTAGGTTCCATTAAAATATTTGGAATGACACCTAACCACCTACATCTTGCATATTTCCAGTTGATAATGTCCTATTATATTTGAATCCATAGCTGCACGTAATTATTTCCTTAAATGTCCTTGTTCGGTACTACAGAATTTCTGTGTTACTGGAAATAGACACATTTTGTCAGTGTTTTCCTTACATACCTTAATGGGCTCCATTCTGGACTTGAAATTCACCCTTGAAATGGGAGAGTCCAGTGAGATCCCTTTCTTTGATGCCCTGGTTGAGAAATCGGCTGAGGAACTTTTCAACTCCCGTCTGCTGCAAAGGTACCTTCGTTGGTCAGTGTACATGTTGGAATTCCTACAGTTCCATGTGCAGTAATATTGGCCTCATTTGCTAGCATATAAATAGGGTTTGAGCCATTTGTTTGTTGTGCGAGCTAGATGTTGAATTAGAGCCATCGTGGGGCTAATGGCTACCCTAATCAGATCATTTCTCGCTCTACAATACGCAAAATTATAAACAGATCTAAGGCTGTCCTGTAAAGTTCCCCACTACCTCAGACGAGGCATCTCAAGAATTTGAGCAACAGATGAAGCTACTTTTTCACGCTGCTGTTTGCAGTGGCAATATGAGTGGTGTTCACCACTAATGAAATGCTGTGGTCAAGCCAAAAAGATGTTCTGCTTTTCACACAATACGTAATAAGCTAAATGAATTTCACTCCGTCTGATGCTAGTTTTGTCGGCCTAATGTCCCAAGACTGGCAGATCATATTAAACAGCATGTTCCTTTAGCTGTTATTGGTAAGCAAGATGCTGAGTGTAACCGACTTGCACTTGTTAAATTCACAACACGGTTTGCATAATTACATGTGATTTGCAAGTGTGAAAAAAATTAGGCTGACCACCAATTTAGGGTTGCCATTCAGGGTCACAGTGTAGTGTACCGGCAGCGACAGGGCGCTGTTCGTGGAAGACAGGAAAATTATGTATGTGCATTGCCTGTTTAAATATAACAAAATAAGTGACAACTATTCACTAGTTCATTTCTCTGGGCATTGCCTTGATCAGTGAGTCAACCTGCTTTGTTTAAAATTTAACCAAAGCTTGACAGCTAATTGTCAGTCATCATTAACTGGTGCATTCTCCATGGCAACGTCTTGATCAATCAGAATCCACTCGTCAGCCAATCAGCACTCACCTTTCAAATCCCTCCCACTCCCCGGGTGACATGTCCATCCTGGGCCTCTTTCAGTGTCACAATGACGCCACCTGGAAACTGGAAGAGCAGCACCTCATATTCTGCCTTGGGAGCCTACAGCCCAATGGCCTAAATGTAGATTTTACCAGTTTCAAAATCTCCCCACTCCCAGCCTTATCCCATGACCAACCCTCCCTCTCATTCCCGCCTCCTTGACCTGACACGACACAACCTGTCCATCTTCTCTCCCAACTATCTGCTCCTCGCACGTCACTGACCAATCCCCGCCACTCCCTACCTGCACTCCCCTATCACCATCCCACCTACCTTCCCCAGCCCCACCCATCCTCTCTATTTATATCTGAACTCCCTTCCCCCTCCCCCATTTCTGAAGACGGGTCCCGACGGAAACGTCAACTTTCCTGCTCCTTTGATGCTGCCTGGCCTACTGTGTTCCTCCAGCTCCAAACTGTGTTATCTCTGACTCCAGCGTCGGCAGTTCTTACTATCTCTGAGTATCAATGTTGTGTTCTCTTTACTTCTGTGATTTATCCTGAGTGTGGGAGGAAACTTCTCAAAACTTTGCTGAGAAAAAGACATTTTGCCAATACCTAACTTCTGTACTATCAGATTACAATTTAGATTAGATCTTGAAATAGTAGGAACTGCCGATGCTGGAGAATCTGAGATAACGAGGTGTAGAGCTGGATGAACACAGCAGGCCAAGCAGTATCAGAGGACCAGGGAAGCTGACGTTTCGAAAACTGAACCTGAAGAGCGGTCCAGACCCAAAACATCAGCTTTCCTGCTCCTCTGATGCTGCTTGGCCTTTTGTGTTCATCCAGCTCTACACCTTGTTATCTCAGATTAGATCTTGCTCTTTTAGAGTGTTAAATATTGCATACAGCCCCACCTTGCAGGATAATTGTTTATTACATAGTAGAAAGCTCCTATCCTTAACTTATCTTTGTTTTCAAATCCCCACAAGGTCTTGCCCCTCCCTATCTCTGAAATTACCTTCAACCACACAACCCTCTGAGATATCCAATTGTAGTTGCTCCACCGTTGGTGGTTAGGTCTTCAGTTGCTTAGTCCTTGAGCTCTTGAATTACTTCCCTACTCCTCTCATTCTTGCCATTCTCCTTTTAAGACACTTGTTAGAACGTCTCATTGCTGAAACTGGTCCCAGCCAACCTAATATCACCGGTGTGTGGCACACAGCCAAACATTGTTCAATAACGCTCCTGTGAAGCACCTTGAGAAGTTTCATTGTCTTAAAAGTGATTTTTAATGAGTTGTTAGCTACACAATTTTGTCTGATCCTGATCAGTTGCCCAAGAGATATGTATATTTTTTCCTCTTATCAAAAAAAAATTTAAAAATGTAAGGCTTGGCTGCTGTTGTTAAATTTACTCAAAACATAAGGACACCGATTCCACAGGACAAAAAATGGGTCCATAGAACTATGGTGTATCTCTGCAATAATTTGACACCATCCCTAGAGTGATTAATCATATTTTACAGATTTTAAGCCTAGGTAAGTATGCAGTACTAATTAGTTTAAATCGTGGTAATTTTTGCATTCATAGAGTGAAGGACTGTTAGAGTACCTTCCAGATTGGAAACTTGGGCGAATAGAGGATCACTGAGGTCATTAGAATTCAACCCATCTGTCATCAGATCAGAATATTTCTGTCTTTGTTACCTTGCTAGTTTGTTATCCTCGTTTGCTGACGGAGGCACATTTTCTGCCTTTATAACAGGTGTTCGGAGATTCTTGCCTGTTTTTGCAGGAGAGGCTAAAAGGTAGATGAAACGGTCAATAATAAATGAGAACAGTTAATTGGCTAACGCATCAAAATACATCATCCAGCTTCTTGCTTGAAGAATATGTTGATCCGGCACAAACGACAAACTTATTTTTCAGCATCAAAAATCATGTACATGAATTGATTTCCTTTTCTTCTACTAAAAATTGTTGTAAATACATTGACATTTGCCTCGGATTGTCATCTCCGTAACAAATGTTGTATTCACTTCAAATTAACAGATCAGGCAGCTAATGTGACCATGTTGCCAAGAAGGTGCAGCAGAATTTAAGACAGCAGATTGTGCATACCTACCAAAAATGCCATCAAAAGTCAAGTGCAAAGCTGGTTTCAAGCTAAATGTTGTAATATTTGCTAACTTGTTAAATAATATGTCCTGCAGCAAGGGAATGTGGCATTAATGAATAACCTGGACGAAAATGCCCTAAAAAGATACTGAAAATCAAATACACCTAGGAAACACAGAACAAATGCTGGCCTGAGACTGAGAAGCATGTATATTTTGAAAATTGCCATTGCTACCACACAGGCTCATTCACTGTGAATTCTGTTTCCCCACATTCTCTCTTTTTATTGGAACTTTTCAAAAAAAAAAAAAAAATTTCTACTCCACAGTTCAGCTTCTTCTGAGCATTTCAAATTTCACTGGCATCTCATTCTTGTTGCCAATTTTCAAAATCGGTCCTCAGATTGTCAGACTTGTTACATAGTCACCAGAAATTTAATGTGCATGTATGCATTTAATTGGGCTAACTCAAACCCTACATCCAACAAAGATTTAAAAGCAGCCTCTATTTAATGAAGCTGTTAATGGAATGAAAGTGTCTCGTCTCGTGTTGTGGCGGGACACCAGATTGCTCGGAAGCTGCCAAAATTTAGTTTCCAGTTGTTGGACAGTGGCAAACACATGCCCACTAGCGCACGCCGGCAACAAGAATGAAATGCCAGTGAAATTTGAAATGGTCAGAAGAAGCTAAACGGTGTAGTAGAAAAGTTTTTTTTTTAGAAAAGTTCCAATGAAAAAGACAGATTGTGGGGAAATCAGAATTCACAGTGAATTCGTCTGTGTGGAGCAATGGCAATTTTCAAACAGTGATGCTATCAATCAAGTTACCTGCAGGAGTTTCTGTACAGTCTAACAACAGTTGGAAGGATGAGTGTGGAGTGAAATTGCGGATTAATAATGTTGGGAAATAGATGTCATGTTACACCTATTCATACGACTGAAGGCATTAAGAAGAACCTATGAAGAAATAATACAAACTGCGATTATGGCTGGAACATTAGATGTCTGTAGTTTTAGCTTTGGATGTGTTCTGGAACGAATGAACGTTCACCGATCATGTTCATGCCAAATGAAATATGTGGACAGTTAATTGATAAAATGCCTCAATGATGACTGGAAGCAGGCTTTAGGCTCTGCTTAATGTTCTGTGTGATTTTTATCATCAAATCCTGTGTCGTTGGATTATACAAAAACTGCAAAATATTCAATTCGGTGATGAAAAGGAAGTTATTTTGTTGTAGAGGGGTCATTCTCAAAATGAGAGCACCAGATCTGACTCAGTGGATTCTTTAAGATGATGCGATAGCTAGTGACTCGGGATGAATATAATGTACTTATTTAAATCTAATGCCAAAGATGATCATTTTTAAAATATTTTGATTGTAGTTAAAGATTTGCTTGTAGGATTAGCTCATTTAATGACAAGCAATTGAATTTGTAACATGTTTTACATTTCAAAATGGTGACCACCTACACCCAACTTACATTGTCATTTAAGTTCACACTAATTCCTAGGAGGACTACTTGAGGCTGTGCATGTCAGTTTGTATGCCATGACCTATGGCAATAATGTGCACTTTATGCTGGGAATGACTGCTGCCTGTGGAACCATATCTGAGCAGGAATCAATGCCTCAGGGAAAGGGGTGGAATTGGAGAACATTGTCAAAATGAGAACAAATATGAGATGAATTGTGTTTAAAGACATTGGCCTTTTTTTTCTGTGTATCTTTGAAGTTTTAATGCAACTTTTATTTATTCATGGGATGTGGGTGTCAGTGGTTAGGCCAGCAATATATGGTCCAACTCTCATCTCCCAGTGGATAGATTAGAGTCAACCACATTGCAATGGATCTGAAGTCATGTTAGGCCAAATCAGGTAAGGACTGCAGAATTCCTTCCTTAAAGGATGACATTAGTGAACCAGATGGGTTTTTTCCCAATCGATAATGTTTTCACGGTCATCACTAGACTCTTAATTCCAGACCTTTTACTGAATTCAAATTCCACCATCTGCCAGGTGAGGGTTCTAACCCGACACCCCTGAGCATTACTTGGGGGTCTCTGGTTTAATATACTGGCAATAATACCAATATACCATAGCCTCCCAGATGGTTCGATTGTTTTGATGCTGTCCCAGATTTTGTTTATTGAATTCAAATATCATCATTTGCTATGGGGGAATCAAGCCAATCTCCCCAGAAATTTAATCAGGGGTTTCGGGTTTCTATTCCAGCAATATTACCACTATGCATTGCCTCTCTGACAAGAACAAAAACTTTCTGGGTAGTGTCTAGTTTAACGTCTGGTTGGTAAAAGCCATCATTTTGCACAGAACAATATGTGAAAGAATATTTGCACCAGAGTTATAATCTATTTGTGTTTTTTGAAGGTATCTGGAAATATTTGTCAATTGCTGGCTTTGAAAGGTCTTTGGAAAAGTCCTATGACATGGTCCAGTGAACTAGTTAAATGTTGCTGTTGTGACCAGAAATGTACAAAGAAATTCTTTCAGCCTTGAAGCAACTCGAGCAATATTTATTATTGAGTCTGGTAGTCATAGTACATTGTGTACCATTTAATTACATTCCAAATTGTACATACAGAATTATGAATGGATGGATGTGAGTAATAGGCTGGAATTTAACTGGTGAGGGAGGAGTTGTTCACATAACTTCACAAGGCTGTACGCTTTATGAATTTATTTTTAAAATTATCTATTACAGTTACCAAATAAAGGTTCAAGTAATGGCATTATTATCAGGGAGGCGATGGCTAGTGGTAATATTGCTGGACTGTTAATCCGGAGACCCAGATAACATTCTGGAGACCTGGGTTCAAATCCCACCAAGGCGCATGATGGAATTTGAATTCTATAAATGTTTAGAATTAAGAATCGAATGATGACCAAGAATCCATTGTCGATTATGGGGGAAAAACCTATCTGGTTCACTAATGTCCTTTAGGGGAGGAAACGGCCATCCTTACCTGAGATAAAAGGTACTGCAGATGCTAGAGAATCCGAGATAACAAGCATGGGGAACACAGCAGGTTCATCCAGCCCCATGCTTGTTGTCTCTGCCATCCTTACCTGGTCTGGCCGACGTGTGACTCCAGATCCACAGCAATGTGATTGACTCCTAACTGCCCTGTGGCTGGGATGGATGGGCAATAAATGCTGGCCTAGCCAGCAACGCCCTCATCCTGTGAACGAATATGTAAAGAAGTATTAAGCAGCGCCAAGCTGACAATGTTGCAAAATAATGTGATGCTGTTCACAAGTGGATTTAAGGGCATTGTTTTTCCAGAGGTAAGAAGTAAAGTGTGGCTATCTAGCTTGTGATGTTCCAGTAGAACCCAAACTGTCTACTCTGGTTTATAGAAACCTTCTAGTTTATAGACCAGACCTGTCTTGTGTCCAGGTGAAGCAGCTTAAAACTAATCAGTGTCAGATTGTCTAGATCCTGTTCTGCATCCATCTCCCATAATGCGACTGGATTTTTGATTGAAAAGCTTGGCTGGTTTCTAATTTTTTAAAAATTTATTCATTCATAGAATATCACCGTCACTAGCAAGACCAGCATTTGTTACCTTTCCTTAATTGCCTTTGAGTAGCTTGCTGATCATTTTCAGAGGGCAGTTAAAAACCAACCTCTCTACGGGTCTGGAGTTGCATGTAGGCCTGACCAGGTAAAAAGTGAGATTTCCTTTCCTAAGACATCTTTGTGAACTAGGTGAGGTTTTAGACAATTGTTTTTTTTTAAACTGATTCTACCTTTTTAATTCCAGATTTATATTGATTGAATTCAAATTCCACCGGTTGCTATAGAAGGATCTGAGATAACAAGGTGTAGAGCTGATTGAACACAGCAGGCCAAGCAGTATCAGAGGACCAGGAAGGCTGACGTTTCGGGCCTAGACCTAGGCCTGAAACGTCAGACTTCCTGCTCCTCTGATGCTGCTTGGCCTGCTGTGTTCATCCAGCTGTACACCTTGTTATCTCGGATTCTCCAGCTTCTGCAGTTCCTACTGTCTCTGAAACAATAGAAGGATTTGAACCCATTTCTCTGGCGTCTTAGTCTGGCTCTTCAAATTATTAATTGAGTGACTCTACAGTCAACATCTCTGTCATTTTCAGCCACCATCTGAAAATTGACATGTGATTACTATACTGGTGGCAATAGGTGACCTCCATTGTTCATTGGCTGACAGTTAAATCTAGACCCTCAAATGAAGGATTGTTACTTTAAGGAAATAGAATCTGGTGTCATGGAAATGTGACCAGACAATAATCTCCCGTCTTCCCCAATCTTGCAACATCCTTCAGTCCTCTCTGACATGAACTGTCAAGCCTTGTGTTTGGTATCTGACTTAACCTTTGCCTTACCTAAGTGACCATTTCTGCAAAATTGGATGATCTTTGTCAGCACGGAGCGTATCAGAGACAAATCTGATTCTACTGGCAAATCCCATCTTTTCATTTGGAAAGCCGAGTTAATTTCTATTCACTTCCAACCTCCCTACTCAGATCCCTGAACTGCTTAAGATCAGCAACCTCAGTACAGGTGGGCAATGGTTTGTCTGCATTCTGGATGCTTTGAAATAATTCTGTAATTATTGAGGGAGATGTGAGGTGTTTGAAGTGTTCAATTCTAGGCCATAAATACTTGCACATTCGTTTTCCATATGCTAGATTGCAGTTCCTTGTTTTATGTTGCCTAATGCACAAAAACACAAGTTCTGATAATTCTGCATTGCCTAGTGTTTGAGGCTGCTGTTTTGTTTTCTGATTTATGCCATGCTGTGTGTGCCCAAAAGAAGCCTTTGACTCACTGAATTCGAATCACTAAATTCAAATTTGCCGCTTGACAAAGTGCTTGCTGTTGAATTCATCATCGTCATTTTCATTCGCCCAAGGCACAGAATTATTAAAATTAGAAAAAGAAAACGAGACACATGTTTGTACTCAATAAGTACACTTTCAACCTGCTCAACCTCGTCTCATTAAAAAATTCATCTATACCTCGTGAACTTTCTGATGGTCTGTCTCCAATTCTAGTATTATCTTGGTTTAGGTAAGGGCTGCCTATCTCTTCACTATTAGGAATATTTCACCATACACAAAAACTCTTCATTTCCAGAAATGTGCCTAATTGTTTCTTTGGCTTTCAGGTTAACTTAGTCCACATTTTTGCTGTCCCGTCATTGAACATCATTCTGCCAGCATTCCTCCTTGCACTTGACTTCCTCATTTTCTCTCTCATTCCCCAGAACAGTCATCGAGCTTTCACCACAGTGCACTTTTGGATCAATTCCGGTCATACACTACCAGACATCTGGAAGAGCACGAGACCAAATAAGTCACTAATATTAGGAAATTGACATCTTGAACAAACCTGCTGAAATTTGTCAGTGACTAAAGAAGTTGGTTCATATTGCCTCTTACTCCTCCCAGACCCTTGTTCTTCTCCAAGTTGTTCAAAATTCATACTGTGAATTATTGATCAAGAACTGAAATGTATGTATGACCCCCATTTGTATGTATTACAAATACATACTGCAGACATGCATGTCTTTTACATGGAACTTCCTGCAGAGGAGTAAGATATTTGACGAAACTAGTCCACATTGATATTAATGCTCGCACGCTATTCATCTAATCCTAACTGCATGTCATCCTTTGTGTCAGTTCTTACCTAGATTCCCTTTAAATGGATCTTTGCTATCCTATAAAGCTGTAAGATTTGAGAGCAGAAGTAGGCCATTTGGCCCATTGTGCCTGCTCTGCCATTCAGTGGGATCATTGCTGATCTGATAATCCTCAGTTCAACTTTCCTGCCTTATCCCCTTAACTCTTGATTCCATTAATGATTAGAAATCAGTCTATCTCAGCCATTCAGTATACTTAACACTGACAACCTAGTCTTGACAGCAGTCTTTCACAGATTCAATGTCCTCGGAGAGAAAAAAAATTCTCCTCATGGTTGTCTGAAATGAATGATTCCTTATTCTGAAATTGTGCCCTCTCTGATCTTGGACTCTCCCACAAGGGGAACAACTTCTCTGCATCTATCCTGTCAAGCACCCCTGCCTCGCAACCAAGAATCTTCTCAATCTTCTAAATTCTAATAGTCTTCTTTCATTCATCTAAACTCCAATGAGTACAAACACAACCAACTCAACCTTTCCTCATTAGAAAATTCCCCCATTCCTGGGATAGACCTAGTGAACTTTCTGATGGTCCATCTGTAATTCTAGTATTATTTTGCCTTAGGTAAGGGGGGTCAAAACTCTCCACAGTATTCCAGCTGTGGTCTAATTAGTGTCTTGCGTAGTTTTATTCCTCAATCACGTGACTGAAAAAGTCCACATTTTTAGCTACATCGTGTAAAGGGGTTTCCCCTGAATTCCGCAGAGGATTAATGAATGTGTAAACATGTGAAATAGTCTTAGATATACAGTACAGAAACAGACCCTTTGGTCCAACTCATCCATGCCAACTAGATATCCTAAACAAATCTAGTCCCATTTGCCAGCATTTGGCCCATATCCGCCTAAACTCCTATTTGTATATCCATCCAGACACCTTTTAAAATGTTGTAGTTGTACCAGCCTCCACCACTTCCCCTGGCAGCTCATTCCATACACAGACCACCCTCCGCATGAAAAAGTTGCCCCTTAGGTTCCTTTTATACCTTTCCCCCCCTCACCTGAAACCTGTGCCCTCTAGTTTTGGACTCCCTGACCCTGGGAGAAAGACTTACCCTGTCTATGACTCTCATGATGGTATAAACCTCTAAGGTAACCTTCTTCGCTGTCCACTACACCTCTGACTTTGATGTCATCTGCAAATTTACTAACCATACCTCTTATGTTCACATCAAAATCATTTATATAAATAATGAAGAGCAGTAGACACAGCACAAATCCTTATAGCACACTGCTGGTCACAGGCCTCCAGTCTAAAAAGATCACGCTCTCTTCTACCTTTTGAGCCGGCTCTGTATCCAAATAGCTAGTTCTCCCTGTAATTTCGTATGATCTAACCTTACTAAGTAGTTTACCATGAGGAACCTTGTCGAATGCCTTACTGAAGTCTATATAGATCACGTCCACTGCTCTGTCCTCATCAATCCTCTTTGTTACTTCTTCTAAAAACTCAATCAAATTAGTGAGACACGATTTCCCAAGCTCAAAGCCCTGTTGACTGTCCCTAATCAGTCCTTGCCTTTCCAAGTGCATGTAAATCCTGTACCTCCGACTCCCTCCCAATAACTTGCCCGCCACCAATGTCAGGTTCACCGGTCTGTAGTTCCCTTTACCTTACAGCCTTTTAAAGGAGTGCATGAGGGCCATTTGGCCTCTTAATCCTTTGTCTCCATTCAGCAAAATCAGTTTGTGTTTTGAATTCCAAATTCCTATCCCTGTGTCCTTAGATTCTTGTTAAACAAAGGAATCCATTTACCTCTGCTTTAAAAATTATTTAATTACCCTCCTTCCACTGCCTTTTGAAGCAGAATTCCAAAGTTGCATAACATCTAGGGTGTTGGGGGGAGAGTTATCCTCATTTATTCTAAAAGCGTAACCCCTAATTGTGGAACGTTGGTCCCCCATGTTCCAGACTGATCCAAACACCCATCTTGTCAAGACCATTCAAGATCTTGTACACTTCAATTAGATCACCCTGAACACTCTCTTCTAAACTCCAGTGGGAATAGGCCCAACCTGTCCAATCTGTTTTCCTAAGACAACCCACTGATTCCAGGTAACAACTAAGTAAACCTCTTCTGAACTCTTTCCAATGCACACAGTATTCAAGATGCAATCTCATCAATGCTCTAAATAACTGAAGATTAACATCCTTCCTTTAATTTTCAATTTCTCTAGTAATAAAAGATGGTGTCACATTAGCTACCTTGATTTATGTGTCGTATCAGTATACTAAACTTCTGTGACTTATGCACTAGAACGCCTAAATCTTTCAACACCTGAATTCCAGTCATTCTCTGTGTAAGTGATATTCTCATTTTTTCATCCCCTCAAAGTGCACTTCTTCACACTTAGCCACACTGAATTGAATTGAATTGAATTGAATTAGCTTTGTCACATATACTCAAATGAGTTTGGTGAAAAGCTTATACGTCACCACTTACAGCACCATCTTATGTTCAGCTTCTTCAGTGACAAGATCTTAGAAATTACAGAACTAAAATGTCTAGCATTGCAGAAGTAAAATTTTATAACAGAGATCCACCCGGGCCAAGCTGGCACCAAGATTTCAGTTCACCCCAGAGCTTGGCTCCAGACCGCGCCAGCTTTCACCTTGCGGATTATGAAGCTGAGAGATTGTTCTGGTATTACCCCAAGACCAGGAGGCCACGTCAGGCCTGGGGGCAGCCACGTCAGGCCGGGATGCTGCCAAGCCAGGCTAGGAGCCTGCTACATCAAGCCGGGATTCCACTACCCCAGGCCGGGGGGCCGCTCTTTGTCAGGTCTGCACTGAGGCTGTGAGTCACTGGAGTCCGAGAGATAAGAATAAGAAAGAAGGGAGAGAAAAGAGAAGAAAGAGAAGAAAAAGAACAACGGGCTGAGTGGACAAGCTCTGGCCGAAATGACCTACTCTACCACTATCTTGGATGCGCTCCGTCTGCTGGATTTTTGCACACTCTCACTTGACCTATGCATCTGCAACCTCCATATGTCTTTGCAACATACTTGCCTCATCTCGGTGACCCAGGAACAGGAGTTTCCAAATATTCATAAGTCTGTCCCCCAGTTATGATCACCACCACAAGTGGAAATGTCATGTTAACTCTAAACTATGTTTAATTCCAGTTCCTTTACAATTTTGTGATTAGCATGTTGAGAAAAACTACACTTAAGTTTTAATGCCTTAAATTCATTTCAACAGCATTACCAGCATTGCTATTATGTTTTAAACTTATGATTTAGAGCTCTGTCAGTTCTGTCTTTTTGTGTCATGTGAGTCTTGTGCAGCCAAAGGCAACACCAAAGTAAAGTTGAGATAATAAGGTGTAGAGCTGGATGGACACAACAGGCCAAGCAGCATCAGAGGAGCAGGAAAGCTGACGTTTCGGGCCTAGACCCTTCTTCAGAAATTTCTGAAGAAGG
>JAHRHZ010000018.1:6551457-6659939 GCA_024137785.1 Ginglymostoma cirratum
CCTTCTTCAGAAATTTCTGAAGAAGGGTCTAGGCCCGAAACGTCAGCTTTCCTGCTCGTCTGATGCTGCTTGGCCTGCTGTGTTCATCCAGCTCTACACCTTGTTATCTCAGATTCTCCAGCAACTGCAGTTCCTACTAACACCAAAGTAAAGTTGCCAGTCTGAGTAAGGCCTGTGAATGTAAGACCAAATAAAAGCATATCCAGCTGCCAAGAGATAGCAAGAACTGCAGATGCAGGAGTCAGAGTCAATACAATATGGAGCTGGAGGAACACAGCAGGTCAGGCAACATCAGAGGAGCAGGAAATTCAACATTCAGGTCGGGATCCTTCTTCAGAATGGGGGAGGGGGGAAGGGTGCTGGGAAATGGAGGAGTGGGGCTGGGGGAAGGTAAGTGGGATGGTGATAGGTGGAAACAAGTAAGGGGTCGTGGGGATTGGTCAGTGGGAAGGGTGGGGTGGATAGGTGGGAAAGAAGATGGACAGGTTGTGTCAGGTCAAGGGGGCAGGAATGAGAGGGAGGGTTGGACTTGGGATGAGGCTGGGGTGGGGAGATTTTTAAAACTGGAGAATTGTATGTTGAGGCCATCGGGCTGTAGGCTCCCGAGGTGGAATATGAGGTGGTGGTGTTCCAGTTTGCATGTGGCGTCATTGTGACATTGGAGGAGGCCCACCCATGGAGTGGAAGGGGGAAGTTTAAAATGGTTGGCAACCAGAAGGTGTTTTTGATTGTAATGTACAGAGCGCAGGTGCACTGCGAATTAGTCACTGAGTTTGTGCTTTGTCCCTCTGACCTAGATGAGGCCTCGTCGGGAGCAATGGATACATTGAAGGATGCACAGATGCACATGTCCATCCTGGGCCTTCTCCAGTGCCACAATGACACCACACACAGACTGGAGGAACAACACCTCATTCCGCCTTTGGAGCCTACATCCCAATGGCCTCAATGTAGAATTCACCAGTTTTAAAATCTCCCACCCCCCGGCCTCGTCCCATGTCGACCTATCCGCCCCACCCTTTCCACTGACCAATCCCCACATCCCCTACCTGCATTCACCTATCACCATCCCATCTACCTACCCCCAGCCCCACCTCCTTTCCTCCTCCCCAGTCCTGATGAAGAGTAGACCCGAAACTTCGACTTTCCTGCTCCTCTGCTGCCTGATCTGCTTTGTTCCTCTAGCTCCACACTATATTGACCCAACTGCCTGGAAGTTTCCTTTGGCGCGATGTAAGATCCATGCATCCGGAGTAAGCAGCGCTAATCTCCCACTCAACCCATAATGAAGGTGACTTCAGTCTGCCTCAAATTGCAGCCATCACTGCCCATTTGTGAAAAACTTAGAACTATCAGTACTTCTCGTGTCAAACAACTTAGCACTTTGGCTGGATAGTTCCAAACCTTGACAGAACAGAAAGTGTAGTGATACTATTGAATATTTTCAATGATTGTGGCAAACAAGCAACTAAAGTTTGCATCTTTGAGTAGCGTCGATGCTTGAAGATTGAATCCATTTGAGGCTGAGATGGACAGATCTTTGATGTCCCATGAAATATGAGAAGTGGTCAGGAAGGTTAAGGCAGATGATCATCCATGATTGTATTGAGTGGCAGAGCAGGCTTGAGGGGCTTGTTTTCTTGTGTTTTTACAGCATACTTGTTATGTTATCAAGCTGGTAATCTGTTTTGCACACAGTAAGAAAGCTGGCATTAACAATTATTCAACAAGGCAATGACTCACCTCAGCTAAGAATAGATAAGCCAAATTTTTCTTTAAACATGTTTCTCTATTGATAAATTATTTCCCAAGTTTGGTCAACCTGACCTCATCGTCTCTACTGCCAAGCAAGCCAGTGGGGCAACATTCTCCATGTTGCAGCCAAAATTCTCATTGTTAGTCGTCTGCTATGACTTTCTCCAATTTCCTCCCTGCCCCTCCACCCCCAAAAGAAGTCTTCTTTCATTTAAAGCTCCTTCCCATTATGCTTGGAGTGACTTTAATTTGGGGATTTGTACTTTTCATCTCATATTACAGCATTTTTATACTTCATCAAATTTAGCTGAAATTAATTCTGATCATTGAATGTTTATAGTTTCTTAAAAAAAAGGCTATTCACCCAAGGTACCTGTTCTTGCCCTCTGAAGGAGCAGTTTATTTAATGCCACCCCCTTGTCTTTTTCCCAAAGCCCTGTGAACCTTTTCTTTTCAAGTAATGATCCGATTCCCATTTAAAAGCCTCAATTGAACTTTCCTCTACTACAGTGTCAGGCATATCCCAACCACTTATAATGGAAAAGATTTCCTTTGTGTCATCATTATTTCTTTTGCCAGTTGCCTTAACTCTGTGCCCTCTGGTTCTAAACCTTCTCACCAGTCGAAACTGTTTCTTTGTGTCTATTCTGTTCAACCCTCATGATTCTGCGTACATTTATCAAGTTTCCACCCAATCGTCTTGTCTCCAAGCAAAATTGTCCCAATTTTTTCATTCTTTCTACATAACTGATGTGTCTCATCCCTAGAACTCCACATATGAATCTTCTCCGTACACTTTCTAATGCTGTCAAATCTGCCATTAAAAGTGTGGTACCCAGAACTGGATACAATATTCAATTAAGGCTGAACTAGAGTTTTTATGCAGATTATCACTAATTTCCTTATTTTATATTCTGTGACCCTAATGGTCAAGCCTTGGATTCAATATGTTGTCATAGCCATGTTTAAAAACTTCAATGACTTGTGCATATGTACATCCAGGTCCTTCTGCTCCTGCACTCCTTTTATAATTGTACCTTTAATTTTTGCATTCTTCATAAAGAAGTTCTGCACTGACCTCCTTGTGTTTCACAATGTTTCAAAGTTTTGTATTATCTACGCATTTTGAAGTTGTGCCCTTCACACCCAGGTCCAGGCTGTTAATACGTGTTAGAAAGAACAAGGGTCCGGACACCAATCCTTGAGGATCTCTGCTATTAAACCTTTCTCCTTCTTTGGAAAAAAGAAACAACCATTCACCATTTCTGTTTCCCGTTTTTCAGCCATTACTAAAACCATGTATTTCTTATTCCATGAACTCTAACTTTATTTACAGGTTGCTTGTATGCCACTTTGTGAAATGCATCTTTGAAGTCCATCATCCACATAAGCCTCAGCAACCCTCTCTGTTACCACCTCAAAATAAAACTCGAGCAAATTAGTTAAACATGATTTGCCCTTAACTCCATCCTGGCTTATCTTTTTTTTTTCTTCATTCTTGGGATAAGGGCATCACTGGCTAGGTCAGGATTTATTGCCCAGAGTGCAGTTAAGAATCAACCACGTTGCTGTGCGTCTGGAATCTCACGTTGGCCAAACTAGGTAGGGATGGCAGTTTCCTTCCCTAGCAATCAACAAAGGATTCATGGTCATCATTGGACTCTTAATTTTTAACCTGGAATTCAAATTCCACCATCTGCCGTGGTAGGATTTGATCTTGGCTCCTCACTACATCATCTGGATCTCTGGATTAATAGTCCAGTGATAATATCACTAGGCCATCACCTCTCTGTTTAACAGTCCTTGGTTTATGTTGTCTCGAATTGTCATTTCTGAAAGCTTTCCCACCACCAAGGGTAAACTAACTGACCTGTAACTACCAGACTTTACACCTCTTTTGAACATGTGTAATATTTGCAGTTCTCCATGCCTCTGATTCTAAAGAGGATTGAAAAATAATGGCCAGTGCCTCTACAATTTAAACTCATGCTTCCCCCAGTATCCTTGGCTCTATCTTATATGACCTTGGTCTTGTACCAGCATTAGGTACAGACAGCCTATTCAATACCACTACCTAATTTTAAAACTCTTCAGTGTCTGAACTACCTCCCATTTCACCGTGACTTCAGTGACATCATCTTCCTTGTTAAAGACAAGTGCCAAGTATCTATACTTTGTACTTAAACAATCACCTTCATTAAAGGCAGCCCATTGTTCATTTAGTGTTTTGCCTGCTAATCTTCAACTCAAATTTATCTGGGCACAGTTTAATCTTAACAGATCAAAATTAGCTTTTCCTCTTGGTTTGATTGGCTTCTCCACTTTTCATTGGCAACTATATGTCATGATACAGTGATCACTGTCCCCGTTATGTCCTCCTACTGAAACTTCATGTACTTGGCGCACCTCATTCCCAACAACCAGGTTCACCAATGCATTCTTTCTCAGTGGACTAAAATGTATTGCTGCTACTCCAGTCCATGTTTTAATGATTTAATTCCCCCATTATGGCTGTTATAAATTCTTGCAATTTTCTGTAACTTCCTGACAAATTTGTTCCTTTATATAAACTAGCTTATGGCCTGTGACTATTCTGAGCAATGCGCATGCATCCTTATGTTTGTTACCTCTAACCAAATAGATTCCATTCTTGATCCTTCTGTAGTACTGGAGTGAATAACCCTATGTTTTCCTTTAATCAATCCTGCCTTTCTTTTTCCTTTCCTGAGTGACTTTGTTCTATTTAGTATCCAGTCCTGCCTTTCTTTTAACCAGGTCTCTGTTATCACCACATTGTTATTTCACACATGGTCATCTGCACCTGCAATACACCAGTCTTATTTAACAACTGCACATTGCCATTCATGCTTTCCCTCTCGCATTGTCCCACCTAACATCTTAATTCCCCCTTATTTTCTTTGCACTTTGGTATTCCTCTCTTGTCTGCCTTCCTGATTCCCATACACCTACCATGTTAGTTTAAAGCCTCCCCAACAGACTAGCAAATTGCCCCCACAAAGTAATCAGCTATGTTTAGGCCCAATGCCAGAATTGATCCCAATATCCCAAGAATATAAAGCTCTTCCCCTTGTAAAAACTTTGCCTCTGTATATTCATCTACTCTATCCTATTTCTATACCTGTGTGTGGTTCTAGCTGTAATCCAAAGGACCTTTTTGAGGTCATATGTACAAATTTTCTACCTGTGTCCCTAGATAGAGTCTAATTGGAGAGAAATTGAATCCTTTAGCAAGAACAGTGGATTTCAAATGTATATATGTCTTCACTTTAAATCTTTAATTGTTTTTATCTGTCTTCTGGTAATGCTACAAGTGTGATTTGTCTCTCTGAATCATGGAACTAGAGATGTGAATGCAGAAACATTTAACTTGGGCAGAAAGACCTCTTGGTGTAAGGCCACGTGTTCTTATTGTTCAGGCAGGCAAATACTGAACAGGTGTGTTATTTTTACCAAAGCTGGATTCCAAACTGGCCAC
The DNA here is from genome assembly GCA_024137785.1 of Ginglymostoma cirratum. NCBI lineage: Eukaryota > Metazoa > Chordata > Chondrichthyes > Orectolobiformes > Ginglymostomatidae > Ginglymostoma > Ginglymostoma cirratum. Next base: position 6,556,709 of record JAHRHZ010000018.1, read on the forward strand.
ATCAGTCTTGGCATCCACGCTTCCCTACCTTTTGAATGCCACACTCTTAATCACAGTCTCAGATTCAGGTTTGCTTAGTGAAACATTTGAACTATTTAAATTGCGAGGAAAGGTATTGTATTGTGGAGACTACCTGAACCTTATGTCTTCAACTGTACTCCCGGTTCAGTTTTTGTATGCTCAACCTCAAGCATGTCATTCCCCAATTAATGTGGGTTAACACTTAACCTCTTTGACATATTCTATATTGCAACAGTGACTGCTGCCTGTGCATTGCTATGGGATAACTTCAAGTAGTGAAAGCTTCTGTACAAATGCAAGTCTTTGTTTATTTTCAAGGTACCTCACTTAGTGTAAAAGCAAGTAGTGTGAATGCTGGAAACAGACAGTAGTTAGAGCAAAACTTGTAGAGAGAGAAACAGTAAACATTTGGAGTCAAAGGCCTTTCATTAGAATGGCACTTGTAAATACTTTTCTGTCTATTTAGTACTTACTCATGTCAAGCTACCTACCTGAACATGCTTTCCCTTTCCACAGATACTGCCTGACCTGCTGAATATTTCCAGCATTTCTTGATTTTACCTTACTCAGATATCCGATAGACCTTTCACTTAGCACTGGGCAAGGATTTCTGTTTAAGGGTGACTAAGTCTGGGACCTGAATCTGGAAATATTTCACACTGTAATGCCAGAAAGCTAATTATTTGATGGCAATTAACTCAGTACTGAGAGGTGACTGTAACTTAAAAGATGTCTGCATTTGAGTAGAGATAAGAAATAGTAAACCATGGGTCAGGCAATTCTAGATAATTTTTAATCAGCATGTTCAGACATGTTACAACACATGTCCGGGGCAGGTGATGCTCAAATCCAGACTTTCTGGCCCAGTGATAGGAATACTACCACTGTGTCATGAAAGCCCTTGTCAGGCTATTCCAAACTTGATAATGTACAATGAGACAAGATTGAACATTAAAGGGGTCTGTAATCACATAATAAAATTTCATGTTCGGTGTGAAAGTGAGATTTGTTAGTCCACGATAGTGCCTTAATCATAAATAAAGGTAACTTTGAGGGTATGAAGGCTGAATTAGTTGAGGTGAACTGGGAAACTAGCTTAAAAGCTAGGATGATAGAGTTGCAGTGACAGACTTTTTAAGGATGTTTAACAACTCAGCAAAGATTTATACCAGTGAGAAAGAAAAACTGTTTGAGAAAGATGTCATCCTTGCCTAAATAAGGAAATTGCAGTTGGAAGTTGCAATCGAAAGAAACATTGTACAAATCTGCCAAAGTTAGTGGTAGGTCAGAAGAATGGGCAGATTTAAACAACCACCAAAGATTAAAAGGTAAGAAAGAAGTAGAAACCAAGAATATGAAAGAAAAAACTATCTCATAATATAAAAACTTAATAAGAGTTCCTACAAATATTTGAAAAGGAAAAATGTTGGTCCCGTGGAGAATGAACAGAGGGATTTGAAAAGAGGGGAAAAAAATGAAGGCCTTGAACAGTGTTGTCTGTCTTCACAGTAGAAGACTTGAATAACTTGGCAAACAACTGAAAATTAGAAGGTAATAGGGAGGGATGAACTTGATAATTGTCATCACGACAATAAAGTCACTAGGCAAACCATTGGACCTGACTGATAATGAGTCCCCATAACCACACAACTTGCATCAAAGGATCTTGAAAGAAATGACAGCACAGATACGTTGGTTAAATTTTCTGAAGTTGCTTAGATTCTGAAAGTGTCCCAGTGAATTGGAAAGTAACAAATATGACATCCTTTACTCAAGAAACGAGAGGGACAGAAAGCAGGAAACTATATAACTGGTTTGGCTAACATCTGTTATAAATTAAGGTGTATGAATCCATTATTTAGAAGATTCTAACAGGATATGTAGAAAATCATTTTATCAAGCAAAACCAGCATGGTTTCATTAAATGGAAAATTAATTAAATAATGTTCTAGGATTTTTTGATGAGGCAACACAGTGGGTGGAGGGGACCTGGTAGATATGGTGTACTTGGAATTCCAAAGGATATTGGATAAGATGTCATATCAAATGTTGCTGTACAAGATTAGAGGACATGATATAGCAATAACATAACAGTACAGGTTAATAATTATTTAGCTAATGTGAAGCAGAGAGTAGGGACAAATGGATCTCCCTTTTTTTTTTGGATTTGGCAAGCTGTAATGCGTTAAGTGCCTCAGGCCGGTGCTGAATTCGGAACTGCTTGCGGTCCATATCAACAACCTAGTTGAAGGGACTGAATGTATGATAGCCACATCTTCCACAAAGATAGAAAGAGGCTATAAAGGTATATAGTTATATAAGTTGTGAATGGGCAAAAAATTAGCAAATTGAATAAGGGTGACTAAATATGAACTTGTCAGTTTTGGCAGGAACAATTGAAAAACAGTCTGCAGTTTAAAGGGAAAGAGATTGAAGAACACCGTGGTGCTGAGAAATCAGGAGTCCTGAGATACGAACCACAATATGTTAGTATGCAGTTATAAAAATGATTAGGAAGGGTGTTTGGAATGTTGTCGTTTATGTGAGGGGAATGAAAACTAAGAGTAGGGATATTTTACTGTAATTGAACATGGCATTGGTGAGTTCACATTTACAACACCCTGCACAGTTTTAGTTTGCTTGTTTGAATAAAAAATACAATTGCTACTGAAGCAGTTAAGAAAAGAGTTTGACTCATTCCTGGGATGACCTTAAGGAGGGTTGAACAGGTTAGGCCTATATCCATTGGGGTTCAGAAGAATAAGAGGTGATCTTAATAAATTCATTAGATCTTGAGGGTAATGGACAGGTGTATACTAGAAGGATGTTTACTTTTGTGACAGATACCTAAACTAAGGTCATGATTTTAAAAATAAGAGGTGTCCCTTTTATAACACTAAATTTTTTCTTGATGTTGTTAGTGTGGATTTATTTTTTTCCACAAAGTTGACGCAGCTGGGTCTCCAAATTTATTTGTGTCTCTTATGCCTCAAAATAATTGGTTAATTAGCTTTTCCATCCAACATTTCATAGTTGAGTGGGTAGAGGCACTGAGTGATGAAGGTTAGATGAGGCACAAATCAAGCATAAGTCCATGTTGATGCCGAGCCAGCCAATTGCAGCAGTTGAATGCATGACAATTCACCAAAATGCTCTACACCAGATGAAAAGAAACAAATCGGTCAAGATTCTCCTTCCAGATAACTGTTCAGTTACTCCCTGTATTCCCCAACTAGTCAGTGCATGTTTGTTGAGGATGAGGCTTGTCGTTGAGGGGCTCAATAAATTAACCTGATTGTTGCTTTCAAAAAACACACAGAACCGCGGATGCTAGAAATCTGAATCAAAAACAGAAATAGCAAGTTAAGTTCAGCGGGTCTGGCAGCATCTGTAGAGAGAAGCAGAGTCCATGTTTTGAGTCCAGTGATCCTTCTTCAAACCTGCTGAATTCCTCCAGCTATTTCTAATTGTTGCTTTGGCTGGGGAAGTGTGACAAATGTAATGGGATGAGAGGGGTCTTATGGTGATTATCAAACCAGGTCCTAGCTAGAGGAGAAACAAAGGGAGCTGAAAAATGAGATTTCATACATCCCACTAAATGCATCTTTGACTGACTGCTATTTGGTATCCTCCTGCCAGTCTTGTTTACAGATATAGTTGCTGCCAAAGGATTTGATTGAAGGTACTGCATTGTACTGTAAACATTAACAGCAGTCACAGACCTTTACGTTTACTCCACATTTTTTGCGCAGACGTACTGTTTAGTACCAAGAGATTGTACATGGTGATTCACTGAGAATTCTAGTTGTGTAACTTAGCACGTTTACAGTCATTTAGGGAGTTGTGGTTAAATGCAAGTCTTGGACAAATTGGACTAAATCCAGATATGCAGATGTCAGTAGTCAAAGGAAGAAGTGCTACTCAAACAGAAATTCATTGTTTTTGAGTCATTGAAACCATTGCTAAATGCATCCTTTCAATATTAATCATTAATTGCACTTTTGTAAGAAAAAAAATCCCAAGGAATGTGTACCTCTAATTATTTATTGAAATTTGTTGAATTATTTGGGTGCAGTTCAAGAATCTTAAGCAAATTGGGAAACTTCACTCCAAGTAGCTCAGGTATAACAAGAAAACTCGTGTGTAATGAGGATTGAAGCCAAGTGGTCTGTAAGTTGTCTCAATTTGACATGAAATGCTTGTAATTTTTTCTTGGTGACTGGATCTGCTAGCATCTGTGTGACTGTGCAAGCACTGGCAAATTTCAGTATGCTGACCAAATACCAAGTCCCTGTTCTAAGGAGGGGTCACCAGACCCAAAACATTAACACTGATTTTTCTTCACAGATGCTGCCAGACCTGCTGAGCCTTTCCAGCAACTTCTGTTTTTGTACTAAGTTATTGTTAATTTGCAGAATAAATGCCTGCATGTCAATGTGCAACTGGACAGAATGGAAACTTACATAGCACTTTAATCATATTAGTACGCCTACACCATACTGCTCATACAAAGGATATGAGCTCCATCTTCCTGGTTAGAATAACCAGAATATTGACTTTGTTAGGCTTTGGTAGGAAATTTGGGAAAGCAACTCTGAAATGAGTCGGAGTGAGCAGTGCTATTTTGACCATGTGAAAACTGCCCACAGAAGTGTTGCTCCAGCCTCCCTGGCTCATAAAGTAAGAACATTACAGCACAAGGGCAGCTTAATTGCTTACTTCAAACTGTTCTGCTGAATTGATTTCAAGAAGAGGCATTCCAAATACCAATGTCACTTTGCATATAAAGAGAAAATCTCCTGTTCTGTTGTTTGAAGTAGTGGTTATGTTGGTGTGTTGAGTTGGGAGACACATTTCACTAATTCTTGGGGGAGTAGTCAAACAGCAGGAGCAGCTTTGTTACCGATTTGTGCTCTGAGTTCGTAGATTGGCACAGAATGGCAGTGTGCAGCTGTTGTCAGTGTAGGCTCTAACTTACACATTTACTGCTTTTTGTGGTGCTGCCCCCACACGTAATCTTGCTGCTGTTCCTCATCAGAACATCCTATTCACGGGATGTGATGATCAACACAGCAAAAGATAAATTGCACAATGCTACCGGTTGATTCTCTTAGTGGGAGTCATTAACTAATCTTGTTTTTTTTCATTCTCATGAGTCAACATTAGCAGAACTGTACAAAAGGGTTGAATTAAAACAGAAGCTTTGAATAAATCCATGTTTTCTTTTGCTGTTGGATTTTCCCATCTTATCCTTTCCCAGTGATAGGTGCTGAGGTATAATCTGATGAACAATAGAGGCCACGTAGTGCCATGACTTTAAAATTCTGGTCCTTATGTTCAAATCTCTCTATGGTCTTGCAAAAATAAGATATAAATGCAAGTTGTTAAAAATCCATCCATTGGTTGTGTATTTGGACGGTAAATGTTAACAGATTAAATCAAACATGCAGTAATGCATTCTACAGAGTTTTATCAAGGCTCAATGAATGTTGGACATATAACAATATGCTGCTAAAACTCTAACCTATAAATAAGTTGGGGAAGTGTGTAGTGGAAGAAATACTTTGTGTTTTAGAGGCATCACAGCTTTACTGTGCGTTCTTTACAAATGAAATTGAAGAAAGGAAATGTTACTAATAGAGCATTTCTTGAACACAGGAATGATTGCAGTCACAATCATATTTTAATATCCATGTCATATCATCCATTTCTTAGTAACCTCTAGATGTGGCTATCTTAATGGACCACAACCAGCCCTTTGTAAATTTGATATTATCTGTTATTAACATGCAGCAAGCGCTATCTCTATTTGAAAATTAACATCTGTCTTCAAATCCTTTCATGCCTTGCCATACCTGATCTCTGTAATGTTCTCCAGCCTCTCAATCCCTCAGATATTCATGCTGTTCTGAATTGTTTAACAGCTATTGAGCCATAAAGCTGACAGCACAGAAACAGGCCCTTTGGTCCAACTTGTCCATGCTGACCACATATCCTAAATTAATCTAATCCCATTTACCAGCATTTGGCCCATATCCTTCTAAATCCTTCCTATTCATATACCCATCCAGATGCCTTTAAAATGCTGTAGTACTAGCCTCCACCACTTCCTGTGGCAGGTTATTCCATACACACCACCTTCTCTGTGAAAAAGTTGCCCCTTGCATCTCTTTTAAATCTTTCCCCTCTCACCTTAAACCTATGCTGTTTAGTTTTGGACATGCCTACCCTTGGTAAAAAAAACCTTAACTAGTCACCCTGTCCGTGCCCCTCATTATTTTATAAGCCTCTATAAGGACACCCCTTAGCTTGCACACTCCAGGGAAAGTAGCCCCAGCATATTCAGCCTCTCCCTATACCTTGAACCGTGGCAGCATCCTCGTAAATCTTTTCTAAACAGTTTCAAGTTTTATAACATCTTTCCTATGGCAGGAAGAACTAGAATTGAAGGCAGTATTTAAAAAGTGGTTGAACCAATATCCTGTATGGCTGCAACAAGACCTCCCAATCCCTATACTCAATGCAACGAGCGATAAAGGCAAGAATACCAAACACCGCTTTCAATATCCTGTCGACCTGCAACTCCACATTCAAGGTACAATGAACCTCCACTCCAAAGTCTCTTTGTTCAGCAACACTGCCCAGAACCTTACCATTAAGGGTATAAGTGCTGCCGTAATTTGCCTTTCCAAAATGCAGTACCTCATATTTATCTAAATTAAACTCCATCTGTCACTCCTTGGCTGATAGGCCCATCTGATCAAGGTCCCATTGTACTTTGAGGTAAACTTCTTTGCTGTCCACTACACCACCAATTTTGGTGGCATCTGCAAACTTACTAATCGTACCTCCATTATTCAAATCCAAATCATTTATGTAAATGACAAAAAGCAGTGGACGCAGCACTGATCCTTGTGGCACACCACTGGTTACAGGCCTCCAGTCTGAAAAACAACCCTCCACCACCACCACCCTCTGTCTCCTACCTTTGAGCTAGTTCTGTACCCAAATGGCTAGTTCTCCTTGGATTCCATGTGATGTAACCTCACTATCCAGACTACCATGAGAAATCTTGTCGAACATCTTGCTGTAGTCCATATAGATCACGTCCAGTATTCTGCCTTCATCAATCCTCTTTGTTACTACTTCAGAAAATTAAGTTAGTGAGACATGATTTCTCACGCACAAAGCCATGTTGACTATCCCAAATCAGTCCTTACTTTTCCAAATAAATGTAAATCCTGTCCCTCAGGATCCCTTCCAACAGCTTGCCCAACACTAATGCCAGGCTCACTGGTCTGTAGTTCCCTGGTTTTTCCTTACCACCTTTCTCAAATAGCTGCATCATGTAGCCAATCCCCAGTCTTCTGACATCTTATCTGTGGCTATTGCTGATACAGGCATTTCAAAAAGGGGTCCAGTGATCCCTTCCCTAGCTTCCCACAAAGTTCTGGGATACACCTGATCAGGTCCCGGTGATTTATCCACCTTTATGCATTTTAAGAAGTCCAACACCACCACTTCTGTAATATGAATGTTTTTCAAGATGTTGCTATTTATTTCCCTTCGTTCTATATCTTCCATATCCTTCTCCACAGGAAACACTAATGCAAGATACTCATTTAGTATCTTCCCCCATCTCCTTTCAGTTCCACACATTAGGCAGCCTTGCTGATCTTAAGGTTTAGCTATGTTTTTGTCCTTAATGTACTTGTTGAATCTCTTTGGATTCTCCGTAACCCAATTTGTCAAAGGTATATCATGTCGCCTTTTTGCCCTCCCGATTGTCCTCCTAAGTATATTTCTACTGCCTTTATACTCTTCTAGGGATTCACTAGATCTCTGCTGTCTATACCTGACATATGCTTCCTTTTCCTTGACCAAAACCTCAATTTCTCTGGTCATCCAGCATTCCGTACACATGCCAATCTTGCCCTTCATCCTAACAGCAGCATACTATCTCTGGATTCTCGTTATCTCCATTTTTGAAGGCTTCCTACTTTCTAGCTGTCCCTTTCCTGCGAGTGTCCTCTATCATCTTAATTTTTAATTGCTCCATCATTTGTTGCCATGCCTTCAGATATCTAGCCCAACGTTCCGGAATTGCTCTAAATTCACTTGGTAACTCCCTTACTTCCTTTTTAAGGTGCTCTTAAAACCTCCCTTGGACCATGTTGTTCATCATTTGCCCGATTATATGGTGCCAAAAACATGTACATCCTGTCCCTCAGGACCCCCTCCAACAGCTTGCCCAACACCGATGAGAGGCTCACTGGTCTGTAGTTCCCTGGTGACTTGTTTTTATAATCTCTTTACAAAATATCCTAGAATGCTTTATTGCATTAGAAGCTACAGAAGCACAAATCATTGCTTTTATCCAAAATCTAGGCTGGCATTTCAGTGTAATAGCAAGGGAATGCTGCACTTTTAGATGAGGAATTAAAGGGAGTCTCCACCCACCTGTTCAGGTGAGATGCAAATGAGGCTGTTGAACAGGGAGTATTACCACTGTTCAGACAAGGGGTCCTGGGTCTTGAAATACTAACTGTTTTCCTTTCTACAGGTGCTGCCAGACCTACTGAGTTTCTCCAGCACTTTGTTGATGTTTCCACTGTTCTAGCTGTAGGTCCCAGCAGGAAATGTGGCCTTGATAGGTGGTGTTTTATACCGCGTGGTTGAATTCTGAGAACCTCAATGGGTTAAGAGTTGAAACTTCTGACAGCCGAATAAAAAAACTCAAAAAAAAAAAGTACCAGGAGCATTTAAATATTTTTCAACGTAAGTGTTCATCATTTTCAGAATACTGTTTCTATAAGTATTAAAATCAAGTATTAGAGTGATGTAAAGCCCTTCCACCTCAGTGCTACATTAGAGAATTATCTGCTAAATTTATCCTTCACATTCTAATGGTCTTTGGAAACTTCAAACTAGGATCACCTCATAACATCATTGAACCAAAATATGTTAACTATTAACTGAAATCAAACTAATCCCCTTGAGAACTGTGCACTGTTGAGTGAACTAGTTACCTCTTTGTTCTAAAGTAGTCAAAGATGCAATATGACCCTACATTACTCTTAGACAATATTACAATGCAGTCACCAGTCTGTCATTAGGAATACACAACAGGATTTGTGGATACTTGAGAATTTAAAATCTTTACAGGCACAAATACAAGTTTTCATAATAACATGGTTTTTGCTTACTTGTGGATTATATGAAGTTATGTTGTTTGAAATTGTGTTTCTCATCTGGTGCTTTAATCAGTAAAAACATAAGTAGGAATGTTTTAACCATCAAAACTCAATTCACCTACTGCCTTTTTCACAGGTTTTATGCGTGATCATGATTTTTCTTATCTGGTACTATTCCAGACAGCTGTTTGCTCCATGGCCCTGAACAGTCTGGACATCACAGCTCAAGTAGTACAAGAGTGCCTTGTTCTCTCCAGTTTGTTATCTGAACTTCTCATTGTTACAGTGCTACACTTTTGGGTTTAGTAGTATTAAGTAGGATTGTTTGAAGACCGATTTGTCTGAGCATGGTTTTCCTGTGACCAAAACAACAATTTGCACCAATCATTTGCTCCATCTGAGCTCTTCCTGTGCACTATATCTGCATTGTTTAACAATATATTAATATGACTGCACTTCAAGAAGTATTCCATTGATGGTAAAGCACTTTGGAATCTCCCACAGATGTGATGAGGTGCAATATAAACGCAAATTATTTTTCTTTTCTCAGTCGTCCTGGGTGTATTATAAAATATTAACTAATAGTGTTTAAAGCAGAACATTGTACAAAATCAATTTTGAGTACTGTTATATAGTCACAACAACCTCTTTTGCTCACAGCAGAATAGAATTAAAGGTATTTTCGCTGATCTTCTATTAGGATCCGTCCTGGTTATTTGCTGAGTTTTTTTTTGTGGCCATTACTGAGAAGAAAATTGTCCAAAATATTCCCATTATCTGTGACACTACTCTTTCTCTTCCAGATGCTGACAGAAATAGAAAATAGGAATAGACCATTTGGCCCTTCAAGCCTGCTGCACTATTCCATTTCATGTGATCGTGGCTGATCATCCAGTGCGGAACCCTGTTCTTGCTTTCTCTCCATATCCTTTGATCCCTTTGGGTCTAAGAGCTATATCTAAGTCCTTGAAAACATTCAGTGTTTTGGCCTCTACCATTTTCAATGGTAGAGTATTCCATAGGCTTGCCACTTTATGGGTGAAGAAATTTCTCCTCATCTGAGTCTGAAATGACCTATCCTGTGTCCTGAGGCAGTGACCTCTGTTTTTGAGTCCTCGGTTATCAGGAACGTCCTGCATTTACCTTGTCTAGTTCTGTTGGAATTCAATAAGTTTCAATCAGATCCTTTTGCATTCTCAAAGACTTCAGTTAATAGAGTCTTAACTGATCCAGCCTCTCTTCCAAACTTCAGTCCTACCATCCAGAAATCTGTCTGGGCATTCTTGCATCCTTCCTTAGCCAAAAAATCCATCCTCAGATGAGGAGACCAAAACTGCACACACCACTCCAAGTATGGTTTCGTCAAGGTCCTATGCAATTGCATCAAGATATCTCTTCTCCTTTACACAAATCTTCTCACAATGAGCGCCATTTGTCATCTTCATTGCCTGCTACACCTGCATGCCTTACATTCAGTGACTGACCTACCATATGGAATTCCAATACATGGATTTACATAAATAATGAAATTCTGAAAAGACACACCTGACTCAGCATTAACTTTATTTCTGTCTCCACTAATGCTGCCAGACCTGGTGAGTTTCTTCAGTGTTTTTTATTTGTGACATGGATTTGCATAGTGTTGCACATATATTTAAGTGCTTATCAGCAATTAAAATTTGTACAATGCCTTTACAATAGCGAAGTATCCTCAGGCACTTCGCAGAACCAGAATCAATAAGTCGTGTTGGTATTGCTGGCCAAAGGAAGTGGAGGAAAAGCATAGAAAAAGAAATTCAGAAGGTATAGCTAGTGACTGATCTGTAGAGAGTTCTAGAGGACAGTGACGTAATGGTTGAAAGATTGGGTTCCCATGGCATGATGGAAACATGGGAACAAGGAAGAAATCCAAGTCAGAGTGACATGTGACAATGGTGATTGAGGAAGAATCTGAAGACACAAGGTGTGTTGGATGTTTCCTTGCCATAGTAGGCCATCAGAGTGTGGTAAGGCCAAATATGATGGGTGTATTATTTACAGCTTCTTAAACTACTTTTGCATTGTTGAATATTCCATGGTACTCATCACTATTATTTGCACTTGTTTTAATGTAAATGGATATAATTGAATGTAAGCCATAGTGCTAGTCAAATCTTCCAAATAACCATTAAACCTAAACACCAAGCAGGAATAGGCCGATCTCCTGGTAAAAGGGCAGTGAAGCAGGGCTTCTGAGCTTGAGGCATGTCCACTGCGTCCACTTTCCTTTTCGTTTCTTTCTCCCCCCTTTCTTGTTTATTTTCTCTTTTACTTTACGTTCCTCTTGTTGAAGTGCTCGGAAGCTCACAGCAACAGCATTGGCGCAGACTCGTGGAGGCGGCGTCAGAGTGTGTGTTTGGGTACATTGAGGTAGTCCTAGCGCTGACTCATGGCTGCTGCGGTCGAGTTGAGTTTGGGTTCTGGGCGTCTGCGTCCAGCGCAGAATCATGGAAGTGGCAGTGGAATAGAGTTTGGGCTGGTATGGTACTGGTGTTGGTGCCGTCTGCATTGGTGAGGGTTTCAGTGGGGTTGCCAGAGAGTGGTGACTTTCGTTCCAGCGCTAGCAGAATAGTGAAGGGACTCGTGCCTGGCCACCAGGCCCATGGTGGAGCACTTAACAAGAAGGCCTGAGAAGTTGAACACTTCTTTTATTTCTTTATTCTTCTACCGTTATATTCTATTCTTTTGTTTATTCTTGTGTTTTAAGTCGGCACTGGAGAGTGGTGACGTTACACAACATATTTTTGTACTTCGTAACAAAATACACATGTCAATAAATAAATCAAATCACATCTAAAACCAAATCAAAATCAAATCAATTTATTGGTGAAACGTCTATTCATTCAGAACACAGGAGCCCATGTTTATTCATTCTCTCTCTTTCTATATTTCATCCTTTTCCCCTCTTTTCTCTACCCTGAACAGCCCACCCAACCCCACTCCATGCACACAAGAGACACACAAAACCACTGCCACTTACACTTAGTACAGCCAGTGCAACTAATTATAATGGCCTAATTGCCGTTTCAATTGAGATCTCAACTCCGTTCAGACCAGCAAATGAGCCTGTGACCTACGTGCTTTCTGTACTCTTATGAATGGAAAAAGTGCTTTTAATTGAAACAGATTCTGAGCTAGTATTGTTTTCATCGCATTGACATCAAGTAGCTTGTTTTGTGTAATTCTGCAGTGGAGGATTTCTTAATTGTCCTTTGTAATTGGCATTTGAAGACGTGTAAAGGGGAAGAGAAGAGGTGTCTCAAGAAAGCTCATTTTCAATGAGGTTTGCCACTGCTAGTCAAAGAGCTGAGTGTTTTCTTAGAAAATCGAGTACTGTATAACACAATCAGACACTTGAAGCTATGAAAATTCCTTTTCCATATTTGGGGGTTTAATAGTTGCGGTGTGATGTGTACGAAATATGGGGAAATTTTGAAGGGTTAAAAAGTGACCAATTTAACAGTTGGTAAATAAATCTGTAGCTGGTCACTGAGCAGTTCAGTATCTACTGTGAAATAATTGTGGTAAATCGAGTAAATGAAAGAATGGTAAACCAGAAGTGGTGGATTAGGAAAATAGAGAATGTGTTTAACCAATTCTGAAATGTTTTGGCAGTATGACTAACTAGAACAATAATGAACAATACGCTTTATTATATATCTGGGTTTTAAGAAAACTCTTCAAAAGTTTTCACATCCATTATTATCAAAGGTAAAGCTAGATTGGGGATAAAAAGCTTAATTAAAATATATTAATGCGCAGGAATACAGAAATAGAGAAGACAGGTGTGGCGGTATGTCACAGTACACTCAAACAGTCTGAGTTCCTGTGGCAGTTGTAGTTTTGAATTATGGTGGGCAGTGATGGTAGAGACTGCAATGTTCCTTCCATCATACAGCTGATCAGGAATCGCTCCTGCTCTTAGCACCTGACTTTGGCATGGATTGGAAAGATTTACAGATTGGTGGTGGCCTTGTTGTGCTTCATTTTCAGTGCCAAAGGAGGCCATTCAGCCCATCATGTCTGCATAGGCTTTCTGAATTCTCCTGTCTCGGCCTCGCATGTCATTAATTTTCAATTAATGTCTTTGTCACTTCTGAATGTGTTGATTGAGCATGTTCAACCACATTCTCTCATGCAGTGAGCTCCAGGCCCTAACTACTCGCTGTGTGGGGGAAAAAGATCTTTTTGGCATGTTATGTTTGCTTCTTTATCGTGCCTCCCTTGGCCCTCAGGCCTTAGGGTGGGACACAAACCTGGAGCTTCTGGCTCAGAGGTTAGAAAGCTATCCACTGTGCCACAAGACCTCAAAGGCAAGTAATAAACTAGGAGACTTAATGGTCTGACTTGCGGCCTCTTGTGCTGTATTATTCTATGGTGTTATTAGGTCTTGTGGATTTGCATTTCACTAACTTTGTTAAGTAATTAGGTAAAGGTAGCTTTGAGCAAACCTGCTCTTCCTCAAGGTAAAATATGAAGTCCAAATAAGAGAATCTCTACACTTAATGAGAAAAGTAATTTGGAAGAAGTGAAAGATTAACTAATACATACGTAATAAATGTGTACCTCCTTTCGAGGGTTTTCATGTTGTAAAGAGTTGTTGCATCTGTAACAACATCTCTCTAATGGAACTTCATCCTACTATATGTACGTAACGCTGGTTACTGGAGATGCATTCTTTCTGCTTTCTGTACAGGAAAAGATGTGATCTTCATGTCAACTGGGAGAAGTTGCTATTTGCATCTCACCTTCCAAAAATCTGAATGTTTATGTATTGTAGCTTTGTATATATGTCTACTGTAACAGAAAGCTTTGGAAAGTTCTGGGGTATATTTGGTGAAGAATAGACAATGAATAAAGAGTTGCTGTCCAAATTGTTGGCCAGTTTTTCACATTATTTGAAAGGATAGAAGTAAGGTTGCCAGAGTCCCAGAACACCATAGGTCTGTTCTCACTTTTGTGAGATGAGATTAAGAACGCAGGATCTTCATGGTACAGGAATCGAATGAATGCTGTTGACCTGCTGTGCCTTGCAAACCAGCAGTCCAGTCAACTGAGCTAACTAACCACGAATAAAAGATGTAAAAGCCTTTTGAATAGCGTACAAGATCCAAATAATAATAGAACAGGAAATCCTGAAGAAGTATAGAAGACAGGCATTTCTTTTTGACACAATAATATTTTAGATGCATATTTTATTTGAGGACCTTAGCTTCAATACATATGGGAAGAATAACCAATTGGGATGATTTGTTTTTATAGTAAGCAGTCTGTAATGTTCATCAGGTGTGGATGTTGTTGCAACAGGCTTAATTATTGGATATGTCTTGTTTTCTGAAGACATTTAAGAGCCAGCTTCTGTAGTGTGGGATTAGAATTATATGTATACCAAACTAGATAGGGTGTCGCAGAGCCCCAGTTGAGATTTGTGGCAGTCTTGGTATCTTTGTTGCTAATTCATAGAATCCTAGATCGTAGAATTCCTACGGTGCGGAAACAGGCCCTTTGGCCCAACAAGTCTACACCGAATCTCAGAGCATCCCATCCAGAACTCATCCCCCATACCACTCATCCCTGAACACCATGGGCAATTTAGCGTGGCCAATCCACCTATCCTGCACATCTTTGGACTGTGGGAAGAAACCGAAGCACCCGGAGGAAACACACGCAGACGGGGAGAACGTGCAAACTCCCTGCAGACAGTCACCCAAGGGTGGAATCGAACCCGGGTTGCTGGCGCTGTGAGGCAGCAATGCTAACCACTGGGCCACCGTGCCAATTTTGGTACATTGGATTTTAAATGCTGGACCTCTCTGAACAGTTCTGAGGAAGGGTTACCAGACCCAAAACATTAACTCTGATTTCTCTTCACAGATGCTGCCAGACCTGCTGAGCTTTTCCACCAAATTCTGTTTTTGTTTCTGCTTTACAGCATCTGCAGTTCTTTTGGTTTTAGTAATGTAATAACTTCAGAACCTAGGGTGGCATAGTTATTCGTTGGTTTGCATTCTGCCTCACAGCACCAGGGACACTGGTTCAATTCCAGCCTTGGGAGACTGCCTGTATGAAATTTACATGTGTTTCCTCCCACAGTTCAGACATGTGCATGTTAGGTGAATTGGCCATTTTACGTTGCCCCATAGTATCCAGGGATATACAGGCTTGGTGGGTTAACCATGATAAATGTGGGGTTATGGGATAGGTTGGGGGGTGCTGGGTCTGGGACTGGCTGGGATGCTGTTCAGTGGGTTGGTGAAGAGTTGATGTGCCAAATGACCTCTTTCTGCACTGTAGGGATTCTATGATGCTAAAGCAATAAAAGGAACTTAAATAGGAGTCGAAGTAGGCTATTCACTCCATTGAACCTACTCTGCAATTCAGCTCATCATGACTGATAATATATTTCAATATCATTTTGCCTGCATTGTTACTACATCCCTTTATATGTAGAATGGTATTGATCTATATCTTAAATATATACTCATTGACTGAACATCCACAGCCTTCTAGGTTAGAGAATTCCGAAGATTCAGTATTCTGAGTGAAGGAATCCCTATTCATTTCACTTCTAAATGGCCCACCTCTTATTCCGAAACTGTCCCCTGGTTCCAGGCCCCCTAGCTGGGGAGAATAACCTCGTGGAGAACAATCCACGAAGTCAAGGCCTGTAAGGATTTTGTGTGCTTCATTGAGATGTCTTCTCATTCTAATAAAATTTAAATTGTATAGGACCAGTCTTAGTGTTGTCTTCTACTACAGTCCCACCATCTCATTCATCAGTCTGGTTAAATTCCGTTGCACTCACTCAATGGCGAGTTTATCCTGCCTTGCTTCAGGCGACCAGAAATGTACACACCATTCCAGGTGTGGTATCAATGCGACTGCAGCAAGACTTTTTTATCCTGTATTCTCATCATCTTGCAATTAGGTCTGCATGTTTGCTTTCAGTGACTTATGAGCAATGACACACAGGTTCCTTTGTGCACCAGCACATTACCCATTTCTCATCAGTGAGTAATACTGTGTCTCTGATTTTCCTACAAACCTATCAATCTGGTTAACGAGATTCTTTCTGTATTCAGACACATAGCAAATTTGATATGCCCACTTGGTTATAGCACTCTCTGAACTTCAGAGTTGGCTTTGAAATTAGGTCAAGCTGATGAAATTTTGTTCTCGTATTGGCAAAATGATCTTGATTCACTTTGCAAGGTTTGTTACTCATTGACTTTTAGATGTAGTTAGCAGTATCACTTTGACCTGCAGGGTGATTGTTATTAGCAGTGAACATGCTTGAATGAAAGTTAGGGTTATTGTTCCACAACTTAGATCAGGCACTTTGAGGTAGACTAGCTGCCTTTCCCCCCCAGTAAATGCTGGGTACAATCGGTAATGGAGGGAGGGCCCTAATCCTGACTACGAATTATGAATACTGTTCAAATTTCTTCAATTCTTCATAATTTCCATCCCACACATCCTCTCTTCCCCACCACAAAAAAGAATTGGACTTCAATTTGCTTTCCACCTAATTGGGCTGAATTTTACACAGGGTGACGGGCTCTTGCTTCCCACTGTAACAGTTATGGGCCAGCCTGAATTTGGTTGGCTCAACCTGGAACTATTTAATAGGCATTGCGCCTTTTAATTATTGTGAGGGCAGAATTTCTGTTCCAGCTGAAAGGATCCCCCCACTGAGAGCTTACGACTCAGTCAAATGGCAGGCAGCACCACTGGGAGCTGTGACCCCTCCTGGGATGACAATGAGCCTCTTGGTAGGAAAGGAGCCAGAAGTCCAGAACAGTGAGAGTCCAGGTCCTGCAGGGACTCGGCTGGGCTGGAGGCACCTAAACAGTACCACCTTGTCACCAGCACTTACTGAGCAGACTGGACTCCACTGACACAGGAACCTCCTACTGCCAGAAATATCCCAGAAAGAGGAAGCCCTTAAGCAGTCGTTAATTGACTACTTTGGGCCTCAGTCAGCCAACAGTCAACGAGTGACCGAATCTACTACTTTTCTCTTCAGCTATTTTTGGTGCTCAAAATTGAGGCTTATTCTCACTTTGTGCGATGCCGTGTGGTTTTGCGATGCCCCAAACTCTTAAAGTATTACTGTTAAGTTGTAAAGCTTCCCACCTTTCATTTTTCCACCACTGCTACCTTGTAATTTTCGGGGTGTTTGGGTGAATGAACCATCTTATGTAAGAGATCTTGCAGCTTTATAAGTCAAAATTGGACAGCCAAGCCATTGCTTGAATCCTGTGGTAAATTTTCGTAGGTCATGTTTGTCCACCGTGTGTGAACAGTTTGGTCAAGGTGACCACTGTCATATGTTCACTTATCCTTGAAATTCCATTTGCGGAGGATCTGTGATATCTTGGCTAATGCGCATCCTATTGAGTGTGGACAACTGTTAACAAAGTGATAGAAGATCAATGAGGAAAAAATAGTGATTTTCTAATGTTGTAATCTCCATCCTTCTTAAAATATATTTTCAGTGCTGTGTACAAAGTGCTCTGTGACACTGATTTGAATGATTTCATTTCAATAGACCAATAGAAAATATTTCTAGTCAAAAGCTCCATGGATAACCATGATGGAGAAGATCCATAAGACAAATGTAGCTCCTTTTATAATGTGAAAATACTTAAAAAAAGTGATGGCTTCTATTTCATGTTGTTCTATCTGCTGACAAGTTGTTGATATGGGTGTGGATGTTGCTTGCTCAGTGATGAGCAATTGGATGATTATGGGTGTAAAATAGCATTGAACTAGTTGGATAGTCGGGCTGAGGGTGTGAGGAGTGGGAAGAAAATAAAACCTTGATCAAAGTATTTTAGGGAACTTGATCAACTGGGTGAAATGGCTGAAAAATGGCAGATGGAGCTCAATCTGGATAAATGCAATGTATTGCATTTTGGTACAACCGATAGGGGCAGGATTTATACAAATTAATGGTGAGGCCTTGAGCAGTGTTGTTGAACAGAGACTTAGGGTGTTCGGGTACATAATTCTT
This sequence comes from Ginglymostoma cirratum, assembly GCA_024137785.1. NCBI lineage: Eukaryota > Metazoa > Chordata > Chondrichthyes > Orectolobiformes > Ginglymostomatidae > Ginglymostoma > Ginglymostoma cirratum. The sequence continues at coordinate 6,574,979 of JAHRHZ010000018.1, forward strand.
TGAAGTTTGTGTCACATATACCTAGGGTGGTTAAAAAGGCATGCTTGCCTTCATTGCTCAGTCCTTTGAGTAGAGGAGTTGGGTATTCTTGTTGAGGTTCTACAGGTTCTATTGGTGAGACCTCATCTGGCGTACTGTGTCCAGTTCTGGTTGCCCTGTTCTAGGAATGATATTATTAAGCTGGAGAGGGTTCAGAAGAGATTTACCAGGAGGTTGCTGAGAATGGAAGGTTTGACTTATAAAAAAAGGCTGGGATCTTTTTCATTGGAGCATAGGAAGTTGAGAAGTGACCTTAGAGGAATATAGGTAGGGTTAATGGTAGGTGTCTTTTCCCTAGGATGGACAACTTCAAGACCAGGGGACATCTTTTTAAGGTAAGAGGAGAGAGATTTTAAAAAAGACGTGACAGGCAAGCCTTTTTCACAGAGGGTGATTCGCGGGTGGAATGAACTTAGGAAATGGTGGATGTGGACACATAACATTTAAAATTAACTTAGATAAGATTAGATTTTCTGAAGGGTCCCAACGTGAAACATCAACTTTCCTGTTCCTATGATACTGCCTGGCGTGCTGTGTTCCTCCAGCTCCACACTGTGTTGTGTCTTCATAAGTACCTGACTAGGAAAGATTTGGAGGGCTATGGGCCAGGAGCAGGGATGTGGGACTAGTTTAGTTTAGGGTTATGTTTGGCGTGGACTGGTTGGGCTGTTTCCGTGGTGAATGGCTTCATGAGGTGAGAGCACTGCTGGCATGTCAGCATTTATCCATGCCTAATTGCACTGGAAGAGGAGATGATGAGCAGCAGCTTTGAACTGCTGCAATCCATCTGTTGTAGCTGCACCCACAGCTACACCACAGTTAGATAGGAAATTTCAGGTTGGTTTTTTTGGCCAAGTTTTCCACTTTTCCTTTCTCTTTCCTGCCCAACCAACTTCTAGATAGACTGAACTGACAATGCAAGTAGTTTTTGCAAGCCATTTAAATAGTACTTTAACAAATTCTGTTGCTGCTTTGTGCTTGCTTTATATTTCTTAAGTTACCACTGAGATCAGCAATGGTATAAAACATTATTCTGTCTTTACAATGTGGCATAGTGACCTGCTTCAGATCAAGGAACCTGTATTTAGTTAAATTGTAAATGCTATGCTCGGCAACAGCAATAACACAGATCATTGACCATTTAAACCATTAATTCTTAGTCTGTCAGTTAAGTAAATCAACCCTGAAATGTTGTGTTGTTCATATGCAATTGACAGGTAACTGTAAGAGACCTATTTGAAATTCGTTTTCTCACTGGCTGCAATCCCGAGTATTTAGAATTTGCAATTCATAGAAAGGACCTAAATGTATATGAAAATAGACTATGACGTTAAAGCTTCTGACTTAACATGCTGACAAATGGGGTCTTGAAGCAATTTTAAAGATGTGTAATGTATTTTCGTGAAAGGTAACGTGGTCTATATGTTGTGCCCTGTCTGTTGCCCTGTTATTATCCATTCAGCATTTTCTTTGCATCTTGCATTCAGACAAAGTGCTCTAACACAGGCCATATTACTTCAGAATCCCTGAATGATACAGAACCAAATGATGCCATTCAGCCCATCATGCTTGTGCCAGCTCTTTCAAAGAGCAGTCCAATTAGCTCCATTTTGCAGTTGTCTTAAGTTTTTATTTTCCAGCTACTGCAATGGGCTGCTCTTCATGTGAAGTTGATGAATGCCCTGCTTTCTTTTCTTACTGTATTTTAAGGAGTATATCACACCAAAGTGTGGTTACAGAGAAGAATAGGGTTCAGATGCTTAACCTTTGTTGGAGAGCATAGTTATTAACCTGAATTACCCTTTGACATACTCCTTGCCAGCATATTCCAGTCAGTTTCTTTTTTTGTTACACTCCTACTGTGCTGTACTGTTCAATTAATTAAAACAAATAGTACATCTTTTAACCAATTGCAGAAACGCATCTTAAAAAAAAACTTAATGGTAAGCGCTGGAGACTCAACTATTGAGCATTTTGCATGCCGTTAAAATATAGATTTCACATTGTACAAAATCAGTACCTTTAATGGGAATGGGCTGGCCCATACTAACTTATCAGAACGTCCATGTAAGCATCACACCGAAGTAGTTCCAGACCTGGTATATGAAGTCTGCAGAGGAGTGTACCCTCAGAAATTAGTGAATAATCAGATAACTGGATGAGAAAAGTCCAAAGTTTGATCACCTGACTGTGATGTAATTTCAGACAGGGGCAATACTAGGAGTGTTATAACAGTTGTCCATGATCCATAAACTACCTTTTGTAAGGAGTGTTGTAGTCAGGATTAGAGAGAAAACAACAAGCACACAGTTGTGCTATCTGGTGACCCCTGCTGAAAGCGCACAGGTGAGGGCCAAAATCAAGTCGATCTTCATGATTGAATAAGTAGGCTCACTGTCTTGACTATTTCAGGAAGAATGATCATTTAGGCAAAGTGAGGGTACAACAAGGCCTTGTGGAATTATATCTCAGGATTTTTGAAAGAGAGGAAATTGAAGATTTGGGGGGAAAAAAAACTAATTCCAAATTATAATTTCTCCTGAATTTATTTTGGGGGGTGTATGGAGCATGACGTTAAACCCATTGCACCACAAAATGACCTTTGACTCGCCTCAAGTCAAATCAAATGCTTTGCTTGTGCCTAGTTCTTCATTGTAGATGTTTTTATCCACATGATGTTCTAGATTGAGACTATTTTTCCTGTACACTCTTCTCCGTTCCCACCCTTCACTATAGTTTGACTGCACCTGGTCTGATGTCACTCCAGACTACCTCAGTTGGCTACACAGCTGGTTTACAATGCAAGGGTGAAGTCGACAACATGGGTTAATTCCTGCATCAGCTGAGGTTACCATGAAGAACCTTCCTTCTTGACCTTTCCCCTCACCTGCGTATAGGACCAAGCTGTTCAATCTTGTCTCAACCCTTTCATTCCAGGAATCAGCCCAGTGAATTTTCACTGAAATGCATCCCTTTTTTTTATTCATTCATGGGATGAGGGCATCGCTGACCAGGCAGCATTTATTGCCCATCCCAAATTGCTCAAAAGGCAGTTCAGAGTCAACCACATTCCTGTGGGTCTGGAATCACATGTAGGCCAGACCAGGTAAGGATGGCAGTTTCCTTCCCTGAAGGACATTAGTGTAAGTATATTCCTCCTAAAGTAAGGAGACACGAACTTCAGGCAGTGGTCCAGGACCAGTTTCCACATTGTCCTGCATGCTTGGAACATACTTTTAAACTCTACGCTATTGGCCTTTATTGCAATATTCTATTTGCCTTCTGAATTACTTGTACCTGTGTAATAATGCTTGTTTTGTGATTCACGTAGAAGGGCATCCAGATCCCTCTGTGCAGCAGCATTCTCCATTTAAGTGACACTCTTTTTATGCCTTGTGAATAACCTTGTATTATATAATCAGCCAATTATTTTTTTGTTCACTTAACCTATCTACAATAGGCCAGTTAGCCCAGTTGGTTGGATGGCTGGTTTGCGAGGGAGAGATGCCAACAGCATGGGTTCAGTTCCTGCACTGGCTGAGGTTACTGTGAAAGTCCTGCATTCTGAACCTCACTCCTCAACCAGGGTGTGGTGACCATCGAGTTAAACTCACCTCCAGTCTTCTGTCTTTAAAGGGAGCAGCTCTGAGGTCCTCAGGGATTATGATAATTACATACATTGGTGGTGAAGTTATCTAATATGATCTGTAGGTAAACCTGAGACCTAATTGCGTGAAGGAACAGGTATTGGATACATTAGTTGCGGGTTAATAGTATTATAGACTAGATCAACGCGCTTCAAAATCTAGACCCCAACTACTTATTTTTAAAGGCGTTGTGTTCTGGTTGCGATTTGATTGGTCAAACTACCAGACTAGAAGCAAAACGCACTTTATTCTTACACCGTAGTTTGCACTTAATCATCCTTGCTGTGTTCCAATTTTTTCCTGATTTTTATGGACCGGTAACAGTCTTTGCAACATTGTATGTCTTTACTTTCAATTTAAAGCTATCATTAACTTTCTCAGTCAGCTATGGTTCATGCATTCTTCTCGTAGAGTCTTTGTCTGTCAATAGAATGCATTTTTGTTGTGATATATACCTGTGCTGTATTAAAATCCCCAAAGATCCCTACTTTAATGTATAAGTTTAGGCAATGCGAATAGGCTGTTTATGTCAAACATCACAGCAGAGCTTAATTTTGTCCTTGCCTCAAGCCTTAGATGTGCTCACAGATTATGATTGACCATAAACGGAAGTGCTGGCTCGTTTCCTCAATTCTACCTTGCAACGTTTAGATCAGGTAATTCAAAACAAGGATTCACCGGAAAGCAAGAATGGCCTGTATTATTTGAAGTGGAAGTTAGAGGACTTGCTTCCCAGTGCAAAGAAAAAATCAAGCACATTTATTGGCGGCCTGGGGTATAAACATAATTTTCTTCATCTCCCTTTTCCTATCTCCCCACCTCCCCTTACAGGCTGGAGGTCTGGGTGATTTTCCTTGAATGTTAATGAAAGTTAATAATAAATGATCTCCACTGGCATCCCAACCTTGTATGAACTTATTCCACAGCAACCTTTTCAGATGTAATGTGTGTCATCATGCTTGAATAACCTTTGTTGAATTGGCAGCATTGTCCAAGTCCAGTGCCTCAGAAATCCTGGCAGGACACAGTGCTACAGCTGCCCAGTTCAGCCAGCCAGTTTGAAAACAATGTCTTGTTGTGGTAGTACCATGCATTCTAGTCTGATTCTTTAACTGATGACATTTCTTGTCTCACTGTTTTAAAAATGATGGCTGTTTTACCAGTGGTAGCTCTTTTCTCCAGATCTTTCTTTGTAGGAGGAGTTGAATTATGATTCACCATAATGCAGGTTCCAGTGATGTGGAATTGTGGGTTACCTGTAAAGATTTTGAGCAATGTTTTGGCGCAGATCTTCTCTGTTTAAATCTCTCTATACCATGATTTGTGTCTCATTGTTCAAAATGAAAACACAAAATAGCTCTTCTGCAAAGGAACTTGCTGGACGGCTTAAATGGTGATTGAGCTGTACATTTTGGAGTGTTCTGCCTCACTGAAATCACATAAATTGTACTGCACAGGCCTGTTGAATTTAATACAATCCATTTGTCAAATGTTTTTGACCAAGCATGGCAGATATATTGAGGAATTATTCTGGAAGTAGAGCCCTGTAATTATGTATCCTGCACATTACCCCATCTGTAATTTAAGTAAAAGGGAAACAATCTTTTATCTTTTAACATATCTTTTACAGTCACCCAAAAAGGCAATTTAGGATGGGGGTTACAGCACCTCCAACTTAATCTTTAATTTTAAAGACACACCACTGACAATGTGGCAGCCCCCAGCACTGTACTGGCGTATTGACTATGATTTTTTTGAGAGTAACCACAGCATCACTTTCTGGCATCTCAAGCTTTGATGTCAACTGACTCCTACCTGAAACATGCCCTTCACAGCTCAGACTAAGGGCATCGGACACTGGTATCTTACTTCAGATTTGAACTCAGATCTTTGACAAGAATGGCACTCTTCTCTTCCCTGGCTATCTACAAGCCTGGTTTGTTGTGGGCAAGGTTCTTCAAAACTCTACCTAATTTGACATTAATCTCCAATCCCAAGTATCTTCATCCGTTATGAGGTTGATGCCCCATTCCCTAAAGATCAAAGTTTCAATGTAGATCACTTCATTTTAATCAACAGCCATAGATTTAATTAATCCTGTGCATCAGAATCTTTCTTGGATGTGCTGTAACCAAAATCTGAGTCTGCAACTCCACCAAACAACTGTTAATTTCAACCATTCCAGTTAGGGTCACCAATGCTTGAATGTCAAGCCATTTCCTGACAGCAAGGTGTAACTGAAAGCTCCAGTTCTGTTTTAGTGTACACGCTGTTGCCATGTGGCATATACCTTTACCTATTGCTGCGTTGCAAAGAATGCCAGAGTGTACTGAGGCTGTAGCTGAAAACCTAGGTGGGCTGCCATGTCTTCATATGAACATGCAATTACAGAACCCGGAATTATATGTTTATAATTCATTCTCCAACCCTGTTTGTTTCAGAATGAATTGTTTTTTTTTAAAGAAAGCATTTTGAGGTTGAGGAGCTGCCAACTTTTTTCTTTCTTAATTGCAACTTTAGGTAACCCACATTCTATGTATTGAAATAAATGGCATTAGTTAGAGATTAACAAATGGGCTGTAAATTAACTTTTATCAGAATCGTGAATCTGCTTCATTCCATCGTTTCTCATGGATATCTGAAGCTTGTACCATTTGAGTTATTGCCAGTTTTGTGTTCCTTGGACTTGGTTTCTATTTTGGCAGTGTTTAAAAAGAAATTGGGGAGCAAATGATTGTGGACTAGCTAATCTTTATCAAGTCACGAGATGTCATACGTGATGTGGCCTGAATGACTTCTAGTCTCATCGGTTGGTTCTGTAATTGTCACGTCACATGCTCAGTCTTCATTGCTCAAGAAAGAAATGTATTGGCCATAGCTTGGAGTTGCCTTTTAACTTAGTTGAAAACCTGCGGCAGTGTCTTTAATACAGTGCACTCAGTCAGCTACAATTAACCATTAATTCAACGCAATTTAATTTGAACTGCTAAATATTCTGATTTATTTTTGCACTAAATTGCAATGCTAATTTGCATTACCAGACATGGACATTTTTTCTTACAGGAGTCAGTTTTGAATTATCAAGCACTCCATAGCTGTTGATAGTGTCGTAATGGGCAGTCGGTCACTTTTTAATATCCTGAAATAATGTTGAAAGACTAATGCCCATCATATTAAAGCAAGATGCAAGGGAGTAAAAGGAAAGTCGCATTGCGGTGGTTACATGCTACAAAGCTTAAGCTTCCTACCCTTTAGGGTTTATAGAGGAAAGAAGAACTGAAGGAGAATTGTTAAATTAATGAGATGTAGCTGACACTATACACGCAGTCAGCTGCCTGAGCAAGTCCTGAAAAAAGGCATCAGCAAACGATGCACCGTTTTATTGGCGGAGAGCTCCTGCTGGATTTGTCCACTCTACTATTGTTTAACATTTGTTAAATGATAAAATCAGGCATGATTGTTTTGGAAGGGATTGTAATCAAGTGCGTTATCAGAAATATCAATATAAAAGCACCTCGAGAGCAGAGCAATGACAATTTTGAGTTCCAGGGCAAAAAAAGTTAGAATGCAATGATAAGTAATTTGTCTTGAGTTCAGCACTGTGATAATTTGGGGAGTAATGTTTATCTCACTAGGACTCTGAATTACTTATTTTTTCTTAAGGTGATTTAGCCATGGTAATTGCAGGGTTACTGGTATAAGGTGGGGGTGCTGGGTCTGGGTGGGATCCTCTTTGGAGGATCAATGCGGATTCAGTGGGCCAAATGGTGTCCTTCTGCACTGTAGAGATTCAATGATACTTAAAACAAAAACAAAGTGCCGGAGAAACTCAGTGGTCTGGCAGCTTCTGTGGATGGGCGAACAGAGTTAACAATTTGAGTCCAATATGACTCTCGACTTGATTGACTCAGTTTCTCACTCCATAGATGCTGCCAGACCTACTAATTTTCTCCAACACTTTTTCATTTCAGACCTCCAACATCTGCACTACTTTGCTTTTGTTTCATGGAAAGTTCTTGAAACTGTGAATGTGTCAACATTACCAGGACTGTATGTGAAAAGGTGGTTTCAAAGATTAGTTTGACCTATTTTCCCCTCTTCCGCCCAAAAAAACTGACCGTTTTTGTCTTTGAAGTCTGCTTGAAATTAATCAACAGTGTAATAAATATCCTTTATTTAGACTGAACCTGAAACCTTCAGATATGTTTTGTAATTGTCCCCAAAATACTTGCATTGAGTATTCATCACTGCAAGTTTAGTCAGGTAGCTTTTGACTTGTATTGCATCTGTTTCTGTCAACAATGTCTCAACTTGCCAGTCAGAATTGCTGGGTGTGGGATTCTGCATTCTGTTACAGTGGTGTTTCCTTACTCCTAAGTGATTAGATAAGCGACATAATTACAGTGAATTGACTCAGCCGCACAACAACCTGTACCATTCGGATCCGATGGTCCTGTGCCCAGTTCCTAGACTAGGTCGTCAGAGTTGACAATGTTAGCATGGGTGGAGTTGGCTGCTATGTTTGTTCTTGAGAGCCTGGGGAAAGGGGTAAAGAACATCAGCCAGGGTGTTCCTGATCATAATCCAGTGATCTTGTTTAGTAATAAGACCTCTCAACCACCGCCACATGTGGATTAAGCCATTTTTTTCAGCCCTCTCATGAAATGTAACAAATGTTCAAATTGCTGGCATCTGTTGAAGTCTAACTGTTTGAAGTCAACGCGTGACAGGAAGAACTCTGGGACTCTTGAGTAATAGGATTTCTTTTTGTGGATGATGCTGGCAGGTTGTATTTATTGTTCATCCCTGGTGCAAATGTTTGATGTTTTTACACCTGTGTTCCCAAGCTACTTCAGAAAGCACGGAGAAGAGTCAGGCAGGATACACCGTCATGTTCCAACTACCTCTAGTGGCAGTTTCAATTGATGGTTTGTGTAAACATTTTGTCCAGTGATTCAAAAACTGCTGATAAAGATTTCTCATTGCAATGCTAATTCAACAGCTAAAAGTTGTCATCCTTCCTTCTTAAAAAAAAAAAGGACCTGCATTTATGCCTGACACCACATCATGACATCTCCTAATGGCTTTACAATTAATAAAGTACTTTCAAGGTTTCATTATGGTAACTTAGGAAAAGTTGCAGCTAGTATATGACAGCAAGCCTTTGCAGCCAAGCATGACTTAATTATCAGGAGGTCTTTTTCTTTAGTGATGTGTTTGGGGAACAAATATTGGACAGGACAACAAGATGACTTCCGTGGTCTTCTGTGAAAATATTGTTGTGGAATTCTTATACCCATTTGAGAGGGGAGGAGGCTTTAACACCTTGCCTGAAGGATGGATCGATCAGCCCTTCCTTAGAACAGGAAATTTTTGTGTTCAAATCTCTGGAGCAACACTTATCCCTTTTTGAGGTGAGAAAGCTACCACTTTGTTTGTCAGAAAGCTGCCACAGTAGATACGATTCTGCTGAGTTCCACTACAGCAGCAAGTAAAACATAACAAGCTGATGATAACACAGTGTGGAGCCGGAGGAGCACAGCAAGCCAGGCAGCGTCAGCGGAGCCAGAAAGTTGACATTTCGGAAGTTGACATTTTTTGACATCTGCTCCAGCTCCACACTCTGTTATCTCTGACTCCAGCATCAGCAGTTCTTATTATCTCTAAGTGAAATAAAACAAGCTTACCTTTTCGATTCATTTCCTTCACTTTCATGATCAGGCTTATTGTGCTCTACCTCCTCCAAAGGCAGCATGGCTGATTTGCCCAAGGATCCAATCTAGCAGCTTCCCAATTTTGTTCAACGAGTTATTGGATACACCTGCCATATGGGGAGCTATCTTTAACTAATCTTTAATGCTGCTGCTTGAAGATATTTGATCTTTTAACGTTACACTCTTGATCTGTGTGAATAAGCCAGAAAAGTTTGTGTACATAACAATGAGATATTGATTCATTTTTAGTGTATCAGTCTTTATGTGAATGAATTTATTCCATCTCATGGGTATGTTTCAAAGCACATCAGTTTATACTTTTCAAGGAATATGGTTTCATTTTTGCTTTTCATTTTTACCACTTTTTCCCCTGTTTAGAGTTTTCTTTTCAGAAATGCAAATATATCCTATACCGGTTCACAGGCTAGTACATTTTCCGAGAACATGTATGAAACAGGCCATTTATGTCAGCTTTATTCTGCTCGGTAGCACTGTCATTTCCAGAATGTCCTCTTAGCCCCTGGAAGGAGCTACTAAGACAGTCGTGCACAGTAATTGACTGTCTCTTTCCTGAAGACACGTTAGAGGTATTGTGCACAGTACAGTTGTGTTGTCACAGATCTTCACTTTTCGTGTCATGTCAGCCTGTCCCTCATGCTACAAGAGTGCATAAATTTGGTGAGGGTGTCAAACAATAATTAACAAGCTTTGTAAATAGTTGAATACAGTGGAAGAAAATCTAATATGGTCCAGGATTAAGGCCTACTTTTGCATTGTTAATCTGTTGTCAGCAATAGAGGAGGAACTCTAACCATATCCTGGATTTGCCTTTTCATAAGTCCTCAGGTTTGCTGTCAGAGATGCACAAAGCCTGTGCTGTCTTTTATTTGGTCCTTACTCGCATTTCCTTTTTGCTGAAATCATATCTATCCCTCCAATAGCCATCTCCCCAGTTGCTACAGTGCCTATAAAGTGGCATTCCTCCACGTGAGAAAGGATGCACAAATGAAAGCCATGAGTTGCTATCAAGCATCACTGTCCCAACAAGAAAATATTACACACCATTTAAATTCCAGTATACCATTAGCATTTGTTTGGAGGACCTGATCGAAGTATACTGTTTCTTGGTAGATCAGTTGATGTCTGCTTTAGTTCAGCAGAATTCCACTTGACTGGAAAGTAAACAAAACGCTTGAGTGGTATGTTGGTTGCTAGGCGTTTGGGCCACGAGAATGCTTCAGTCACCAGTCGTCAAGCTTGTGCTTTATTCTATGAAGTGCATGTTGGCTGGCTGCCTGCTGAACTACTGCGCCTTAGTGGCAGAAAGCAGAAGAGCAAAACACTCAGAAACCTGGGACGGTGGTTCAAGTGAAACCTGGCTCATCGCCAGGCAAGTCCTTGGTGCCTTATTTTTGGTTTCGGCCCAGTCTGAGCACAGTAAGAAATTTCAGGAATGTCACTGTTCACCTTTGGAGTGCAAGTGGCCCTGTTGATTCTGGCACAACACCTAATGGGACTGTTCCTGTCAAAAGGCTTTCTGTGCCAGTCAATATGCTGGCCACTTGGTGCAAATCACCTTGCACTTTTTGTGTTTGTCTTAGAGTTGTCTGGGAGCAACCTCTAATTATATACAGGCTGTAAACTATTTATAGAGTTTTATGATTAACCATTTAACCTGTTACTGGCTTGGCTGTTTTTTGCTTCAGGTAATGTTCTCCACTTCACCTTTTTGGGTGAGTTCTGTGATTCTGTTCATGGGTCTTGACAGTAGCAAACTGACTTCAGGAACTCCGGGTGGGTGGGGTGGGGTGGGGGGGAGGCGGGGAGCGGAGCGGAAGGTGGATAACTGATGGGACAAATCAGGTCTAATTAGTCTTGGCTTCAAACTTTGTGAGAACAGGGGTCATCGTCAGTGTCAGTGTCAGCGTCAGCATCATCATCATCATCAGCATCATCTCCCTACAGTGTGGAAACAGGCCATTCGGCCCAACAAACCCACACCGCCCTTCTGAAGAGCATCCCATTCCCCCTACCCTTTTCCCTATAACCCTGCATCCCCTATGTCTAATCCCTCTAATTTGCACACCCTGGACACTACAGGCAATTTAGCACGGCCAGTCGACCTAACCGGCACATCTTTGGACTCTGGGAGGAAACCAGAGCACCCGGAGGAAACCATTGCAGACACTGGAAGAATGTGTTGGCAAACAACTTCTCACAATCATAAGACTGCAGTCAGTAGCTGTGGGTTTGAAAACCAAGAAGAGTTTTGTGCCTTTGGGAGAAAACTGCTGTTTTTTTTTAAATGTAGTTGAATTGGTTTGTTTCTTGTCCGCTTGTACTGATATACAATTGAACAGTTGCAGTATAAACAAACATTTGATCTGTCTGATAGAGTAATGGAGCAAATTCAGTAGTAACTTTCAACAGCAGCATTTGACAATTACTTCAAACAGGAAAATAATTACAGAACTACGACGAAAGAGTAGGGGAGTGGGACTAACTAGTTGATGGAGCAAATAGTCTTCTCTGTGCTATATCATTCTGATGGTAATTAAGTTTCAATCTTATGATATTTTGTCATTCAACTGAATGCATCATTTTGCTAATCGTACTCCTTATTTTGTTAACAAACCACCCACGTCCTCATTGTCAGATGTTGTCCAATCAGATGAGTTGATGCGCTCACATCCAGAAAAACATCAACTTGATATCTAGAATGAACATGATGGATCAATTGGCCTCTTTTGCTATTGATACTTTACATCTGTACATGTGAAATTGCAACATAAACTCAAACGAAGCAGTTGGGCATTGTCTCAAAATAATTCTTTCGAAGTAAACGTATATGCAAAACAGTACGCATACTTGTAACTGGAACTCCCAGAAGCCAACAGCTTATTTTCGATTTTACTGTCCCAAATTAAGACTCAGTCTTCCAAAGTATCTGGCTTGTGACTGACTCTAATTAATCTTGGAAGTTTCCAATGCCAGAGGGCAAAGTAGTGCATTTTTCTTGTTAAATACTGGTAATGTTAAACCGGGATACAAAATAGCCTCTTTGAAATGCCAATGGTATTTATGCCAATTAATCTTGAATAGCATTTGTTAATAAACTTCGCACCCAAAGTTGCAAACATGGTCCTATAAGTAGTAAAAGAGGGAATGGCCTCTAGTGGTGTAGCTTGACAGAACAAGGTTGGTCAGAATCCAGGGAACACTCTAATCATCTTTGAATGCCATGGAATCTTTTGCATCCTCAAATTAAGGCTCAGTTTATCCCAAAGGTTTAATTCGTGGCAACATAGCAATCCCTCAGTACTGCGTTAGGTCTCAGCCCAGGTTACGTACTCAAATCCCACAATGGATATCAATCCACCATCAATGGTCTGGTGGATAGAAAAGTGGTAAACTGATTCCAACCTGGAGATTGTGTGAGGTGATGCATTTTGGAAGTCTAACAAAGCAAAATAATAGAGTGGGAGAATGCTGAAAAGAGAAAAGTTTGAGAGGGACCTTGGAATAAATGTGGCAGATGTCACAGATCCCTGAAAGTAGCAAGATAGGTGAATAAAGTGGTTAAAAAGCCATTATAATTCTTTATTAGCTGCAGTATGGGATTTAAGTGCTGAATCATTGGGTCCCATCATGAGTATTGTGTGTAGTTCTGGTCGTCTCTTTACAGAAAGGATGTAATTGCACTGGAGAGTAAACAGCAGGACACTTAAGGGACAAGATTGCAAAACACAGCCTTGAGGAAAAATTAAATTAACAAGGGCTGTTTTCCTCAGCACAGAGGAAGCTGAGGGCAGATGTAATTGAAATGTACAAAATTTTGAGAGGCCTAGGAAAAATGGATGGAAAGAGCCTATTTACTCTCTGTCTGATCTCTGAAGAGGGGCAACAGATTTAAGATGATTGTTCCTGAGGGCAGGTGAGGAAAGGATTTTTCATCCAGAGGCTGGTAGAAGCCTGGCATGCACTGCCTGAAACGCTGATAGAGGCACAGACCCTCAAATCATTTTAAAGAGTGTGGAGCTGGAGGAACACAGCAGACCAGGCAGCATTAGAGGAGCAGGAAAGTTGACATTTTGGGTCGAGTGCTACCTGGCCTGCTGTGTTCCTCCAGCTCCACACTGTGTTATCTCTGACTATAGCATCTGCAGTAGTTACTATCTCTCATTTAAAGAGTGTCTGGATAAGCACGTCATATGCCATTATCTAATGGGCAATGGACCAAATACAGGAAAGTAGCATTAGTTTGGAGTGGCATGAATTTTGGCTGGCACAGACATGGTGCGGTGTAGACCTCTTTCTTTGCCATTAGCCTTCTATGATCAGAACTTGAGCTAATGAATTTGATTTCTGAGGCCAGTTCCAGGAAGAAGCTAAGCTGACATTTGGATCCTGATTCATTGTACATTTTCTTTAGTCTTAGCAGCCTTTTGGCAACCATGATATTTGTTTTGAAGCTGTTGGTCATCCAATTTATGTTCACCAGATTGGTGAATACAAACATTGAATATAAAATGCTTTGTAGACTTGAGATTGTTGCCAGTGTAATTTCATAGTTTACATTTTAGCCAAATAAGATTATTCACATTAACACTGTCTGCAGAAAGCAAAGCTTGCGATTATCAGAATCAAGTGAAACAGAGATGGTGACACTGCAAGAAGAAGCAAGACTTCTAAGACTGGGATCAATAGAAATGAAGCTGGAAAAGCACAACAGGTCAGACAGCATCCAAGGTGTAGGAAAGACAACATTTTGGGCTGAAACCCTTCATCGGGACTGGGGAGGGGAAGGGGAGCCCAGAAGTAAATAGAGGGAGGGGCTAGGGCTGGGGGAGAGGTAAGTGGGATGGTGATAGGTGGATGCAGGTAGGGGGTAATTGTGATTGGTCAGTAGGAAAGGTGGAGCGGATAGGTGAGTAGGAAGGTGGACAGGTGAGGAGGAGGGGGCAGGCTGGACATAGGATAAGGCTGGGGGGTGGAGGGATTTTGAAGCTGGTGATGTCAGTATTGAGGCTATTGGGTTGTAAAGACCCAAGGCGATGTTGTATGAGGTGTTGTTCCTCCAGTTTATGTTTGGCCCCACTCTGATCGTGGAGGAGGCCAAGGACAGACATGTCGCCAGGGGAGTGGGAGGGGCAATTAAAATGGATGGCAACCAGAAGCGTTGGTTGGTACATGCAGAGCACAGATGGTCTGCGAACCAGTTCCCGAGTATGCGTTTGGTCTCCTCGATTGTAGAGGAGAGCACATCGTGAGCAACGGATACAATAGATCAGGTTGGATGAAGTGCAGGTCAACCTCTGCCAGATCTGGAAGGATTGTTTGAAGCCTTGGACAGAGGTGGGAAGGGAGAAGTAGGGGCAGATGTTGCACTTCTGCTTACAGAGAACAGTACGAGGTGTGGTGGTGAAGTTGAGCTAATGAAGGAGTTGCGGAATGAGCAGTCCCTGCAGAAAGTGGACAGCGGTGGGGAAGGAAATATCTTTTTGTTGGGGTTTGATTGTAGGTGGCGGAAATGTTGGAGGATGACGCATTGGCTTTGGGGGTTAGTGGGGTGCTACATGAGGATCAAGGGGACTCTCTCCTTATTGGGGGGGTTGGGTTTTGAGGGCTGGAGTGCGGAAAATGGAAGAGATACAGATGAGGGCATCCTTAATTACAAAGGAAGGGAAATTATGGTCACTGAAGTAGGAGAATATCTGGGATGTTCCGGAGTAAAATGCCTCATCCTGGAAGCAGATGTGACAGAGGAGAATTGAGGGTATGGAAAAGCACTTTTTTAGGAGAGTGGATGAGAGGAGGTGTACTCAAGGTAGTTGCGGGAGTCAGTGGGTTTGAAATGGATGTCAAAGAACAAAGAAAATTACAGCACAGGAACAGGCCCTTCAGCCCTCCAAGCCTGTGCCGATCCAGATCCTCTGTCTAAACCTGTCGCCTGTTTTCCAAGGATCTGTATCCCTCTGCTCCCTGCCCATTCATGTATCTGTCTAGATACATCTTAAATGACACTAACGTGCCCGCCTCTACCACCTCCGCTGGCAATGCGTTCCAGGCACCCACCACCTTCTGCGTAAAGAACTTTCCACGCATATCTCCCTTAAACTTTTCCCCTCTCACCTTGAAATCGTGACACCTAGTAACTGAGTCCCCCTGTCTGGGAAAAAGCTGCTTGCTTTACACCCTGTCTATATCTCTCATGATTTTGTGGACCTCAATCAGGTCCCCCCTCAAGCTCCATCTTTCTAATGTAAATAATCCTAATCTACTCAACCTCTCTTCATAGCTTGCACCCTCCATACCAGGCAACATCCTGGTGAACCTCCTCTGCAAAGCATCCGCATCCTTTTGGTAATGTGGTGACCAGAACTGTATGCAGTATTCCGAATGTGGTCGAACCAAAGTTCTATACAGCTGTAACATGACCTGCCAACTCTTGTACTCAATACCCCCCATGAGTGAAAGCATGCCGTATGCCGCCTTGACCACTCGATCCACCTTCAGGGGACAATGGTCAGTGGTGAGTCGAGAGACGGAGAGGTCCAGGAAGGGGAGCGAGGTGTCAGAAATAGTCCAGGTGAATTTGAGGGTGGGGTGGAAGGTGTTGGCAAAGTTGATGAACTGCTTGAGATCCTTGCAGGAGCACAAGGCAGCACTGGTGCAGTCATCAGTCTAGCAGAGAAAGAGGTAACGGATGGTGTGGTTGTAGAAGAGGGACTGTTCTACGCATCCTACACAGAGGCAGGCATAGCTCAGGCTCATGCAGGTGCCCATAGTCACTCCTTTGGTTTGTAGGAAGTGAGAAGAATCGAAAAGAAAAATTGTTGATGGTGAGGGCCAGTTCTGCCAAGCGAATGAGCATGTCAGTGGAAGGGGACTGGCTAGGCCGATGGGAGAGGAAGAAGCAGAGGGCTTTTAGGCCCCACCCTATGGGCGATACAGGTGTAAAGGGACAGTACGTGGTGTTTGGGGCCAGGGAATTGAAAATTTTGGAAAAGATGAACGATGTGGGTTGTCACAAATGTAAGTAGGGAGCTCCTGGACCAGAGGGGGATGAACCATCGAGGTAGGAGGAGATGAACTCGGTAGGGCAGGAGCAGGCAGAGACAATAGGCTGACTGGGACAGTCAGTTTTATAGATTTCTGGGGAGGAGATAGTTCCCCAACTCTGTACCGCCTGTTTCTATCACGTTGGAGGCTGAGGGTGGGAGATCTCCCGAAGTGATGAGATTATTGATGGTCTGGGTGATGATGGCATGGTGATCAGAGGTGGGGTCGTGATCAAGGGGATGGTTGGAGGAGGTGTCAGAGTTGGTGCTTAGCCTCAGCAATGTACAGGTCAGTTTGCATACTACACCGTCCCCCCCACCCCCTCCAACCCCCCATTTTTAATAGTGAGGTTGGGGTTGGGTTGGAGCAAAGAGAGCCAGGGATTTCTGGGCATATAAATTGATTCAGCCTCCCTTCGTGAAGTGTCTGTGCTTCAAAAGCAATTCACTGGTTTTTGTAAAACACTTTGAAATGTCCTGAAGTTGAAAGGCATTATGTAAATGCTTTCCCTGCCTTGTTTTCTTCAGTGTGATCAATTTCTGTGATTTTCTGATGTGACATAGCAAAAAAGGTCTGGCTTCCCCTTCCCCTCTGCATTTCCTGGTGGCAGTAACACTTCAGGATTCTGTGGGTGCTGGTGTATTCTAGTAGCCCTTATTCTAGTACCAGTAAGCAGTATCATTGAAAGCACATGTGAGCCAATCCATTTCGTCGCAACAATTCCCTGCAAGATTCCCAGGCCAATTATCCTTTTCCAAACCAGAGTCCAATTTTGGCTTTGACCTTTTCTCCCAGGTGAAAACAGCTAACTTGGCACAGAGATAAAAGGTACTGCAGATGCTGGAGAACTTGGCACAGACTTGGGAATCCATCCAGAGGGCTTCTGGCCTGGGATCACAGCAGTACTGTAGATGTTTAAACCCAACTTCTATGTTCATCCAAGCAAGTGGGTTATTGCAGCTGCATTGCAACCTCCAGTGTGCAAGGATCAGCGTGCCATCAGCAAAGTTCATGCACTTGATGTGACCATTGTCTGAAATGCTCTTTTTATGTGGAGCAACTCAAATACAGTTACCCATTACTGACTGAGCCCAAGTTTGTTCAAGTCTATATCAGGCTACTGAAAGACTCTGACATTGCCTCCTTACACTGCTGTGCAAGCTCTCTTTGCACGTATGATTAATTTCATGGAAAATTTATTCTTATTACGTTCTTCAAAATTGTATTCAATTCAGTCCTGTTTACCTTGACTAGTCATTTGACAAAGTGAATACTGTTACTAGATCATCATCATATTAATATTTTCACTGATTTTAGTTAATTGAGTTCTTGGGCTTTAGTTTCTCATCATGATGGAACAAGAGCGAACCCTCTGCCAGAAATAGTGGTGAAGCATAATCCACACTGGTTTTATAAAAGGGAAGTGGTTAAGTGTATTGAAAATAAAGGGAGGAGCTATGAGGAATTATGTTAAATGGGTAACTATTTCAGAGTGCTGAATGCTTTACTTCTGTGCTCCTTTTATATTGGATGTGGGTGTTGGCTGTACCAGTATTTATTGCCCATCCCTAATTGCCTTTGCAGTGTATGGCTTGTTGGGCTATTTCAGAATCAATCACATTATTGAGAGTCTGGAGTCATGTTTGGGCCAGACTAGGTAAAGATGACAAATCTCCTTCACTGAAGGACGTCAGTGAACGTGATTGTTTTTAAACGATTGATAATGATTGTCATTGCACAAGTTTCCAGATACTTAGTAAATTCTTGCAAATATGGACCAAATTCTGCCTTGGGAGGAGGGGGGAATTGAACCCTATGGACCGACGACAGGCAAAGGGGATTAGGTTAATTTGGTGTCATGCTCAGTACAAAAGTTGTGGGCCGAAGGGCCCGTTCCTCTGTTCTGACCCATGTCCCCAAACGTTAGATTTGGACTCTGGCTTACTAGCACAGTTACATTACAGCTATGCCTCTGCCTCCCCATTGACTCAATTTTTTTTGCTGGGCTTCATCCTGTAAGAAGAAAAAGTTTCAGCATTTGAGATAAAAAGGTTTTGGGAATGTGCAGCTGGCTAAATATTTGGCTCCCCTCCCACAAAGGATTGATTTGATGTGAAAAAAAATCTAATGTTGTAAAGGAACTGATAAATTCTAATCATCCATTTTCAAAAGACATGTCTCATACAATACTAACTGCTAGTAACCTTTAATTGCTAAAGTTGAAGTTTGGTCTGAAGTGTTACGAGGTTTAAAGGATCCTGAGAAACTGTTCCAATTTAATAGGAAAAAAAAGATAAAACAGAAACGAAAATTCACGAGATTTTTAGTAAAATGATTGGTTTTGCTTTTTGTTTAGAAAAAGGCTTTCTTAAAATTTCTACCAGAGATAAAAATCCTGTGGGGATTTTGAATGCTCACAGGATAGGTTACAATGTGCAGTCTGTGTAATCGGAACTTTCTTTCCACTAATCTGGACAGAATTTAAACTGATGGGGTGGAAGGGTCAGCAAACAAACTGGACCACCCAGCCTTTCTTGTCTAAATGCAGTCCAGTTTGTGTTGTATGAAAGCTAAGCTGAGCACCTTATGGCATGAAGTACTTAGTGTCATGATCTGTGAGGCAGTTTGCACACCAGGAATGAGTGTGATTTTTATGCTATCTTGTTTTTTTCTTGGTTGCAGACTATAATTTCATAGTATTAGTGACAAGCTATTTAATTATCTAGGTGTTTTGGATAATGAGAAATTGTTTCACTGCAAATATAGTCATGCATAATCCAGGGGTGTGTAGCTGAGATGTGAGCCAAATTACACTGTTGGACCAAATAATCTAGCAGAGTTCAGACTGCTAGGACTTTGAGGTGGGACATGTAAAGCTGAGAACCTAATGCAGAATTCTGGAAATACATCAAACTATAATGTTGTGCTCACCAAGAATTCCACTGAAATATTAATCCAAGTTCTGCTTGCTCCTAATGTTTATTTCTAACAGTTTACTGCATTCAGAATTGAAAAGGAATGTTCTTCCCAGTTCCTTTCCCCTTGTTCTGAGTCATTCAGATCAATACTATTGTGGATATCTTTATCAGTTGAACCGAAATCAAAAAGTGTGGTTCTGCTGCCCCCTCTCAGCCAAAGAGAGGGTTACCGCAGTCTGTACACTTGACAGTTTTTCACTGATAACTATGAAATTAAAGTCTCGGTCTGGGGAAAAGAACATAAAGCATAAAGATTCCATCATTTCAGATGTGCAACTACCTCCTGGGTAAGGGACCAAGCTCAGCTTCCATACAAACACAAACTGACTCAAATTATGGAGTCATCAAGATGTGGACGGGGGTGGGGGGTGGAGTTTAACCACATTTGTGAAAGAACCTGATGCTGAATTAGTGTGGAGCTGGAGGCACACAGCAGGCCAGGCCTCATCAAAGGAGCAGGAAGGTTGAAGTTTCGTGTCTGGACCCTTCTTCAGACCTGAAACATCAACTTTCATGGTCCTCTGATGCTACCTGGCCTGCTGTGTTCCTCCAGTTCCACACTACGTTATCTCGGACTCCAGCATCTGCAGCACGGTGGCTCAGTGGTTAGCACTGCTGCCTCACAGCGCGAGGGACTTGGGTTCGATTCCACCCTCTGATGACTGCCTGTGTGGAGTTTGCACATTCTCCCCATGTCTGCATGGGTTTCCTCCAGGTGCTCCGGTTTCCTCCCACAGTCCAAAGATGTGCAGGCTAGGTGGATTAGCTATGCTAAATTGCCTGCAGTGTTCAGCGATGTGTGGCTTAGCTGGGTTAAAGTGGGATGGGTCTGGTTCACTTTAAGGGTCGGTGTGGACTTGTTGGATCGAAGAGCCAACACTGTAGGGATTCTATGATCTATGATCTTCTTGTTATCTCTGCTGAATTACTTGCTTTCTGCAATGCAGTTGGTGTTGTATAAATAAACATGACTGAGAGTTTGCGCATAGCTGTGTGCAGTGGACAAAAGTGAAATGAAGGGTTAACTGATTTATTTGATATTGGTTATATTGAATAAATGTCTCAAGTGCAATATAGAAAATGAGAACCTTGCGTATCTATAGCACTTTTTGTTCCATAGGGCATTTGAAATCACCTCAATTCCATTGAATTGTTTTGGCATGTATCTGTTTTTTTTAGGGAGACATGGCAGCCAATTTGTGTGCA
Source organism: Ginglymostoma cirratum (assembly GCA_024137785.1). Taxonomy (NCBI): domain Eukaryota; kingdom Metazoa; phylum Chordata; class Chondrichthyes; order Orectolobiformes; family Ginglymostomatidae; genus Ginglymostoma; species Ginglymostoma cirratum. The sequence continues at coordinate 6,595,625 of JAHRHZ010000018.1, forward strand.
TCCAATCCTACTAAATGGTATTTGGTTAAATGACTGGATGATCTACTTTTCTAACGTGCAAGGTGGCTGATACATCGGTAAATCATCTTTACCGATCAGGTCTTTAATATCCAACTAAATAAGCAGACAGGTCTTTGGTTTAATATTGCATCTGAAAATTGGAATCCGTGAAAATGCAGCTTTGCTTGGTGTGCTGAAGTATTAACAAAGGTGTTGTCCTGTCTTGAATTTGAGCGCACAGCATTCTGACACCTGAACCACTTTGACTTGGAAAGTCATCTCTATTCATTCAATGCCAACTTGCTTTTCTTTACACTGCCTTGCTACAACTGAAAGTGGAAGCAACAGAAGTTTACACTTGGCTGTGCGGTTAGAATTAAGCAAAAAATGCCTTATAGGATGGTGATGCCAAGGGGAGTAAATAATGAACTGATTTCCCAGTAAACCTTCTAAACTAGTTGAAGGAAGTGATTACTACAGGAAGAAATCAATTTCATTCTTGCTTGCCATCCTTTCTGGGGAGTTTACCTCTGGCGATTCCAGAATGAATCTACTCTTTGAAAGCAATCTAGAGGAAGAAAAGCAGCAGGCCATCAGTTATGTTGCCTAAATCCTCAGTCTTGATGTTTTAACTTAGAAATTAATTTGTATGTTAATGCAAGCTTCAGTAGTGCAGTTGTCTGACCCAACAACTTGTCTCTTGTCCTGTCAGGTTGTATTTTTTCACAAGGGGATTACATTCATCTAAAATTGAGCAATTCCTATCTCTTAATGTAATATCTCTGATTCCTGACAGGCAAATGGAAGATGCTGATCTGCCTAAAAAAGGAAACCTGGATAATTTTCTGTATGTGCACAGAAAACTTGATTCCCTGCATTCCAGATCAGCCTTAAAAACCTTGCAGAGGATAGAGCATAGATGCTTGATTAGTTTCATTGTCCTGACACCAGAGCAAAATAGTGTTCTCTAAGAAAAGTGGTATGTGGTGACATTCTGGAATGTTTCCCCAAATTTGGTGGTCAGCTATCATTTCCATTCTTCAGAAACTCGTCATCAGCTGTCATTAGTCTCTAACTGTTAGATAACTTTTTTTGACATTGAACAACCTGCTGGGATGGAATTTGAAACTTGCCTTAATGGTGTTGACTCCCAAGATAAGTGTTACAATGCTGGTGTTGTTTGTAGTTTAAACATCAATAAATGGGAACTAAGAGCAGAGTTGATCTGGGAAGATTGATTAAAAATGGGAGATTAAATTGTTTGGTTTTGACATTGACTGATTGTACTGCTATCAGGTATGCTAGATTGTGTACTTAACCTTTTGAGCGTATTTTTATGCTGCCAATTCTGTGAGTGTCTCATGGCACCTCCTGCACAAAATATGAATCCTGCTGTAAAATTATGGATAATTTTATTCCAGTTGTACTTCTGCAATGAGAAAGAACTTGGACCTTGCTACTTTATTTCAAGTTCGTGTTTAGCAAGTCCAAGAGATGAAAAGAAATTAGTTTGTGGTGGTGTTTTCTGTTATGTGAAACTTGTATACTTTGTACCACGCTTATAAATTTCTTTGGTATAGTTGTGTCTGCAGTGAAGGCTGTGGGTCATTAGGGTTCGTGCACATTGCTGTATCTTCGTCCCTACTGCTGAACTTCGTTTCTGCGTTATCATCCATTACAGCACAAACCAGACTTGGGACTGTTACTAATTCACTAAAACGTCACGTGGTGTTCAAATGAGTATCTTGAAGCTAAACACATTGTGGATTATAATTGATGAGACTTGAGCAGTTTTGCCTTGGAATGGATAGGCTTTTTAGATCTGCGTACATTGCAGTTATTTTCTTTGATTCTCTCAGCATTCACTGAAGCTCTGGGGACCAGAAATTCCTTTTCGGAGCACTGCAATTGATCTCTCTGACCCAGGTCAGAGAGGTCAAACATCAAATGGGAATCCTGGACCAGAGTGCTCTTCAGTGACACCAGCTAGATGGTGGTGGTGTGTGGCCAACAGATGAGGACAGCAATGGATCCTGTCAGGCTTTGATGTCCTCCGGTATCACAGTGTTGATGTTCATTGTTGAGATTAGCTCTTGGGTGACGTGCCCAGAAGTTGTACCTGACTGAACCACAGGACAGTGCCCTGTTTTTCTCCTGTTCGTCCTGGAAGAAATTGCGGACCATGGTTAAAGGATTTGTCACTGTCCTGAAAATCCATTGAGTTAATCATGCATAACAAAGTTGCTGATAGAATAGAAGATGTGATGGGGACGAGTATGGGCTGTAATCTTTGTAGGGATACTCCCGCACTTAAAAACTGTTACATTTTAATGGCAATATTGATCAGAATATGTGTTTTCTGACATGGCACAAACCAGTGTGGTAACTTAAATAGGCGAGCTTAGAAATTCACTTTGAGCCCGGAAACAGTGAGGTTAAGTATTTACAAAGTGATGCTTACACTGCCCTTCATGTTTTTACTTCCTCAGTTCTGTTACTTGAGAAGATTGAAAATGATGATATCGCCAACAAGACATTGAAGATCACAGACTTTGGCTTGGCCAGGGAGTGGCACAAAACAACCAAGATGAGTGCGGCAGGAACATATGCTTGGATGGCCCCTGAGGTTATCAAATCATCCATGTTTTCCAAAGGCAGTGATGTCTGGAGGTAGGTATACCCTTCAGCCGTCTAGCATGAAATTCTGGCTTCTTCTAATCATTCATGGGATATAAGCAGCACTATAAGGGTTAACATTTTATTTCCTATCCCTAATTGCCCACTGCAATGCATGTGGTCTAGGTACATAGAGCTGTTAAGGTGGGACAGCAGTATATCTGCAAGTCAGGGTGGTGTATGACTTGCAGGTGGTGGTCTTCCAATGTTACCCTTGCCCTTCTAAGTGGGAGAGGTCGTGGGCTTGGAAGGTGCTGTAGTTATAAAGTTAAATTTCTTATGAACACAGAGGAAAAATTAATTGCGACTAAATATATTCTATTAATCTTTTCCACATTTCGTCTCTTTCTTTCTTTCTTTCTTTCTTTCTTTCTCTCTCTCGTGCGCTGTCTCTCTTCTCTCTCTCTCTACGCCTCTCACACTCTGTTTGTGTGTGTCTTTCTCCCTGCCTGTTGTGCCCCCTCTCCACTCCTTGATCCATCATGTATGCCCGCTCTTCCTCTCCTAGACCGTCACGTGTGGCACACTCTGACTGAAACTGAGGTTTAGAAGGTTAAGGGCTGATATAATCAAGGAATATAAAATATTAGAAAGGAAAATGAAGTAGATATAGAAAGTTCTCCTTTATATGAGTTCAGGAAGAGCTTTCTCGTGCTGAAAATCCCAAATTTTCTCCTCCCAAAGTATTGCATGTGAAAATGAAGCTTGTAGATTCTTGTTGGATAATAGATATGCAGTAAATGCCAGTAAATAATGTTGATCTAAGTTACAACTTAATGGAATGCCAGGAAAGGCTCGAGGGATAGGCTGTTCCTATTCCTTTCTTCCTGCTGTTGATGCTGAAGAAGTTTGGTGTCACCTCTCTGCTTTCAGCTATGGCGTTTTGCTGTGGGAGTTACTAACTGGAGAAGTGCCTTATCGTGGGATTGATGGTCTTGCAGTAGCATATGGAGTAGCTGTTAACAAATTAACCCTTCCTATTCCATCCACGTGTCCTGAACCGTTCACCAAGCTAATGGAAGGTAAGCAAATGGTCTTGTAAAGTGAATTTGAATTGATTTATTGTCATGTGTCAGGTATACCTAATGACAGTGAAAGGCTTTGTTTACAGCAGTACAGACAGATTATAGTAAACAAGGACATACAGATCATAGGGTCAAAAAAAACTGAGGCATACAAGCTATGTTGCAGAGGGCGTGTGCTAGGCAAGATCAACATTAGCAAGATGTTCATTATTTGAAGTTGGAGAGTCCATTCATCAGTCTAATAACAACAGCAGGGAAGAATCTGTTCCTGAACCTGCTGGTGCATGTGTTCAAGCTTCTGTATCTTCTGCCTAACAGAAGTGGTTGAAGGAGAGCATTATCTGGGTGCAGTGGGTCTTCTTGTTGGCGGCCTTTCCATGGTAACGAGCTGTGTAAATGGAGTCCATGGATGGAAGGTTGACTTCTGTGATGGTCTAGACTATGCACACAATCTTCTGTAGTTTCTTATGGTCCTGGGCACAGCAGTTGCCATATCAGGCCATTATGTATCTGGACAGTATTCTTTCAATGGTGCATCTGTAAAAGTTGGTGAGAGTTGTTATGGACATGCCAAATTTCCTGAGCTGTCTGAGGAAGAAGCAGCTTATTGTGCCTTCTTGACCACTGCATCTATGTGGGAAGTATGGTACAGGTTGTATGTTATCGTCGCTCCTAGGAACTTGATGCTGTCTGCCCTGTCAACCTCAGTTCCGTTGATGTAGATGGGGGCGTGTTCTCCTTTCTTTCTGAAGTCAATGATTGGCTCTTTAGTTTGCCAACGTTGAGAGAGAGGATGTTCTCACAGTATCAAATCACTAAACTCTCTATCTCCTGTCTGTATTCCGATCCATGGTTGTTAGATGTCCATCCTACCATGGTGGAGTCATCAGAAAACTTGTAGGTGGCGTTCATTCGGAATTTGGCAACACAATCGTGGGTGTACAGGGAGTACAGTAGGGGGCTGAGGGCACATCTTTGGGGGACTTCAGTGTTGAGTGTTATCGTGGAGGAGGTGCAGTTGTATATCTTCATTGATTGTGGTCTGTGGGTCAGAAAGCTGAGGATCCAGGTGCAGAGGGCAGAGCCAAGATCAAGGTCTCCAACTTTTGAGATCCGCCTATAAGGGATAATGGTGTTGAAGGCGGAAGCTGTAGACGATGAGCAGGAAGGAACCCTATCACTATTGCGGGAGGGAAGGGGTGAGGACAGAAGTGCGGGAGATGGGTTGGACCCAGTTGAGGGCCCTGTCGACAACAGTGCTGGGGAATCCTCGGTTGAGGAAGAAGGTGGATATTTTGGAGGCTCCCTTGTCGAAGTCAGCCTCATCGGAACAAATGTGATGGAGACTGAGGAGCTGAGAGAATGGGATGGAGTCTTTACAGGAAGCAGGGTGCGCGGATATATAGTCTGGGTAGCTGTGGGAGTCAGTAGATTTATGGTGGCTGTTAGTGGCCAGCCTATCCCCAAAAATGGAAACGGAGGTCGGGGAAGGGAAGGGAGGAGTCGGAGATAGACCAGATGAAAGTGGGGGCAGTGTGGAAATTGGAAGTGAAATCGATGAACTTTTCCAATTCCGGAAGAGAGAGGTCTATCTGTGACTCCTCCCTGCCCTTCCACAGGAAGTATACCCCACCGCCCTTCACGTTACCCAAGGATGCCATGCGGTCTATGCAATGTATGGAGAACCCATCGGCCTGTAGAGCAGTCTGTGAAAGGATAGACCTTTTTTTAATAATGTTTTATTCTCTGCATTTTGTAACTTTGATTCATAAGTGAAGAGCTGCTGTATTGGTTTTGTCTGTATTGTGCACTTTATTAACTGAATTCATGTTCATACTGTGTGAAATATTGCATTCACTTGCCGAGCCAATTGAAACTGATACAAAAAATTGCTGTAGGAACTCAGGATAAAGGACAAGTGCAAGAAATTAGGATTAGTGCACTTTTAGCAGTAGTTGTGTCAGTGCAGACTCAATGGGCCAAAAGGCCCTTTCTGCACTGTATGAAACTTAGCAAGAACAGTTGAGGACTCTGGTCTGTACTCGATGGAGTTTAGAAAGTTGAGGGGGGATCGTATTGAAACTTGCTGAATTTGGAAAGACCTGGATAGAGTGGCCATGGAAAAGATGTTTGATCAATTTATTATTGTCATGTGTACTGAGAGTGAAAAGTGTTGTTTTGAGCGCTATACAGGCAGATTGTACCATACAAAGTGTATCAGGAGGCAGAATAGAGTGCAGTGTTACAGCCAGACAGAAGGTGCAGAGCAAAAGACATCAATATTAACATTTGAGAGGTCTGTTCAAAAGTCTGAACAGCGGGGAAGAAGCTGTTCTTGAATCTGTTTGCACATGTATTCAAACTTTTATATGTTCTACCCGATGGAAGAGGGTGGAAAAGAGTATAACTGGGTGAGAGGGAACTTTGATTATGTTGGTTGCTTTCCAAAGGCAGTAAGGACTATAGATGGATTCGATGGATGGAAGGCTAGTTTGTGTGATGGATTGGGCTATGTTCATAACTCTCTGTAGTTTCTTGGCGTCTTGGAACGAGCAGTTGCCATACTAGACTGTGATGCATCCAGATCGGATGCTTTCTGTCTTGCACGTATAAAAATTGATAAGAGTCCTTGTGGACATGCCAAATTTCCTTAGCTACTTGAGGAAGTAGAAATGTTGTTGTGCTTTCCTGACCATTGCATCGTCGTGAATGGATCATGACAGGTCGTTGGTGATCATCGCTCCCAGGAACTTGGCACTTTCGACCATCTCCACCTCAGCACCATTGATGCAGACTGGGGCATTCCCTCCTCTCCGCTTCCTGAAGTCAATGACCAGCTTCTTTGTTTTGCTGATGTTGATGGAGAGATTGTTGTCTTTATACCATGTCACTAAGTACTCCATCTCGTTCCTGTATTGTATCTTGTCATTGTTTGAGATCTGATGTACAGTGGTGGTGTCTTCAGCAAACTTGTAAATGGAGTCAGGGCAGAATTTGGCCATGTGGTCATAACTGTATGAGGAATATAGTCGGGGGCTGAGTATGCAGCTTTGTGGGGCACCGGTGTTGACGATTATGGTGAAGGAGTTGTTGTCGCCTATTCTTACTGATTGCTCTCTAGTTGAGGATCCAGTTACAGAGTGGGGAGCCAAGACCTAGGTCTCAGAGTTTAGAGATGAGTTTGTTTGGAATTGTGATGTTGAAGGCAGGGCTGTCGTCAACAAGTCAGAGGCTGATGTAGGCATCATGATGCATGTAGATAGCGTCTACATGTAGATAGCATGTAGATAGGGAGATAGCGTCTGTTGTGGAGCTGTTGCGCAGTTAGGCAAATTGCAAAGGATCAAGGCAATTTGGTAGACTGAAGTAGATGTATTTCATGACTAACCCCTCAAAGCACATCATAATTATGAACGTCAAAGCCACCGTGCAGTAGTCATTGAGGCACGCTGCATGATTTTTCTTTGGCACAAGGATGATGATGGTCTTCTTGAAGCAGGTGGGGACTTCAGATCATAGTAAAGAGAGATTAAAGATGCCTGCGAATATGCCAACCAGCTGGTCTGCAACAATCTGAATGCACAGCCAGGGACTCCATCCAGACCAATCTCTTTCTGTGGGTTCACTCCCAAGAAGACAATCTAAAGTCTGTGATGGTAACTGTGGGTACAGGTGCATCCAAGGCTGTTGGGATAGGTGACATCTGGTTTCCACTAGTAGGAGAGACGACTGGAGGGCGCAATCTCAGAGTGAAGAGGCAACCCTTTAGAACTGAGATGAGGAGAAATTTCATCAGCCAGAGAGAGGGTGGTGAATCTGGGGAACTCATTGCCACAGAAGACTGTGGAGGCCGAGTCATTAAGTGTATTTAAGATAGAGACAGGTTCTGTATTAATAAGGGGATAAGGAGTTATGGGGAGAAAGTTGGAAAATGGGTTTGAGAAACATATCAGTGTAGTCGCATGAGGGAGCAGGCTTGATGGGCCGAATAGCCTAAATCTCCCCCAATATCTTACGGTCTTATTTGTGGGCAGAGAATGAGTTAATATTGCAAATCTAATACAATGGTTAAGTCATTTTGGGGTCTCAAAATTTTAATTTTGTTTCTGTTTCCATAGATGCTATCAGAACTGCTGAATTCCTCTAGTATTTTCTCTTTTTATACCAGATTACGGCTGTTTTTATTTGACTGAATCTGGTGGTTGGGTTGCTGCAGAAGGTGAGAAAGAACAGAGCTTTGCCAGTGGTTAAGTCAGTTGTCCCTGATGTGTCCTGGTATTGTGGAACTCAGCACGGACCCTGAATAAATCAATCTACTCTGTTACCAGCTTAAGTCAAATTTATTAAATGTAAAAAGTTAACTAACAAATCAGTCATTTCCATGCAGTAATTACCTTAATAGAAACCACAAAGGTGATAGGTTGCCATATTTGTTACTTGATGTTTCTTTGTTAACTAGCAAACAGAACAAAGTATTAATGATAGGCCAATGTTCTGGATGGGTCTGTCCACTTAAAGTCCCTCTGCTTGTAGATTTGGCCCAATGGTTGGTCCAAGAAATTCAAGACATGAGCACAGGTGAAGGATCACTTTTTAAAACTACTATTTGAAGTAGAAGTGATTTTCCCAAAAAATGGGTGAAGTAATGGGTGAATGGATATAGTAAAGTATGACATGCTGTTTATAATAGGAGTGAGATTTAAACATCATGGCCCCTCTGGCCATTCGCTTCACTGCATTGTTAATTCTTATAAGGGTATTCTGGTGTCTTTTTGTTGTCTTACGCTTACCCACCGCCTAAGTACAGTTTAGTTAACCTTGTTTTCTTGTTAAATTTTCAGTCTTGCTCATGTGGTTCTTGGTCTTCAGTTTTTTTAAATAAATCATTGTTTGGCTTGGTTACCGTGCTCAATTTAACACATTGCTGTGAAATTAAAATATGTCTCAGCATTTATAATTCCATTTCTGAACTGATGTTAACTAACATCTAGTTAAAAAATGTAAGCTTTTCCGGCCGCTCCTGCTTGTTTTTCTTTTAACTCTGCAGTCACCCTTGCTTGACCAAAGAATTGTATGGTGGGAATCAAACTCCAGATTATCAAAAACAGTACACATTGACTTTTTGCTGGCATACAGTTCCACAGGTGGGAAAAGCTCCAGTTTTTGATCAAATGGCCATTCTTCTTGACTGTTTATTATTGAAATTAGAGGAGTCCAGATCAAATACATCTTGTTGTCGTCTTGATTTTGCACAACAACTTGTGGAAAGTATGGCTGAATAGGGATTGAGTGGAAGTCTGTCTCTCTTCTACCACCTCAGGCTCCCTTATCCACTGCTACTACATTCAAATATACCATACTATACAGCTGTGATCAGCTGCCCAACAAAGATCAGGGGTAAAATTTTGTTCTTCTCCAAGATTAATTTGCATTCAAGCAAGATGGTAAAAAGATTCCGTGATGAAGCGAATTTTAGTGCATAAAACTGTTGTTCATAGAATCCCTACAGTGTGGAAACATGCTCTTCGACACGAGAAGTCCACACTGACCCTCACAGCACCCCCCCAGACCCATCCCCCTATAACCCACCTAATCTACACATCCCTGAACACTCTGGGCAATTTAGCATGGCCAATCCACTGAGTCTGCACATCTTTGGACTATATGAGGAAACTGGAGCACCTAGAGGAAACCCACGCAGACACGGGGAGAATGTGCAAAATGAGGGTGGAATCAAACCTGGGTCTCTGGCGCTTTGAGGCAGCAGTGCTGACCACTAAGCCACCATGCCATCCCACTCAGACTATGTTGTCAAACATAGACAAAGGATTGTAATGAATATATATTTGAAAAGAACATTTTGTTTTTATGGGTTTGTTTGTGAACACCTTTTTTCCTTTGTGTATTGTGTAAAACTGAACTCAAAATTCTCTTGGATAACTACTAGATAAGAAAAAGTTTGCTGCAGCATCAAGTCACACACAAACTAAGAAACTATGTTTCAGAATCTGTGCTGCAGCGGTTCTCCTCAGCCAGACAGCAGTTAGGAAGCTATGCAGATCTCATCATTGGCCTTCCAGCGAAAGGAACGGGCCCCAACTAAGTGTTGAGTGACACATCAGATTGATACAGATTTTTGCCAAAACTCAATGAGAAAAGGCAACGTCATTGTACGGCAACGTCATTGTACAGCAACCAGCTGCAACAGTGTAAAACCTCTTGCATTACGTGTCTTGGGCACTGTTTCATGCAATGTATCTGTACTGTAAGTGGAGCACAGCACCCTTTCATGCTTCATTCTGTATTCAACCTAATTGATCTGCACTGCTTTTTCTCTATATTATTCACTCATGGGACATGAGCCAGCATTTACTGCCCATCCCTATGTACCCTTGAGAATGTTGTCGTGAGCTGCCTTTCCGAACCGCTGCAGTCCATGTGCTGTAGGTTCAATGCCGTTAGGGAGGGAATTCCAAGATTTTGACCCAGTGACAGTGAAGGAATGACAATGTCTTTCCAAGTCAAGTTTGTTTGTGGCTTGGAAGGGAACTTGCAGTTGGGGATGTTCCCATGTACCTACTGCCCTTGTCCTTCCAAGCAGTAGTGGTTGTGGGTTTGGAAGGTGCTATCTAAGATCTTTGGTGAATTGCTGCAGTGCATCTTGTGGGTGGTACTCACTGCTGCGACTGAACATCTGTCTGTGGAGAGAATGGATTTTTGAAGACATGCCAGTCAAGCAGAGATAGTAGGAACTGCCCATGCTGGAGTCTGAGATAACAAGGTGTAGAGCTGGATGAACACAGCAGGCCAGGCAGCATCAGAGGAGCAGGAAAGCTGACATTTCGGGTCTGGACCCTTCTTCAGAAATGGGGGAAGGGAAGGGGATTCTGAAATAAATAGAGAGAGGGGGAGACAATGATGAAAGGTGGGTAGAGCAGCAGATAGGTGGAGAGAAGACACACAGGTCAAGGAGGTGGGGATGGAGCCAGTAAAGGTGAATGTAGGTAGGGATTTAGGATGGGGGTTAATTAGTGAGGAGGGAGGGACGGGTGGGTGGGAGTGAAGACGGACAGGTCAAGTAGGCGGGGATGAGGCTAGTAGGTAGGAAGTGGGGATGGGGGTTGGTCAGTGAGGTGGGAGAACTGGATAGGTGGGAGAAAAGACGGACAGGTCAAGGAGGCGGGGATGAGCTGGGCTAGTCTGGGGATGAGTTTGGGGTTGGGGAGGTTTTAAAGCTTGTGATGTCCACATTGAGACCATTGGTCTGCAGGGTTCCCAAGCGGAATTATGAGGTGCTGTTCCTCCAGCCTTCGGGTGGCATCGTTGTGGCACTGGAGGAGGCCTTGGATGGACATGTCGTCCATTGAGTGGGAGGGGAAGTTCAAGTGGTTCGCGACTGGGAGGTATAGTCGTTTGTCAGGAACTGAGCGTAGGCGCTCCACAAAGCAGTCCCCAAGCCTCCACTTGGTTTCCCTGATGTAGAGGAGGCCACATCGGGAATAGCGGATACAGTATACCACATTAGCAGATGTGCAGGTGAATATCTGTTTCATGTGGAAGGTTTTCTTGGCGCCTGGGGTGGAGGTGTAGGGGCAGGTGTAGCACTTCCTGCGATTGCAGGGAAAAGTGCCGGAGGTGGTGGGGCTAGTGGGGAGTGTGGAGCGGACAAGGGAGTCGCGGAGTCCCTCTGGAAGGCAGATAAGGGTGGGGAGGGAAAAATGTCCTTGTAGTAGGGTCAGATTGCAGGTGGCAGAAGTGACAGAGGATGATGCGTTGAATCCGGAGGTTGGTGGGGTGATACGTGAGGATGAGGGGAATTCTGTCTTTGTTGTTAGCAGGCTGTTTTGTCCTGGGTGGTGTCAAGCTTTCTGAGTGTCGAAGTTGCATGCATCCAGACATATGCGGAGTATTCCATCACATTCCTGACTTGGGCCTTGTAGTTGGTGGAGAGGCTTTGGGAAGTCGGAAGGTATGTTACTCGCTGCAGTATTCATAGCCACTGTATTTGTGGTTAGTCAAATTCAGTTTCTGATCAGTGGTAACCCCAGTAAGTTGATGGCAGGGTTTCAGTCATCGTAACATCATTGAATATGTGCTGGGGCAATGGTTCGATTGTCTCTTACTGAAGATGGTCATTTGAACGGCGTAAGTGTTACTTGCCATTTGTCAGCCCAAGCCTGGATATCGTCCAGGTCTTGCTGCATTTGGACATGGACTGTTTTAATATCTGAGGAGTCACAAATGTTGCCGAACACTCTGCAATCAAAAGCGGCTATCTCCACTTCTGACCTTGATAATGGAGGGAAGGTCATTGATGAAGCAGCTGAAGATGACCGGGCCTAGGACACTAACCTGAGAAACTTCTGCTGAGATGACTGACCTCCAACAGCACAGCTATCTTCCTGTGTGCCAGATGTAACTCCAAATAGCAGAAATTGATTCCCATTGATTTCAGTTTTGCTAAGGCTCATTGATGCCATACGTGGCCAGATGTGGCCTTGATGTCAGGCAGTTGTTTTCTCTTCACTTGAACTGCAGCAGTTTGCCTGCAATGCACGTACTGCAAATTTTATGCATGAAGTAAATTTTTGTAAAGATAAATTGGATTAAAGAGAAAACGGTAGCCAGAATTCTCACTCCTGATTGTTTCCACTGACTCCAAGAGATTGTGAGCCATGCTGTGAAGTTCTCTTGGTTTAATAGTCTGACAATCAGCACTACCAAGCCTCAGAGATGAAGTGACCACTTAGAAAAAAGTTTCAGAGGGTTGCCATTGGCTGCACATGTATAGGAAGTGTTGATGCTTTCAGTAAAGGGAAGAAAATTAGAGAAAAGGAAACAGTTTTTATAAAAAATTTTGATAATCTGTTGAAACTTTCAGAATGTTGGGACCAGGATCCTCACATCCGTCCAAATTTTGCTACCATTTTGGAGCAACTCACTGCTATCGAGGCCACTGTCATAACAGATTTACCCCAGGAATCATTTCACTCCATGCAAGATGATTGGAAAATGGAAATACAGCAAATGTTTAATGAGCTGAGGACAAAGGAAAAAGTGAGTTTTTTTTAAGCTTCTTTGTGCTTTGTGCTTTGCACTTTGACAAGACTTCAGACACGTATAGTTCTCGTCATAAGGCACACCAGGAACAGAGACTGGATTGATGGTTCTCAGCAGTGGCTGAGAGAGCACTGTAATGTCAGAGATGCTGCTCTCCAGATAAAAGTCTGAGACTCTTTCTGTCTACTCAGTTGAGGTGGGTGTCAAAAGATGGTCCTATTTAATGAAGAGCAATAAATTTTCCTGAAAGTCCAATGTTTGTTCTGCAATTCACTCCAACCCAAAACAAAAACTGTTCGGTCACCTCTTGTATACATGTGAAGCTTTTTCTTAAAATTCATAGAAATACTGGTGCACTTTATGGGTCAGAACATATTTAAATGTGGCCTTTTTTTTTACTGCCCATCTGTAGCATCACCATTCAGTCCTGCTGACATCTGAAATTATTGTCATTCTCATACGCTTCATGAAGTTTACTCCAGAATCTCTTGAATAACTCTACAGTTCAGATCCAATCTGAATGAGATTGGAGTTTCACTGATTCTAAATTCTCACTGAGAATTTGGGAAATCCAATGTTAGTGATATGATGAAAGTGCACTTGTAATTGGGTGAAGTTTCCATTCATTTCTCGAGCGATACAATACTTCCCAGTAGATTTAGGATCATAAGTCTGTTAGACCATTAAAAAATAAGAATAGTAGGCTGCACAGCCCCTGCTCCACCATCCAATAGGATCAATTAGCGAGGATTAATTTGGAAGTAATATGTTAGCATAGTTTCTCGTTTATTAATATCGTACAGTGACACAAGTGTTGGAAATATTTCAGATCCTTGGTCCTGCCTACCTGTGCCCTGGAAACGTCTCAAATTCAAAATCTATAATCTCATCATCATAGTCTCAGTACTATCTCTGAAATGTCCTTCAATGGTCTAGATACCCAAACCTGAAATCTTGCTCCTCAGACTGTGACCTTTATCACATGTCACAACCTCTTTCACACACATGCACTCACGTGGACATGCAGACATAACTTTAACTCATGTTGATGGTGCATTTAGCCGACTAAATCCCACCCACTCTATAATGAACTTCCAGAAACCTCCCTACTGCTCTACCACCCACTCCTCTCCATAAAACCTACCTGTAACTAAACATATGATCACTCTTTCAAATATCTCCTTTGGTTTGGTACCTGTTTATTAGGTGAAGTGCCTTGGATTTTGACATTCTCCTAATTAACATAAATTTAATGGATCCGATAATGTCTTTTGAGATGGTGTACACAGTGCAAATAAAAAATACAAAGACTGCTGAAAAATTTTGAATAAGGTAGAAGATTTTAATCATCATTCTCACTGATCATGTGCTTTATTGTGATCTGGTTCCGAACAATCCCAGACTTGGTGATTAGCTGTAGCTTTGTTCTCTTGTGGTTCCTAGGAGTTGCGATCACGAGAGGAGGAGCTGACAAGGGCAGAGCTCCAGCAGAAGTCCCACGAAGAGCTGCTGAAGCGACGGGAACAACAGCTGGCAGAGCGGGAAATTGATGTGTTAGAGCGTGAGCTGAACATTCTCATTTTCCAGCTGAATCAAGAAAAACCAAAAGTGAAGAAAAGAAAAGGCAAGTTCAGGAAAAACCGGCTAAAGCTAAAAGATGGAAACCGAATCAGTTTGCCTTCAGGTATGGAGTTACAAACTATGATGTCTAGATCTGCACACAGGGATTGCTCATGCCAAGCTAAATTGAAACTTCAGGCTGATGCAAGTGTGTCCTGAGAAATGTATTTAAATTAAAATCCATGTAGCAGTTTTTGGCCGATGCAGAGTTGAATCCTCTTATGTATGGGATCAATCACTGGACTGTTCAATCCTGATCACTGTTCAGTTAACCCTGCTGGATGTTACACTTGTTTGGATGTTGGGTGAGAACAGAGTGAATTTGTCAGCAGTCAAATAGCCTGCCATCACTCACTCCTCCTCTCTATCTGTCTTGTCACCTTCTGCATGAGTAATGTTGTGCTCCACTGAAAACTGGACTAGGTCCTTTCCAGTCCTTTAGCCCTTTGCTTTTGGTCTTCTGACCATCTGTCCTTGTAGCAACATTCATTTTTTTCATCTTAGGTAGGTATTTTGCACAGGAAAAGTAACTTAAGGGATGTAAATCCCAATCAGTCCATGCTAACATTAATGCTTCACGTGCTCCTTGCTCTATTTTTCCTTATCCATATCTACTGTTGTATCTATTTATTATATCTTTTTGTTATATGCTTAAACAGGTTCCTCTTAAAAGCATCTTTAATAATTTTAGCACTTCCTGTGCTAGAATATTCCACATTGTCGCCATTCTTTGGAAAAAGACATTTCTTTTGAGCACCCTGTTGGATTCCTATCTTATTGACTACTCTGGATATGATATCTTCTCCACAAAGGAAGTTCTTCTGTAACCACTGTACTAAAGCCCTTAGTAATTTTAAAGATTTCTATTAGATCACCCATCAGTTTCCTTCTTACAGGAGAAAGGGGATTCAGCTTGTCAATTCTTTTTTGCAGGTACATTTTGCAACATTTAGCCCAAATCTGAACACCTGTGTGAATATAACTACCAAATTCTCACTAAAATTTCACAATTCTTTCCATGGAAAGAGCGCTGCTGGCACCCTACAACAATCCAACAATAACTGAGATGCCATACTTAGAATTCTTTCTCTCAGGCCATTCTTCTAGCTTGTTGGTAACTCAGTTTTGGATTCTGTTTACCTCTATTGCCAAACTCACTGTAACTCAAATGCAAACTGTATCCTAAACACAACCATAGTTTACTCTCGTGTGTTTTTTAATCCTCTTTAAAGCTGCATTACGACAATATTTAACACTTAAAGATATGCCAATTTAAAAACTTAATATAATTTGATAACTACTATCTTTATTAGTTCCGGAAATATGTCAATGACATGAAGTCTTACCACCAAGCTTCGATTTAAAGGTTCAGCGTAAATTCTGTTCTTTAAAAATTAAGCTTAATAGCTTTTATGACTAATTAACCACACCATTTCCTTATTCATATACATGGTATGTTGTTTCTCTGAAGAATTTCAGAAAACTAGTCAAGCATGACCTGTATTGATTGATCCTGGTGTTAAATTGGTGCTCTAAGTCCTTAGTATTTCAACAATGTAGTATTGCATATCAGACTTAACTGTAATGGATCATCTTCAGTGTTTTGATTTTTTTTCACATTGATAGATTTTCAGCACAAGATCACTGTTCAAGCTTCTCCAACTCTCGACAAAAGGAAAAGTTTGAATGGTAGCAGTTATAGCCCACCGAGCAGCCCTACCATTATCCCACGACTAAGAGCTATACAGCGTAAGTGCAGTGCTGTTTCCATCAATCTTGTATGTTATAATGGTTTTGTACAGCTTGCTGATTAAGACAGGTGACGGAGCAAAGATTGAAACTAATTCCTTATTTGTTTGTTTATCCCCGTGTGAAATCTTTCTTTATGTATGCATCAGGATTTTTAGTTTTGTTCATAGCACGAGAGTATTGCTGGCACAGCCCGTATTTATTGCCCATTTTTAATTTTTTATTTTGAAAAGCTGGCAGTCCATATTTTGCAGGGAATGCACAGTGCCTAAATGATCTCAGGATGTTTGTATAGCTACAGTATGATTTGTGTGGGCACTCTTCCTCAGTTTCGCATTTTCCACCAAAATCTTACGTTTTATTTCTCAAGATGGTCATGACTGTCCAAAAAGATCTAGCAAAAACGCCACATACTTCCTAAAGCAGTGTGGTTAACTAATTTATAGCATTAGTACCATTTTAATGATGAACTCTGATTTTATTTTTGTCAGTTTAATTCTATTGCCTATTTTTGCCTGCTGCACTTTGACTATAAATCCCACTTTGACTGAAAAAGTTCTGGCTAGTAACTCCTATTTGGCATCCTTTTGATGTCAGCTTCTGGCTTTGGCATCTACATGTTTTAAACTTTCACACAACTGATACTTTGCGTAGACCATTTATACATTCACCTGGGATTCAGCTGTATGAAGCCTCACTGAGAAAGGTTCATACTGGAATAGTATTTGAATCTATATTCCAAATATGTTTGCAATGTAATCCTTTTATTGTGCTGTAGTCAGTATTTGACAACTGCAGTGTTCCAAGCAGTAATGTTCCAAAGAAATAAACTTGATTACAAATTATGATGTAAGGCTGAGGATTTTTATGGATCTCTAGTCATGCACACCACCCTGGCTGAGTTAATTCCTGATAAGTTTTTGTGAATAAAATCCCTGAAATCTTGGCAGTTCCTACAGAGTACCCACTTGGTTGCCATCTAGGCACGTAACTAATAATCCTGGCCCTGTTGCCCCTGTTTTGTATCACTGTCTTGACCCTATTGAGAAAGATAAATCAACACAAAAGGGCTACGTATGGACTGCACTTTCAGCAAACATTAAATTCTGTCCTGGCACGTTGAACCTCAAGCAATCTAGGAATGGTCAACTCGAATAATTTCATCAGTTATACCTACAATAAAAATTTTAAAGCCATTTAAGATTAATGTTTGTGCTTTTTGTTTAAATTTGTGAGATTGTACCAGCTCTTAACCCTACGTATTTTTGTACACGCAGATTGGGTATTTTATAATGTGGTGATCTAATTCATGGAAGGATATCCCATTAAAAATGTGCCCAGTTTGTTTCCCGATGCAAAGAGGCCTTTAACCGAACCTGTTCCAGGGAAGAGTCATGCTAGTTGTGATAAGGAACTGAATTTAGATACAGTAATGTAGGCAAGATACAATGAAGGTTAGTATTCTCTGCAGCTGATTTGGTGAGGGAGACGGCATGTTGATGCAAAGTCCAAGCATCCTTCAGCGTTAGACCCACGTTTGATCAAATCCTTATTTCTGGTGCTAGCCTAACACCAGGAACCAAGTGGACTGACACACAGGAATTGCGTTGTCAGCAGTCTTTAAAGCTGATGGCTGATTGGGAAATGGCAGCATTTGAAATAGTCTTAGTAGATGAGGGAACTTAAACTTACTGCTGCATTGAATAGGATGATTTCAGTCTATAGCAGCAAATAAACCTCTGCCCTGAACTAGGACAGCAGACAAATTTCCAAAGACATTAATGGCACTTGAGAAGGCTAAAAGGGGACATGAAATGACCTTGGCAAACAGGATGAAGGAGAATCCCAAGGCTTTTCATGCATATATAAACAGCAAGAAGCTAGGGACAGGGTTTATCCATTTAAGGATGAAGGAGGAAATTTGTACATGGAGCCAGAGTGTGTGGGTGAGGTCCTTAATGAATATTTTGCATCAGTGTTCACAAAGGAGCACAACATGGTGGATGGTGAGTCTGACAGGGATGTGTTCTAGGGCATGTTGATATAAAAAGAAGGTGGTGTTGGTGTTTTGAAAAGCAACAAGGTAGACAAACCCTCAGGACCTGGTGGGACCTGTCCCAGAATACTGAGGGAGGAAATCGCCGGGTCCTTGTACAAAATATTTGTATCCTCTTCAGTCACACGAGAGGTACCTGAGAACTGGAGAATAGCCAACCTTGTTCCTTTATTTAAGAAGGGCAACAGGGCTAATCCATGAAATCACAGGCTGGTGAGCCTTAATCAGTGGTAGTTATTGGAGAAGATTCTTAGGATAGGATTTATTCACATTCCGAAAAATATAGACTTGTTAGCAACAGGCAGTGTGGCTTTGTGCGGGGGAGGTCTTGTCTCACAATCTTTATTGAGGATTTTTTGAGGAAGTGACAAAGATGATTGAGGGCAGAGTGATGGATGTTGTCTATGTGGACTTCATCAAGGCCTTTGACAGGTTCTTTCATGATAGGCTGATACAGTAGCTACCTGGGATCCAGGATGAACTGCTAAAATGGATACAGAGATAACAAGGTGTAGAGCTGGATGAACACAGCAGGCCAAGCAGCATCAGAGGAGCAGGAAAGCTGGCGTTTCGGGCCTAGACCCTTCCCAAGAAGGTCTAGGCCCAAAACGTCAGATTTCCTGCTCTCCTGCTGCTGCTTGGCCTGCTGTGTTCATCCAGCTCTACACCTCATTATCTCAGATTCTCCAGCACCTGCAGTTCCTACTATCTCTGAAAAAATGGATACAGAACTGGCTTAGTCATAGAAGATGTAGAGTAGCAGTGGGAGGGTGTTTTTCTGACTGGAAATCTGTGACCAGTGGTGTTCACAGGAATCAGTGCTGGGACCCCTGTTATTTGTAATATGGATAAATGATTTGGAAAAGAATGTAGGTAGTCTGATTAGTAAATTTGCGGATTTGACACAAAGGTTGGGGGAGCTGCAGATAGCAAGGAGGATTGCCAGAGGATACGGCAGGATAGCAGTAGATGTTGTTTACTTGCACTTCAGTAAAGACTTTGACAAGGTTCCGCATGGTAGACTAATTAATAAAATTGGGTCACACATGAGAGTCAGATTCAGCTTGCCAATTAGATACATAATTGGCTTAACGGCAGGAGACAGTGTGATGGTGGAGGGTTGCTTTTCGGACTGGAGGCCTGTCACCAGTGGTGTTCCATAGGGATCGGTTCTGGGCCCTTTTGTCATTTACATAAATGATTTGGATGAGAATGTAGAAGGCATAGAACCATAGGATCCCAACAGTGTGGAAAGAGGCCCTTCGGCCCAACAAGTCGACACCGAACCTCAGAGCATCCCACCCAGACCCATCCCCCTATAACACACCCCATCCCTGAACATTATGGGCAATTTAGCATGGCCAATCCACCATGGCCTGCACATATTTGTACTGTGGGAGGAAACCAGAGCACCCGGAGGAAACCCACGCAGACGCGGGGAGAATGTGCAAACTCCACACAGACAGTCGCCCGAGGATGGAATCGAACCTGGGTCCCTGGTGCTGTGAGGCAGCAGTGCTAACCACTGAGCCACCATGTTTAGTAAGTTTGCGGACGACACCAAAATTGGTGGTAGTGTAGGCAGCAAAGAAGGTTTTCTGAGATTACAAAGGGATCTTGATCAAATGAGTCAATGGTATTGCATTTTGGTACAACAAACAAGGGTAGGGCTTATACAATTAATGATAAGGCCTTGGATAGTGTTGTAGAACAGAGGTACCAAGGGGTGCGGGTATATAGTTCTTTGAAGTTTGCGGCACAAACAGACAGGGTGGTTAAAAAGGTGTTTGGCACACTTGTCTTCATTGTTCAGACCTTTGAGTATAGGAGTTGGGAAGTTGTGTTGAGGTGGTACAGGACATTGGTGAGGCCTCTTCTGTAAGACTGTGTCCAGTTCTGGTCGCCCTGCTCTAGAAAGGAGAGGGTTCAGAAGAGATTTAGCAGGATGTTGCCGGGTATAGAAGGTTTGAGTTATAGAGAGGGGCGATCTGATAGAAGTTTATTAAATAATGAGGGGTATAGATAGAATTAATGGTGGTAGTCTTTTTGCCAGGATGGGGGATTTTAAAACGACGCAGCACGTTTTTAAGGTGAGCAGAGAGAGATTTTTTAAAAAAGGTGGGCAAATTTTTTACACAGGCTGGTTCATGTGTGGTGAGTGTGGGTACAGTTACAACATTTAAAAGACATTTGGATAAGTACATGAATAGGAAAGGTTTTGAGGGATATGGGCCAGGAGCAGGCAGGTGGGACTAGTTTAACTTTGGAACATGGTTGGTGTGGACTAATTGGACTGAAGGGTCTGTTTCCACGCTGTATGACTGTCTTCAGACAGGCTGGAGACTTCGGAGAAATCACAGATGGAGTTTAATCTGGACAAATGCTAGGTGATGTAGTTTGGAATGTCTAAAACAGAAGGGAAGTATACAGTAAATGGCATTACTTACCCTTAGAAACATTGATATACAGAGGGATTTAGGTGTACAGGTCCACCGTTCTCTGAAAGTGGCAATGCACGTGGATAAGGTGGTCAAGAAGGCATATGGCGCGCTTCCCTTCATCAGTCAGGGCTTAGAGTATAAAAATCGGCAAGTCATGTTACAAATGTACAGAACTTTAGTTGGGTCACATTTGGAATATTGCATGCAGTTCTGGTCACCACACTACCAGAAGGATTTGGAGGCTTCGGAGGGGATATGAGAAATATTTACCAGGATGTCTTCTGGTTGAGTCGGGTATTAGCTATGAGAAGTGATTGGGAAAACTTGGTTTGTTTTCACTTGAACTTTGGAAACCGAGGGGCAACTGATAGAAGTTTACAAAACTGTGAGAAGCATGGATATAATGGACAGACAGAGTCTTTTTCCCAGGGTTGAAGTGTTATTTACTAGGGGATATACCTTTCAAGGTAAAAGGGGGAAAGTTTAAAGGAGATGTGAGAGGCAAGTTTTTTTACAGAAGGTGGTAAGTGCACTGCAGAAGAGGTGGTAGAAACAGATACATTGGTGGTGTTGAAGAGGCATCTTGACAGATACATGAATAGGCAGGGAAGGGATACAAACTGATTTTAGTTTATCAAGGTGTTATGTGTCAGTACGGGCTTGGTGGTCCAGAGGGCCTGTGCTGGTGCTGTACTGTTCTTTGTATCCCTTCTGGAAAATCTGTGGCATGATCAGAGAAGAGAAGAGGCCCTTTGGCCTGTTGAGTCTGCACTGGCAAATCTGCTCTTAATCTACACTAGTCCCACTTTTCAGCACTTGACCCATAGCCTTCAATGGAATGACATTTCAAGTGCTCATACAAGTGTTTTTTTTTAAAAAGGTCATGAAATTTCCTGCCTCAACCACCCAGGGGGTACATTGCAGATTCCCACCACACTCTAGGTGGAAAGAAAATTCCTCAAATCCCCTTTAGATTTCTTGCCTTTCACCTTAAAATTATGCGCCCTTGTTATTTACCTTCAACAAAAGAGATCAGCTGTTTTCTATCCTCCTGTCCATGCCCCTCACAATTATATAAACCTCCTTTCAGGTCCCCCTCAGCCCTCTTTGCTCTAAAGAAAACAACCTGAGCTTATCCAGCCTCTCTCAGCAACATCCTGGAGAATCTCCTCTGCAACCCCTCCAGTGTTATCACCTCCTTCTATAGTGCGGTGACCAAAACTGTAAAAGGTCCCAAATGACCATAGAGTTGCTCTCTCATTAGAGAGGGACGAATGATGATGATTTAGACATTTTCTGTTCAACCTATTCAAAGATGTTATTACACACCTCTGGAGCAGGTAGGACTTGAACATGGGTGTCCTGGCTCAGAGGCAGGGACACTGCTACTGCACTACAAGAGCCCTCCAGCAGTCACCACACCTCACGCGAGGAGAGACTTTGAGGAGTTGAGAACTTGATGGTGGCCTTGATGGTATGGGAATTCAACCTATACTGTTGGCATCATTTTGTATCTCAAACCAGCCATCCATCCAACTGAGCTAAGCACCCCCCTTCTGAACACAGAACATTGGTGTGGCCACGGCTGGAGTAATGTACAACTCCAACATAATCTCCCTGCTCTTTGTAATCTATGCCACAAATGATAAAGGCGTGGAACAAAAACAAAGTTGCTGGAAAAGCTCAGCAGGTCTGGTGGCATCTGTGAAGGAGAAAACGGAATTAACGTTTCGGGTCTGAGGAAGAGTCACCTACTTTATCATCTCCTGACTTCCTCCTCTTTATCGTGTGTATATATATCTCAAACCAGGTATTGGTTAGCTCAGTTGGCCTTAAGGCTATTTTGAAATGTGGAGTGACATCAAGGTGTGAGTTCTTTTCCTGCCCCAGCTGAGATTACCATGGAAAAAAATCTCCTCCTCAACCCCTCCGCTCACTTGAGATGTGTGACCCTTAGGTTGAACCACTAACAGTCGTGTCTCTCATGAGAGAACAGTTCTATGGTCTTATAAGATTATGGCAACTTTACATTTATATCACAAACAATGGGAGCCCCAGCACTGATCCCTGTGGTATGCCACTGAACACTGGTCTCTAGTCACACGAACAGCCTTATACCACCACCCTCTGTCTCTGACCACTGAGATAATTTTGGATCCAACTTGCCAGGTTACCTTGGATCCCATGTGGGACCTTGCCAAAAACTTTGCTGAAACCAATATAGTCTACATCAACTGCACCACCTTCATCTACACACCTGGTCACCACCTCAAAAAATTTAATCAAATTTATTTGGTAGACGATTAGTTTCACAACACCATTACCATGATTATCTTTCAATTAATCAATGAACTGAAGTTTTATCACCTGTTGTCCCTGGAGCGTTAGCCTGGCTGTCTGGATCACACGTCCAGTGACACTACCGCCCCTATGATAAGAATAGGACTAGGATTCCATGGCCGGTGCATGGATCATGCATCATAGAGGCATGCTACTTTTAGAAGAAGCAGCAGAGAATGGCTGATGCCTGTGCAATTGAGGATCAGAACTTGAACTTTTAGAGAAAGGGACAAAATTGCCACAGATTAACGAGTTGCAAAAACAGTGGATTTCTTCTTTATTCTTTTGTGGGTTGTGGACAGTGCCCAACAAGGCCAGGATTTCTGATGTAAAATCTGATGTACATCAGGTTTTCTGATGAAGGGTTTAGGCCCGAAACGTCAAGTTTTCCTGCTCCTATGATGCTGCTTGACCTGCTGTGTTCATCCAGCCCCATGCTTGTTATCTCGGATTCTCCAGCATCTGCAGTACCTTTTATCTCTCCAAGGCCAGGATTTGTTGCCTATCAAGAAATGCCATTGAACTTAGTGGCTTGCTAGGCCATTTTGGAGGGCAGTTAAGAGCCAAGCACATGTAGACCAGAAAGAAAAAACAATATTACTGGACAAACTCAGCAGGTCCGGCATATTTGTGGAGAGAAAGCAGAGTTAGCGTTTTGAGTTTCTCCAGCAATTTGATTTTATTTCTGATCTTCAGCATCCGCATTTCTTTGTTGTATTGACGTGTAGACTAGATTGGATATAAATAGTAGTTTTCCTTCCCTAAAAGACATTACACATGGATGATAGTTATCAAGGTCATAGTTTAGCATCAGCTAGTTTTATGTTCCTGATTTGTGCGTTGAATTTAAATTCCACCAGCTACAATGGTGAAATTTGAACACAGGAGCATCAGCCTGGGCCTCTTGATTAATCATCCAATGGCATTACCACTTTGCCACCATGTCCCTCAGTGCTGTATTGTTTCTGTTACAAGTGATTATTGTTAATTGCCTTTCTAAATATTTTTTTCTTAAAGATCTACACGCAAATAATGAGCTTCAACTTCTGCTTAACCTAAAAGAGACAGCTTTTTCCATTCCACCACCCTCCCCTATTTTGTTTATTCTCCTCAGTGAGCTCCAAAACAGATGCAATCAATTCCATCGGCCACCGCAACAGTATATACGTATACCAACAGGATGTCGATATCGCAAGTGAATATACAAGCAAATCCCTCTGTAGGGCTAAGACAAAAGGCAAGGCTTTTGTGTTAAATCATCAGGAGGCAATACATCTTTGTACCCCATATTGCACTGTTCAGCGGTGTCCTTTTTCAAGCATTCAAACCAGTTCCTTCAGACATGTTATGTTTTCAATAGTGTTTGGCCATTCAGTCAATGGGGATCATTTTGCCTGCTTGTTGGTGTCAAATGAGTGACGGTGATTCAACAGCCCATTTTTCATATCTCTCTCAATCTCTATTTCTATTGGCACAAAACTAAAATCTCTCGTCTCCTCCCTTTTCTTCATGCAGTCTGAACGTGTCAGTTTGTTGTGAGCTAATTGACTTTCAGGGTGAAATAAACAATTTAGCTTGCCTCCCCTCAGTTCTGTCAAGATACTAGATGGCACTGGTTCCTCCTGCCACCCTCAAAACATAGCCAGTCCTTGGAAACATCAAGCTGCCTCCCTGTAGTGGCTATCTATCTAATGCTAAGTTGGTATTGACAATTGTCCAGTCCTAAACTGAATTCAAGCATAGGTATCCACGCAAGGTGAAAAAGTGGAACAAAATGTCATCGATATTAATTATTAAAATGTTCACTTAAATTCTTCTCACTGTCTGCTCAATAGTACTTCCACATGGTTTGGTTATTTTAATAAATGTATTTATATTAGCCCTCTTGAGTAAAGGTTTGGAATGATCTACCAAGCAAGTTAATGGAAACAAAAAAAAAATTGGGGTTAATCAAAGTAAAATTAGATACCATTTTGAAAGTTAATGAGATGAATGGGTTATATGAACTGACCTTTCTTCATCCTTCACTCCACTTCTTTTGAAGTGAATGCTTTTATATTTTGGCAGCCTGACTCTGGGGCATTCACCACTGAACAGTGCATTTATGACTAAATCTGCCTGTTGTCAGACATCTGTCAACTGACAAACTGATGCAACTATTCCCCTCATCAGCGGGTTCTGTTCCGGTCACCATTGGTCTGCTGCTACAACTTGGTTCTTCCTTCTCTACTCTTGGGTCTATTTAGCAATCATTGCAGTAAAATGTTTTAACTTCTGGGTCTTTTCTGGTAGGATTTTGTGGCTTTCATGATCTGTTGCTTTCCGTGTTGCCTGATTGAGCCTTTTTGCTTTGTATTTAATTTTAAATCCAGCTGACAAATACTGTGACCATGCAGGGGTGAATTCCCATGTTCTGTACACTCTTGGATTACTTGTGAAACATGTAATTTTTACTGTGCTTTGTACAGTTACCCTTGATGAAAGCAATAGAACCTGGGGTAAAAGCACCATATACCGACAAGAAGATTATGATGAAGAAGTGCAGAAAGCTTGCAAAAAGAAAGGGCGAACTTGGGGACCTAGTTCTATGCAAACAAAGGAGCGGGCCAGTTGTGAGGAAAGGTAAGTCCTGAAAGGTTGGGGAGGGGGCTGGTTACCATGGCAGCCTTCTAGTAGCCAGTCACTATTCATATGCCTATACTGAGAGTGTTGGCAGTTTTTTTTTTCATGGAACATGAGAGTTACTGGCAAGACCAACATTTGTGGCCCATACCTAATTGCCCATGAACTTTGTAGCTTGCTAGGCCATTTCAGGAGGTAATTTAAGAGTCGCCCATATTGTTGTGGTACTGAAGTTGCATGTAGGCCATACCAGGCAAGAATGCCAGATGTTATTCCTGAGAGGATGCAGTGAACTAAATGGGTTTTTTTACAATGATCAGTTGGTCGTAGGGTCACCCTGTTTTAAGACTAACTTTATATTTCAGATTGACTGTGGAGGGCATGACAATTATGCCTGAGCCCATATTGGCCCAACATGCACATATTTTAGAACGGGCACCACAAAATAGTGATTTTAGTTTGACACCACAAACTCACTCACAAATCAACTCATGGCTTTACTGTGATTTATTTCATGTCTCATTTTTTTCAAACTCGGCTGCATGCTGGTCTGTTTTAGAATAGAAGGTGATAGGCCCTGACTCTGAGCTTCAATTTATTCCCACCCCACCACCTGGATTTCCTATGAGCATGGCTGTGTGACCAGTTCTGGATCTATATTGCCTTCATTTTCGTGGTATATGGCATGGTGTGCGGGTGGTGGGGAAAGTAGAGGAAGGGAAGGTGGAAAATAGAACATAATGAAAAATAAGATTGTACAGAATTATTTTTGTTTTAAATTTTAGGACAAGGCCTTTGTCAGATGGAAACAACCCATGGTCTACAAGTTTGTTGAAGACTCCAACTTTACCTCTAACCTCAGTTTTTGCAAATGTTACAGACCATGGTATGAATTTTTACCAAACTTGTTATTAAACATTTTACATTCCATGAGTAATTTAACCAGCTACTTGGAATCAGTAAAGAAAAAATCATGATTCATAAATGTAAATGGAAATAAAGACTTGATTTTTTTTTATTTCATCACTAGTGGACATCTCAAAATGTTTTACGACTATCTTTGAAGTGTAGTTGCTGGTGTAATGGAGCAAACCTGAAAACTAATTTGCATGCAAGAAATTCCTATTCACAGCAATGTGACAGTGTCTAAATAATCAGTTTCTGTGATGTTGGCTAAGGGATAAATATTGGCCAGGACACATTGGGATAGTTCCTCTGCTCCTCTTTGAAATAATGCCATTGGATCTTTTACATACACCCAAGTAGGGAGATGGAGCCTTGGTCTAATCTCTTACCTGAAAGAGAGCAGCTTTGACAGTGCAGCGCTCCCTCCAGTACTGGACTGTAGTGTTGGCCTCAACTTGTGTGTTCAAGCCCCGGAGTGCAATAGTGCAATTTGAACCTTAACTCGGAGATGAAAATTCTCTGAACTGAGCCATGTCTGACACATACAGATGATACTTTATGAATGAAACCAATGTAGAAAGATGGCAAAATTGTGGACCAGTTTCAATTCACAGTTAGTAATCTGTCGGTTGGAGGAGATAGACTTAGTGTTGATACTATAGGCTTTAGAGGAGAAGTTTGGAGGATTCTGCTCTTAATTGTGATTTACATGATTGTCCAAATGTAAAAACCCTCTGTCTCTCTCACATGGCCATTATTCTTATCAGAGCCTTTTGGGTCAACACTTGGATTAGATGCAGGAGTAGGCCATTTGAAACTCTGAGCCTGCTCCATCATTTAGTGGGAGACCCCTATTTTTTAAGGGGCAATTATATTCTTCCTTCAGTAAGGATACCAGAATCCCAGATGCAGTTAATAAGGGGCCTGCACAACTGCAGTAACACTTCTGCACTTTGATATTCTGCTCCCATAAGATCGTACAACATAGAAGCAGAAATAGACCATTTCATGAGATCATGGTTGATCTCATACCCTTCAACTCCACTTTCCAGCCTTTTCCCCATAACCCTTGATTCATTTACAGACTGAAAATCTGTAAACTCTTACAATAAATGCCAATATTCCATTCACCTTCCTAAGCATTTGCTATATCTACATTCTAACTTTAGTGATTCAGTTACCTGATCCCTCTGTAACCTTGAGTTCTGCAATGTTTTTCCAATTAAATAATATATGGGCTGCTTTGTCCTGGATCGTGTCAAGCTTCTTAAGAGTTGTTGAAGCTGCACTCTTCCAGGTAAGTAGGGAGTATTCCATCACAGTCCTGACTTGTGCCTTGTCGATGGTGGATAAGCTTTAGGGACTCGGTAGGTGAGTTATTCACCACAGTTTTCCTATTCTCTGACCTACTCTTGTAACCACTGTGTTTGTGTGGCGAGTCCAGATGAGTTTCTGGTCAGTGGTAATCCCAAGGATGTTGATAGTGGGAATTCATTGATGGTAACACCTTTGAATGTCAGAGAGTAAGTCAAGTATTCTTATGTTTTTTATGTCTTCCATGGTGAGGGCAGACATAAGCTACCTGTTCAACGCTTCTGCATTTCCTTGTCTCCCATTTTTAGTTTGCCATTGTCATCTTCTAAGGAACCAACACTCAATTTACATGTTTTTAAATACCTGTGGAAAGACTTAATGTATTCATGTTTGTAGCTAACATTCTCTCATTTTATTTTCTCCCTCAATATTTGTCATTTTTAAAAAATAATTCATCCAATCTTCTGACCTAACTCCAGTTTTTGCGGCATTGCACAATTTTTTCTTCAATTTGATACTCTCACTGACGTATTTACAGATGGTCCATTGTGTAATGCCTATTTTCCTTCAATGGAACATATTTATCTATCATATCTTATGGAATACCTCCTGAAATTTCTGCCACTGTTACTTTACTGTGCTACCTTTTGGTGAGAACCAGCCAAACTGTTTGACCACATAGAACGGGTTTGGCCCATGATTTCCCTCTGCTATGCATCTCATAATATTATGGACTGTTATCAAATCTCCCGACAGCCTCCGCCACTCCAGAGAAGACAACCCGAGTTTTTCTGATCTCTCCTTACAGCTCATACCCTCTACGAGCATCCTGGTAAACCTCATCTGCACCCTCTCCAAAGCCTCCACATCCTTCCTGTAATATGTTGACCAGAATTGAATGCAATACGCTGTGTGGTCTAACCAAAGACTTATAAAGCTGCAGTAGACAAATACGAGGGGTTCTGATTGAGGTAGTGACCTATCTGACTGTTTTCCCAACAGGGGGCACGTCTGAACAGACACGAGCAGCTGAAGACTATGAAAATCGACCAAAGCAGTCCAAATTACCTAACCAGGTGTATATTGATCTACCTCTTCGTAAAGATCATCAGGGAGAGGGAGATGGTGGCAGTGAAAGTCAGGAGGAGGTGACACCAGTCAGTTCAGCCAACAGCACCCCACAGGTCACTCCCACAAATAGCCTGAAGCGATTAACACAGAGGAAGAAAACTGATATGGTATTGTACGGGTGTGCTGTGCTGCTTGCATCTGTGGCCTTGGGATTTGATGTCAGAGAAGTGAATAAATCACAGGTTTCAGAGGAATTTGAGGTCAAAGAGGAGAAGAAGAAAAAGGAGGGCCTCTTTCAGAGAACCAGTAGGTTCCGCAGAAGCACAAGTCCTCCCAACAGGACAGTCTCCAGGAAGGAAGAGACTAACATTCCCTCACTAAATTCCCACGCTGTTAATCTCTTGTCAGTGTCTTCCATATCCAAATGTAATTCCACAAGGTCCTTGCTCCGATCAGACAGTGAGGATACATCCATTTATAACATGCCTGGCACACCGAACACTGTCATTCATAGATCAGAATTCTTGACTGACAATCCTCCAAATGGCTCTGTGAACGGACTACACAAGGATCTGGATGAATCTCCTTTG
Source organism: Ginglymostoma cirratum (assembly GCA_024137785.1). NCBI lineage: Eukaryota > Metazoa > Chordata > Chondrichthyes > Orectolobiformes > Ginglymostomatidae > Ginglymostoma > Ginglymostoma cirratum. The sequence continues at coordinate 6,625,095 of JAHRHZ010000018.1, forward strand.
TCGGACTCAGACTCGCCGGTTTTTATGTGTCTGACTGAATCCAGTGTGATGCCAGCAAAGGGAGCTGCTAACCCCAATGTAACCCGCCATGGCCAGCTATCATCAGAAGAAAGTCCAGCCAGTAAGTTTTGTTTTTTTTTTTTTCTTCTCTGTCTTGTCCAAGGCCACATTTCCAAATGTGTGTCTTTCTTAGAGTCCTTTGACCTGGAAGGCTGTGCCGTAAATGAGGGGATGTCAGTTTACATTTTGAATTTCCCCAAAATGCAACTGATTTCAATTGCACCAATTGTCAGCTTCTTAACAATCAGAGGCCAGCATACATTTCTCACTCAGAGACAGAAACCTCCCTGTCGGAGTGAAATTCTGTAAAGGCATTGTACTTCAGTAGAGCACTTGAGTGGAACTTTTGATTAAATATTAGGACACACACCCTTGCCTTCATTGCTGGAGAGCATGCAAAAGGAAGGGAATAGCATTGAATAAGTCAGCAGCCACCATTGAAGAAAGGCACTGAATGAAGGCCAAGAAATATAAACAAGCAGCACATGATTCACAAAGGGTTCGTGAGCTACAAATGTCCGCTGCATTACTTGGTGGGTGGAAAAGGGTGTGCTTCTGTGCAGTAAAATGCTATCTTGATTGGGCTCTGAATTTCCAAATTTGTTCTGTTTATTTGGCAGTGTGATTGTCATTTTTGAGGTATTTTACTCTATGTTAAGTACCTGACAAAAATCAGCTTGTTGAATTGTACTATATGATTGACACTTATTTGGAGGCGAAGCCATTATTTTCTCTTTGTTTCTGTTTAGCCAATGGAGTTTCTGACTCCGGTCCTCATAGAGAGTCATCAGAGTTCCCGCGTCTTCCAGATCCCAGAACCATTTATCCAATGTCTGCAAGACGAAGAACCCCAAAAAGGGATCCAACGCCCGAGAGACCAAAATCTGGCGACGTGGTACCAAGGCCTCGGCCTTCTTTGTCCCGAATAAGAATGGACCCCTGGCGACTCGTGTCTCAGTTGATCGGACAAGATGTGTCATTAGAAAGTACAGGAGATGTCATGGTGACTAGTTCAGACGTAGCTCTTACTACCGAGCGCCGACCCAGCTTGCCCTTTGGTGCCTGCTCTCTACTGGACATGGACATGGAAGGCCAGAGCCAGGATGGCACAGTACCCCTCTGCAGAAGTGAATCCAAGCCTAGCAGACCAAGTGACTTTGAACTAGAGAGAGAGTTTCTGTCTTAGCACTCACTGCCTTGGATACAAGACCATGCAAACATAACCCTTTTATGATTTGGGAGCAAAGATTTATGAATGCAATGAACCTTACTTGGAAAAAGAAATGTGAACAGAATGTAATTTGTTTCAGGTTTTGCGTGACACTTTTTCTTACTGTAGATCCATGGGGTTGCATCTGATTGGAACAGATGAAAAGTATCATCTCATTACTTTGTCCTCATCATAAATACCTGACCCTCAATTCCTGGACCCAAGCAGGATTTGATCTTGGGTCACTGGTACAGGAGGACTGTTTATCCTGCACCTAGTTCTGGCTCTCATATTTGGTAAAGCAAGTGCATGTTGCTGGCAAACACGAGACCAATCTAATGCATGTGGAACTGGAGGATCAGTTTTGCATGTAGCTCTTGGTATATTGCACTTTGAATGTTCTGAACACATCGGAAATGTACCTGAGGTCATTACGTGTCCATTGCATATTTAAATTGTAAGTCTAATCAGGTATTTTGTCATTTGCTTTAAACAAAAACGAGTCATTAATCTTTTTTGCATTGAACCTCTACTGTGGTCCGAGATCTTTTATACACATAATTGACTGTTTATGAATAACTTAGGTTGTAGCTGTTAATCTTAACTCTTTATTTCTCTGACCGAATGAGTGTCCCCCTTTGACTGTCCCTCCATATAGTTACTTTCTCAAATGTCGATTTTTGTGATCGTCACTATGCAAAATCAATTTAAATGCTGCAGTTTTCATCACATTTGATTAACAAAATGTCTACGAAGACCAGAGGCTGATGAAACTGACGTATTGCACAGATTGTCAATTATCATGTTTTCAAAAATAAATAAATCGGCTCAGCGTTCCCCCAACATCCACCCACTCCTCCCTTTAAATGTGCTTTGTGGTTAAAGGTCCTTCTGCTGAGCCAAGAGCCTAGCCATGTCTCAGGTTGTTTTCCTGGTCTCTACTGACTTAACTGCTTTCAGCATTGGCAGTTAGGGTGCAACAAGAGACAGTGACATCCCTGGCTTTGCACTTGTCATACATCACCAAGTGCTAATGTTGCAAGGATGGAATATGAGAATATTGTGTCGTTGCAGTCAGATGACCTGCCAGTACTCACACTTCATTCAGGCCAAAATTGTGGCATATTGGACAAAGTAATAGAGTGAAAAATAAAACAAAAGTTGCTGGAAAAGCTCCGCAGGTCTAGCAGCATCTATGGAAAGAAATCGGAGTTAACATTTCAGGTCCCTTCACCATCCCTCAAAGTAATTGAGAGTGAATCAGATGCCTACAGAACTGTATCCCATTGAAGGTGTGGACACCTTGAAGAAAGGATGAATAGAGATGGGGAAATAAAAGCTGTAAATTGCACTCTGTAAATCGACAAAGGGAAGCTGTAAAGTTTTGTTGCAGTAATACATTAGATAGTATTTTGAGGATTAATTGGAACAAACTTTGCCATATTCAAAAGGAACAAATATACTGAGACATTGCTACTTAGATCTAAAGGCTTAATTTAGAACAATTTGTAGGGAACTATGCCTGTTTGAGGAGATTTAAGAGGACTTTGATATAAATTGACAGACTGTGGGATTAAGGGCTCATTTTTTAGAAGTTAAATTCAGAAAATTGTAGTATATATACATTAAAGGTCACAACTCCAATGATCTTTATAATTAATTTTACTGTTCAAAACCACAGTAAAAGCTACAAACACTGGAATGAGTTGATATTGTTTTTACAGTGCACCCTTAATTTGAGGGAGGGCTGGGGGAGAAGGCTTATGTGAAAAGCTCATGCAGGGTGATCACATCACCTTTGATTTACGCTTATCTGCCTTCCTGTTAACTTGACCTATTCTGTCAATACTGCAGTAGTCCACTAAGCAGACTTAACTTTGAAAACAAAGCACATTAGCATATGTAAAATATTCTGCTGCTAGTTGTCAACTTGTGACAAACCTCCTTGAAAAGTGCATTTACTTGCAAAATATAATTCATTTGCTGAAGGCGTTATCTTTACCAAACTCCTGACCATTTTGAACACCGATGCCTTTTGTGCTGTATAATGCTGGCTGATTTATAACCCCATGCTCTTCAGATGTTTCCCAATACCTAGTTGCCTTATTAAGACATTTCTTGAACAAGATGCTTCAGGGCACAATGGAATGTTATTCCAAAATCCTTTGGAGGAGTAATTCCCTGGAGTTTTATAGTTTTCATTGTGATGTGACATGGTTATTCAAAGACAATTGCTTCATTAGCATATCTTGAAGATAGTTCCATTCTTTTTCCAGCAGATGGTCAACTCTGGATATTGCACAACCAGGGGCTGAACTAAAGTATAAATTATTAGATGCCAAAGTACTGAACAAAGGCCAGTCCTGTAGTTAAAGTCTGGATTTGGCACTACAGAGCTGGTGTCCGAGAAAGAAAAGGTATGCTGTTGAAGCTTTTCATCTCTCACTCATCAGGACAAATGCAAGAATGCCAAATTTCAAAGGGAGAAACAATTTCTACTGGAGAAAATGGTGCTGATTTGACGTCAACTTGCAAACAACTGACACCTATTTTTGTACACTATAAATTGTTTCTGTAAAATTTGGCACTGATTGAGTACAAAATGTAAAGCTTCAGCTTTTTTTCAGCAGTGTCCCTTTTGTTATCATTCAGAGTTGTTCTGATTTGGTAAGCTTAAAAAGACATTTTCCATCATAGCAGAAGATGCATACGTGCAGATTTTCTGATCATTTCTTTAGCCTCCTGAGCTCCTTTGACAACTCTGTGGATGTCTTGAGCTGGCTCAGTTACTTTGTGCTTCAGTTCTAGCCTGTGACTCTCTACCCCTGTTTTCTCCTTCCCCTCCCCACCCCACCCCACTAATTCCTTCCAGATTACTCTAAAGAGCAATTTTTTTCCCCAAGTTGACCTGCATGAGGATCATTTCCATGTACTGAATCATACATAGCAAAAGAGCATCTGTATTTAGGTTGTTGTGAATGATGTGTATCCAGCAAAATGAAGTGACATTATAGCAATGGGGTTTGAGTTCTTCCTGTCTGAAATGGGTCATAAAGAGTATTGTGGCTTCGTTTTTTTCTTAAAAAAAAAAGGTGTCAGTATGAGCATTTTGTACCCTTGCCGATTGTGCCTGCTTTGTTTCTGCAGGAATCAGTTTTAAATTATACCCTTTTTGTACATTTTCCAGTGGTCACTAATAACTGGAGGAAAGCAAGAGGATCCAGTAACAATTGAGATTCCTTAAGGGATAATTTTTTCAAACAGCTGTATTTGTTTAAAATTGTCCAATAAGTACAAAATTTTAATTTAGAGAATGGAACATTGATGTGTAATCCAACTGATTCATCTTGCCAGTGTTATCCTGTATTTTAAAACTAGTTAAGCTTTTTAAATAACTGATTGTTGATGGAGTATTGTCTTTTACCTCTGTTCAAATACAATCTTAGTTTATTTTTAAAAGCATTAATTACTGCACAGAGACTGATTCTGACTCTTGCTACTCGAATCATACAATTTACTTATGCTATTATTTTTCAGTAAAATAAGGAAGCTATTTGTACCACTATGTAAATCATCTGTCAAAAGGTCTTTTCACTTGAAGATGCTGCTTTATATATTTGTTTAGTTGTATTTTTACTGCAGTTTGAAACTTTGAATAATATTTATGTAAAATCTTAGGTATTAAATAAGAACTTGTTTTATATTTTGCCAAGCGGGCTTGGTCCATGCTGAATCCCAACAAAGGCTAACGGGAAACCTTTTGAGAAGCTCAGCATCAGAGTATGTGTATAGCCCATTTTGTTTCCCTCCTCTAAACATAACTTTGATATGAAAGCTCTTTTTGAAAAAAGTAAATCATGACATCAATCACAGAATTACATTGAACAGTTTAGTCTAAAAACAAGCCATTAAGTCAGTCTTGATCATTGGTTATTACCATTGTTTACTGTGAGTAAAAACTGAATATCTCTTCCTTTATTTAATACAGCCTGTCAATGACAGGAACATGAAAACTAGGATGTATCATTCTGTCCCTTGATCCCTTACCACTAGTTAATTAGATCAATTCATGATGTCGGTGGTAGCATGGTAATGTCACTGGACTAGTAATCCAGAATCACAGCCTAATGTCTGGGGTCAAGGGTTCAGATCCTACCCTTTGGGCAGTTAGGAATGGGCAATAAATGCTGGCTGTACCAATAACACCTCAGTCAATATGTACTTTAACTCATCACCTTAAAAGTCCCTGTTAGTCCACCTCATTCTTGAACTGATCTCTACTTTCCACACTCCTCCATGCATTTTTTTTGGGGTAATCTGTTTCATATTTACACTTACTCTAAATTTTAAGACTGAAGGGGTAAACAGCAGTTTCTATAATGTTACTGTATACTTATAGTTGAGTACTTCATGTTAATTGTCTGAATGTATAGTGTAAACTGCACTAAATGATTGGTACTGTCAATTAACTTCTCCCTAAGTAAAGAAAAAAATTTTAAAGATTATTTTGAAACAAAGGTAATACTTTCATCGTTGAATGCAATTTGTTTTATTATTAAATTCACATAGGTCTCAGCAGTATATGACAGGTATTAGTAGAATGGATGGGAACACTATGAGCTTAATTGTCAAGCTTTTTTTGTTTAAGTCTAAAACTTTCCTCGAGCTCATGTATACAACATTCTTAGGCAGCTAGTCTCCATGGAACCTATTTGTCAGGAATAATCATTGCCCACAAGAGCAAATGAAGATAGTATAACCTAATTCAGTCTTATCTAATGAGACAAGATCAAACTGGAATTCTGCACCTTAGAAATTATCTTGCTGTACACAAGAACTTTGGCAACAAAAACAATGTACGAACTTGGGCCACTCAATGTAAGATAACTATAAAGTCTGCTTGTTGCCCTTTTAAATGAATTATGTTTGAAGAATGTAATCTGTTTTTAATAGAGAAATCGAAGATAGTTGCTGTAAAGATCACTGAATACAATTTTTAAACTAAATTATTGGAAAATAGCTTATCTATTTGGATTTTTTAAAAAAATGTTTACAATGGTTTGACTGGAAGACCAGGCAGTCTGATGCTGTAAGTGATACTACAGTATAAAACACCTCATAACTCAACTGTGGCTTTCCTATTTTGAACGACTAACTTAAAAAGTAGTAACCCATGCCTTTTCACTCCCCATTACATTATCACCTTTTTGACCCGATCTTTTAAACTCAACACAAAAAAAAGCAAGCTTAAGATAAAGGTTAATTGAGCAATCTTTCCACTGCATGGCCCCTTGATCCTATACCAAATAATTAAACTGTATCATTCTCTCATGTCGTCATTACTGCAGAACAAAGTATCATTGTTGCTTCCAAGAACATCCTACTTGCCTTTGTGCAGGATTAGGGTGTGGTTGAAGGGGCAAATCAGACCTTTCTATTTGTCACTGACCTCAATTTATTTCTTTTCCACAAAGTCCTTAATTAATAATAAAAATTAGTGCTTAAATACCAAAATACAGTATTAACCTTAAGTTGTTTTTGGGGGTGGAAAAAGTCCTGACTGTTCTGGGTGTTACCCCTCCCTGATGCTGGGCTGGTGTTTTAGAAGGTTGATATATGACTACATTGTTTCTGTGCCTTAAATTCTATTTTGATTAATTACAGTGGGTTAGAACCAAAAACCCACTGATCTTGATTGAAAAGGATGCTGTATTGGATGAAGCTTTGATTAATTCATGTTACCACTCTAGGTAATGGACCAAACGGTACAAGGTACTATTCTGTTGAAGGACTCCATATTCTGCTGCCATTTTTACTGTGCATACCCTCATTGACTTACACTAGGAGATAATCTGCACATTCTAACAAAAGAGAATTACCAGCTGTAAAGTATTTGGGTTTAATAGCCCATTAGATTTGTATTGCAAGTCAACTTACTCTGAGTTTCTGCAGTACGCTACGTACATCCACCTCTGGTCAAGGTGCCCATGTGTATTTTGTCTTAAAGGAGAAGAAGTTTAAATGACAAGTATTCCTTTGTCATGTGGATCATGTGAACTGAATAATTGGCATGGATGTAATTGGACATTATGCTCTGCTTGTCGGTTTTACAAGTATCACAGGTGCTGTTTGGAATAGAGTGTTAACACTGTTACAGTACAAATTAATGGGGATGTGTATACTACTGAATATTTTTCATTAGCTATAAATTGTTTTTGTATTTTATGTTGTAGTTGGCACCCATCCTACTGTTGGAGGGCGGGGAGGAAAGAAAAAAAAAAAAATCACTGCATCACTTTCTGCAAAGAGGTTATATGTTGAGATAATTGTGCTCTACAGAATTTTGGCATGTTTTGGCCAATGCAAGAAGCACATCAATTTTAATAAAACCAGTTTTTCAGTAACCTGTTCAGTGTTTTATTCTGACTGCGTGTTTCCATTCAGGACAATAAGACAGTGGAATTTTATTTGAGAGTGAGATTAAAGGGTGTTTTAATCAAGGATAGGTGAGTGGCCTTGTTGGTTGATCTAATTCTTTCCCTCTTGAGGTAACTTCTGAAGTGAGTTCAGTGTTTTCTTCCTGACCAGGATAAATTTAAACTCTTAGTTTTTGTAGTTAGATGGTCAACTTACATCCACAAATTGTATGTGATCTTGACTGGTACTTTTGTCCTACAGAAGGCGTTGTCTTACTTGGCATAACATACTTGTTTATGATTTCAGTTTTTCCTGTTATCCTCTTGATCCCATAACTGGCAAAGTATTTCTCATTTTAAAATTTTGAAAGTCCTAAGGTGGAGTTTACAGAATGGGACAACCAAAATGGAAGGAGTCAAACAATCAGTCTCAAATTAAGAAAACCTCACTTTAGGCAAAAATCATGAGGTTTTAATATGCAGTTTTTCCCCCCTACAATAGTTTTCCTTATGTCAAGGATTTTTGGGAATCTTCAATCAGAACAATTTGAAGCTCATGTCAATTGAAATTAAAGACCCAGCTTTTTCCAGGTAATCTGAATCCTTAGTGTGGAAGCAGGCTATTTGGCCCATCAAGTCCACACTGACCATCTGAAGCCATGGGACATACAAGGATAGGGTAATCTCCCTAGCCTGCACATCCCTGGATGCTATGTTAATATAGCATGGCCAATGCCCCTAACCTGCACATCGGTGGAACTTGGAAGGAAACTCATGCAGACATAGGGAGAGTCTGCAAACTCCATATAGATGGTCACCTGAGGGTGGAATCGAACTTGGGTCCCTGGCTCTGAGGCAGCAGTGCAGCCCCGAGCCACCTATCCCACAGTGCAGATTAATCTCAAAGATCAAAATTCTTGACTGGGTCCTGCAATAATTTTATTTTTAAAATCAGAAATTTAAACATTGAAGAACCCTCCTGCTATATTAAATCCAAATGTTAAATTAAAAGTGGATGAGTTAGAGGATTTGAGAAGCTAGACTCCAATGGTTGTGGATATTGATGTTTTTGAAGAAAGTCTTATTTACAGCCCAAACCCATGAAAGTCATTTAATCATTAATCGTGATCCTAGAAGAGCAGCTGGTTAATATGAACAGAAACCAAATGAACTGCAGATGCTGTAAATCAGGAACAAAAACAATGTTGCTGGAAAAGCTCAGCAGGTCTGCCAGCGTCTGAAGGGAAAAACAGAGTTAACGTTTTGGGTCTGGTGACCCTTCCACAGAATTTATATGCAGAAAATAGGGAGGTGGGTGTGATAGGGAGTAAACAATGGGATACAGCCCAAAGAGAAAGACAGTTGGACAGACAAAGGAGTTGCTAACAATCAGTCTGGGATGGTGAATAGTTGTTAATGGGGACTGTTAGTGACTAACAGTGGGTGTGTAATGGCTGGCTATGTGGTAACAAGGCCTGGTGTGTTGAGTGGGGGGTGCTGGGACATGGGAGAGGTTAGGCCCTAAAATTAGTGAATTCAGTATTGAGTCCGGAGGGCTGTAGGGTTCCCAAGTGGAAAATGAGATGTTGTTCCTCCAGCTTGTGTTGGGTGTCCCTGGAACACTGTAGCAAGCCAGAGAGCAGGGTGGTGCATTGAAGTGGCAGGCAATGGGTAGTTCAGGGCCTTTTTTGCAAGTAGAATGTAGACGTTCCGCAAAGTGGTTGCCAAGTCTACACTTCGTTTCCCCAACGTAGAGGAGACCACATTGTGAGCAGCAAATGCAGTAGACTAGATTCTGGGAAGTGCAGGTGAAGTGTTGCTTCACCTGGAAGGTATGTTTGGGCCCTTGGCTACAGGGGAGGGAGGAGGTAAGTGGGCAGGTGTTGGGGTTGAAGGAAGTGTGGACCAGGGTGTCCCGGAGGGAATAGGTGTTTGGTGACGGCATCTTGCTGGAGGTGGCAGAAATGGTGTCTGATGATCTTCTGGAGTTGGATGGTAGGTAAGGATAAGGGGAACCCTATCACTGTTGCAGGAGATGGGTCAGACCCAGTTGACAACGGAGCTGGGGAAACCGGAGGAAGAAGGTGGACATTTCGGAGGCTCCCTTATCAAAGTTGGCCTCATCTGAATGTATGCGATGGAGTCTTTGCAGGAAGTGGGATCTGAGGATGTATAGTCCAGGTTAGTATGGTTCGACAAACACAGCACATCATTGTCACTAGGAGTGAACTTCAAGTTTCATACTTTGCCATTCAATTGGAATTTTTAGGCCATATAGTGATTGATTGAAGGTATGAGGTCAGGCTTTTAAAAAAGGTCCTAAGATTAACTATCCACCCTCTCAAGCCCTTTCGTAAGTCAGTCCTTGATATTTTCAGGCTGTCCTGCAGCTTGTTTAACATTTTAAAAAAGTAATGCATTTTAATATTGCATGAGAAACAATTTAGTCAGTTCAAATATCTTCATCTGGTAGCTGTTTAGGTTTACCCTTGATACATGCTGACAAGTGAGACTAGATTAATTGAGGATCTGGTCAGCATGGACAAGTTGGACCAAAGGGTCTAGTTCTGTGCTGTACATCCGATTATATCCTGATGAACACAGAATGAAGGCTTTGACAAACTGTGCCTCCTTTTCAGCACCACTCAATAACTATTGACAAGAACATGGGGAATTCACCTGCTTTTCTTTGAATAGCACCACACCATCCTATGTTCATCTAAATGTGGATAAGGACTACACTTACTCTGGTCTCGCGGACAACACCAACAGCCCAGCACAACCTCGGGGCTGCATTGAAGTACCACCCAAGATTGTTCCCAAGTCTGGAACTGGCCAGGAGATGGAAGGGTGTCTTGAACACCCCTTTGAATGATTGAAAGGCATCAATTTGTAAATCGATTCACAAGTGTTGAGAGGTTTAAGAGGGCAGTGCATCTTGTCTTTGCCATTGACAAGCTGTTATGTGGAGCATAGGAGGCTAAGGGGTGACCTTTATCATCTACAAAATCACAAGTAGCATTTACAAGGTAGAAAGCCAACATTCCCCCCCTTGTGGTAGGGGAATAGATTTAAAGATGTAGTGGTGGGAGGGGGGGGGGGGGGGGAAGAAAAAGGAGAAATAAAAGTAAAATAGTCCAGAGGCAATTTCCCCACCGAGGATGGGGAGTCTCTGGAATAAGCTGCCAGAGGTAGTAGTGGAGGAGGAAGGTACAATTTTGTCATTTAAAGAATGAGTTGGACAGGTACATGGATTGTATGTGTATCGAGGGATATGGACCAAATGCAGGCAAAGTGTAGTAGGATGGGGGGAAAACCAGGGGACACATTGGAGTGAGGAGCAAGATTTAACAAAGACAAGGGGCATGTTTTTTTTTTTAAAAAAGTTCGTGTAGACTGAACTTCCAGAGGAAGTGGTGGATGTGGGTACAGTTACAATGTTTAAAAGATAACATTTTGATTAGTCCAAGGAAAGGAGATATTTGGAGGAACATGGGCCAGGAGCAGGCAGGTGGGTGGGACTGGTTTAGTATGGGATTATGGTCAGGCCAGACTGGTTAGACCAAAAGGTCTGTTTCCATGCTGTGTGACTATGACTAAATTGAATGAAGTTAAAGATTGTGAAAATTGGGTAGCATAGACAAGTTGGGCTGAAGGGCCTGTTTCAATGTTGTAAACCTGATCCTTTAGAGAGGAGAATTAACATTTAATCATGCTTTCTGCAGAAAGCATAGGCAAACAAAATTAAGCCACCTCTTGTAGGCATAAGATCAAAAACAGATGGCTTGAGGCAAGTGAATTGGGTTTCTTATTCCTTTCAAGGAGGAAATGTATTGAATTCCAGGAATGCTGAAGTTCTCTGGTTATCCCGAAGGCAGATTTATCTCAAACAAGACTGTCCTCCAGGTGTTGTCAAACTTGTCAGCCAGATGCTAACTGAATAGATGTTAAAGAGACTAGAATTGGGGCATCAAGAGGTAGATTAATCCAACTAGTGTTCTCAAATGCTGTTAAAGGCAAGTTTCTTCACAAGTAGATTTCTTGTTTCACTGTTCAGAGGCAGCTTGGACAAAAATTTGTGTTTTCATTGAACTAGAACTTCTTGCAATAAATTGCAAACAATTCCAACTAGATCCCAGCATTGGAGGAATGCTGCACTATCTTCTGTATATTGCATCTTCCATTGCAAGCAATCCTTCAAGTCACCATCTTGACTTGTTATGGGGGTGGGGGGGCGGGGGGGGGAGGTGCAGGTAGGTAGTGGCCTAGGGGTATTATTGCTAGATTAGAGATAGACAAGTGTTCTAGGGACTCCAGCTGATGGTAAATTTTCAATAATAATCTGGAATTGAGAATCTAATGACTATTAATCCATTGTCTTGTTGGAAAAACCCTCTAGTTTGTTAATATCCTTTCATGATTAAAACTACCATCCTTAGTCTGGACTACATGCAACTCCAGACCCATAGCAATGTGGTCAACTCTTGACTACCTGCTGGTTAATTAGGTATGGGCAATTAACACTGGCCTAGCCAGTGACACCCTCATCCCACGATTTAATTAAAAAGGATCAAAAGGTCATCCACTGGTGCTGGATGAAAAACCCTCCTTAAAACAGGTGTTTATGAAGCCAAGTTGTTTCTGACATCTCAGAAGGCTTTTATGGAGCAGCATCAGGTCCAATGAAACAATAGGGTTATACAGTAGCTCAACCCTGCTGCCTGAAAGGGACTAGGTGACTGGAGTTTGCACATGTCTGGATTTGCTCAAGAAGTCCAAAGGTTTGTTGTTAGGAGGGATTAGCTATGCTAAGTGTGGCATTACAGGAATAGGGTGAGGGGCTGGGTGGAATGCAGTGAAGGTCAGTGCAGACTTGATAGGCTGCATGGCCTCTTTTTGCCTTATAGGGTTATGATTCTATGAAATTGTTCATTCAGTTTGTAATTTTATGCTGATGGGGACCCAGATTAGGATCACAACACTTGGACTGCTGCATTGTTAGTTATTTTCTCTACTTACCAATTAGAATTAAAAGCATAATACCTTATTCCTAAGGAGGATAAGTATCTTTGATAGACCATGCCACTTCATCTACTAGAAATACATTCAGGATATTAGGAGTACTCTAGATTGGCACAATTTCTGTAGCAAGAGATAAGCGTGGGGCTGGATGAACACAGCAGGAAACTTGACATTTCAGGCCTAGACCCTTCAGAAATCACGAAGGGTCTAGGCCCGAAACATCAAGTTTTCCTGCTCCTATGATGCTGCTTGACCTGCTGTGTTCATCCAGCCCCATGCTTGTTATCTCAGATTCTCCAGCATCTGCAGTACCTTTTATCTCTGAAAATTTCAGTAGCCAGCCTGTTTTGAAAAAAGCAACAAAAGACAAAAAGTTATGAAAAAGTTTATGACCAAATATTGGCTTACAAAATTCATTAGTTTGTGGATATTCAGTCCCCATTTGATGTTCTAAAATGCACCAATACAATTAGAATTGGTCATTCCAACATGGATTAGATTGCACTGTGGAAGTTGTGATGTTCAAGGTGGTACAAGAGTTTTAAAATACTGGAGTAAGTGTATGTTGCTCATGTCGAATCCAAATGCAGCATGTTGTTACATAACAAAAGCTCTACATTGAGAGAAGAGCAGAAAGGCTCCACTAGCTTTCTCCCCCCCCAAAAGAGCTACTGGAGATAAACAGGACTGAAGTGCAGAGTAGTGGCTGTATACAATGCTTCAAGATTAAATCACCATTTCTCATTGGAATCTACATCAACATGAGCTCCATTTGTTAGCCCATTAAAGTGGGAAGGGAATGTGTAGCAAAGCAGTAAAACAGGAGATAGTTGTACTAGTCTGGCTGTGGTTGGTGCAATGGTGGGGAAGGAAGGAGAAAAAAGTCTCATGTCTGCCAAGTTGCCTCTAGCAAGCTTGTATGAGTGGGCCATCATTTTAAAAAGGGATTTTTGCTCAAATATCTGCTGCCTATAGTTTAACAATTTCAGAGTGCCATTTCACCTAAAATGTACATGGATAGTAAACAAGAAAACAAACAGTTTTGTGAATCATGTGCAAAGAGTTGCATTATCTAGTTTGAGAAAGATTTTTTTTCCCTTAAAGTCAGGAAATAACTTAGTGTGCATCGCCTTCAGGAATTGCTTTGTGTAGCACAGAAATACACAAAACTAAGTGGTCAGCAGGAGATTCAGGTTCCCAGACAAGTTCATTAGTGTCCTGGCCAATTTACACCAAACATTTCCTGGGATGCATAGGAAATGTACAAGAAGCCATCAGAATCCTTGTATTCTTGGTCCAGTTCAGCAATAGTTGTATACATGTTGGAGAGGCTCTTGTTCTTCACCACAAGGTAAAATGCTTGACTAGGCGTTAGAGCTAGCCGGTTCCTAAGGAAGGACAACCTTGTTTAAAATTCCATGTTGTCAGATGCCTACTTTATAGACCCTCAGAATAAGCCATTTAGTCTAACAAAGTCTGTTCCTAGTAAGAATCCCCCACACAATCTCAAACCCCACTAGATAAGGGGCAAAAAAGAAAAACAACCTCTTCTTGGGAAGAGAAGCAGGACAAGTGACTGATGCCTTGGGTGGGGGTAGGAGAAACACTTGGGACCTTTCTATTAGTTTTTAAGAAAAGTAGTGATGGAACAGGATAGATCTGGTCCAAGTTCTAAGTTGGGGCAAGGCCAAATTTGATGGTATAGACAGGAACTTTTAAAAGTTGGTTGGGAAGGCTGTTCACAGCAAAAGTGAACTCTGAAGTGGGAGGCTTTCAAAAGGGAGACTTTTTTAAAAGCAGTGACAGCATGCTCTTGTTAATGTGAAGGGAACACTGAATGACTAGAGATATTGAGGCTCTGGTCAAGAAAAGGAGGTGTATGTCAGGTATAGGCAGCTAGGAAGAAATGAAGTGAATCCCAAGGAGTGTACAAGTACATTTCAGAAGGAAGTCAGGAGGACAAAAAAAAAAAAGTCGTCAAATAAGGTTCAGGAGAATCCAAGAGATTCTCCAAGCATATTGAGAGAGTTAATAAGATTGGGACAGGGAAAGAATGGGACCCCTTAAAAGATCAACAAGGTCAGTACTGAACCATAGGAGATGGGGAAGATGGTAGGTATTTCATGTCAGTACTTACTGTACACAAAAATATGTGAGATAGGAAACAGCGATGCCTTGGAGAATCCACATTACAGAAAGTTTTAAAATGCATAAAGGTAGTAAATCCCTAGGACCTGCTCAGGAGTATCCCAGGACATTGTGGGACGTTAGGGCAGAAATTTCAGAGCCCCGAACAGATATTCAAATCATTAACAGCCACGAGTGATGTGCCAGAAGACTGGAGGGTGGCTAATGTTGTGCTTTTATTTAAAGCATGCAAGGAAGAGCCAGGGAACTGTAGACCAGTGAGCCTGATAGAGGTGGGTACATTGAAGGGGATTATGAGACAGGATCTACGTGCCTTTGGAAAGGCAGGGCCTGATTAGGGTTAGTCAGCATAGCTCTGTAGGTGACAAATCATGTCACAGTAACCTGATTTTTTTTTGGGAGAGGTGACCAAGATATGAGAAAGCAGAGCAGTAGGTGTTGTCTACATGGACTTAAAGGCCTTTGACAAAGATTCCACATGGTAGACTGGTTAGCAGGGTTAGAGCATCTGGGATCCAGAAGAGCTAGCCAATTGGATACAAAAATTGGTTTTGTTCAGACCAAGGCCTGTGACCAGCACTGTGCTGCAAGGATCAGTGCTGAGTCCACTGTTTATTTTATATAAAAGCTTGGATGAGCATTATAGGAGGTATTGTTAGCAAGTTTGCAGAGGACACCAAAATAGTCAGTATTTCATTAACTGGACCACTGGTCCAAGTAATGGCAGATGGAGATACATGCAAAATGTTGCATTTTGACAAGACAAATTAGGGCAGGACTTGGTCAACAGTAGGGCCCCAGGGAGTGTAGTCAAAATAGACCTGGGGTCCAGTTACATAGTTATTTGAAAGTGGCATCCAAATTAGACAGGTTGGTAAAGGCATTTGGCACACTTCTCTTCAGCCAGAGCAGGAGTTGGGGGACAGTGTTACAGCTTTCAAGAAAAAAAAAAAAAAAAAAAAAAGGCCACATTGAGTACCACATTCAATTCTCATCACCAAAATTGTAGAAATGATGTTATTAAACTGGAAAGGGTGCAAAAGATTGATGTTAATGAGACTGGAAGGTTTGAATTTCCAGGAGAAACCAGGGCTTTTTCATACCCCCTCCTGTGGAGGATGACCTTAGTGGTTTAAAGTATAATGAAGGGCAGGGATAGATGATTAGCCAAGGTCTTTCCCAAACTAGAGGGCATAGATTTAAGGAGGGGAAGACTTAGAGGGACCCAAGGGGCAAATTTCAGAGGGTGGTGTGTATATGGAACAAGCTGCCAGAGGAAGTGGTAGAACAGAGTACAGTTAAGGGGCTTCAGGCAGGTACATGGATAGGAAGTAAGTGTTTAAGGGGGATATGGACCAAATGAGGGCAAGTGGAACTAATTGAGTTTAGGAAACCCAGTCATTATGGATAAGTTGACTGAAGGGTCTGGCTCCATGCTGCATGACTGACTAACTCAAAAGCACCACATAGCAAGTGCTATAGGCTAAGCACTGGGGGTTCTGTGAGAATTTTAAAGCTATTTACACTCAAGACATCATAACCAAAAGAATGATAGTCAGCAGAAAGATCCAGCTTAACTCTCATAAATCTCAAGGCCTCATCACCCCACTTCAGCTTTCTCTTGACTTGAAGTCTTTCGTGATGAGATAAACCAAGTGTAGTGTTCATCCTTAAAAAGGATCACGTGGAGGAGGGGTCATTAGTACAACTTAGTTTCCTTAAGTTGGAGTGAGCCAATAGCCACTGACCTAAGCACACAAGGAATGCTCAGTGGGGACAATAATGGGGTGGGGGAAAAAGTAGTGATCAAGGATCTACAGCAAATGGAGTGGCCCCATTACTGTCCCTTGAGACTTTAGGAACACTATATCCTCCAAGTTAAGTGACCACTTAACTAGGTCCCTTTGCAGGTATGTAGGCAAAAAGAGGATTCACCGGTCATCAGCTCTCAAAACAAGATGAGAGCCACAAAGCTCTGAACAATATTGAGTGGGACTGATCGACGTGAATAGCACGTTCAACGATACCTGATGATAGTAATGAAGTGGCTCACTATTACATCTTGAGGAACGAGGAATTTGGTTCTATCCAGCGATTTCAGATGCTTCTCGCCAGGATATCGTTCTACAATTACCTGCAGAGAACGCGAATGTTACCATCAGGGAGCGAGCGAGAGTCCCTGAAACTAACAGAGCAGAGAGCGAGAGAGAAACTCCTACCGGTATTTTCTGGGGGTATTTGGAGCGAATGAATGCAGACTCCTCTTTCCTTGCAGCTGTTAGCAAGAGAGAGAGAGAATTAGAGAATAATTGCGCTTTTGAGCCATTTCTAGAGAGATTTATTTTAAAAAAAAAAAAAAACAAAAACACACTTACCAAATGTCTTTCGGTGTTTGAAGCGATGAGCTCCGTAAGTCCGGTGCACGACAGCCATACTCCAGACTTCCCAAATTATTCCCCGGCCGGCACCTCCTGTTCCTTCTGAGATGAAGTGTTTCAGTTGGTGGTAGACACAGGAACGGCTTGACTTATGAGTCTGGAATGAACTTCTCAGTAGTTACCGCATCTGTAACAAGTCCAGAATCCTACTCAACGCTATACTCTGCAAAGTTCTCTCTATATAAAGAGAGAAAGGGGGCTTGGTATTGACTCCAATTGATCGCCGTCCATTTTTTATAATGATTGGGTTGGTGGAGTAATCTTTAAACAAAAACAGGTGTAAGACCTTGTCACGGTAACCAAATAGAGTTTTCAGTTGCCAATCAGGATGGCTGTCTCTGTCAGCAGTCAAGAGCAATTTAACAAAGGGGACAGAATCTCCAAATTATCAATAAAACAAAGGAAAATTTAACTATTTATAGCATCACTTCCTAAATTTACAATATACACCGACCTTTCAGCTCTGTGGTGCAGTGCTTAAGAAAGGTAAAGTCATTATGCCTCATTGAATACCGCCAGTGTGGAAACAGGCCATTTGGCCCATCGAGTCCACACTGACCCTCTGAAGAGCATCCCATCCATATACACCCCCCCCTACCCTATCCCTGTAACCCTGCATTTCCCCTGGTTAGTCCACCTAGCCTACACATCCCCCTGGACACTAGGGGACAATTTCGCATGGCCAATCCAACTAACCTGCACATCTTTGGACTGTGGGAGGAAACTGGAGCACCCGGAGGGAACCCCCATAGACACAAGAAGAATGGGTGGCACGGTGGATCAGTGGTTAGCATTGCTGCCCCACAGTGCCAGGGACCTGGGTTCGATTCTAATCTCAGGTGACTGTGTGGAGTTTGCACATTCTCCCCATGTCTGCGTGGGTTTCCTCTGGGTGCCCCGGTTTCCTCCCACAGTCCAAGGAATGTGCAGGCTAGGTGGATTGGCCATGCTAAATTACCTGTAGCGTCCAGGGATGTGTAGGTTAGGTGCATTAGCCATGGGAAAAATGCAGGGATAGGGTAGGGGGTTGGGCCACTCTTCAGAGGGTTGGTATGGATTTGTTAGGCCAAATGGCCTATTTCCACACTGTTGGGATTCTATAACGTGCAAACAGACAGTCACCCGAGGCTAGAATCAAACCCATTTCCCTGGTGCTGTGCCAATCACTGTGCCACCCCATGTGAGGGGAAAGGTTGAGAAGGAGAGTTTTCTTTTGTGGTAACCTCAGCTGCAATGGGAATTGAACCCATGCTCTTGGCGTTAATCTATGTTTTAAACCAGCTGTCCAGCCAACTGTGCTAGCTGATCCTCAGTGGTAATGTCCCTACCTCTGAGCTGGAAGGCCTGAGTCCAGAAGAGTGAAATAAAATCTCTGAGCAGGTTGACTTAAAAGGTCTGTGTCCTTGCCACTTTCACCCCACAATGCTGCATTGAATTGGTGACATGATGTATTGAAGATTCAGTTTTGCATTGTGCTCCCCAGTTGTCCCTTCAATTAAGATACTACTGTTAAAGTTACCATACTGCTCACTCATTGTAGAGAGTTGACTGGAGGTGGTTTAACCTGATGTCACCACACATTAGATAAGGGGAAAGGTTGGAAAGAAGAGTCTTTCATGGTAGCTTCAGCTGGTATATGAATTGAACACACACTGTTAGCATCCCTTTGCATTGCAAATCAGCTGGCTGAGCTAGCTAATTGTCCCCCCTTCCTATTAATACAATAACAAGCAGGGAAATCCAATTAAACCATATACTCGATAAGCGATAAAATAAAATGAAGTTACACCCATATGTACCACAGTGCTTCAAGAAGGCAGCTTCGCCACCTTCTCCAGGGCAATTAGCGATGGGCAATAAATGCTGGCCCTGCCAGCAATGCATCAGGGAATGAATAATAAAAGGGTCTACAAAGCATTTCAATGTGGCAGTGATAACCAAACAGACTGATGAATACTAAATAAAAACCAAAAGAACTGCAGATGCTGTAAATCAGGAACAAAAACAGAGGTTGCTGAAAAGCTCAGTAGGTTTGGCAGCATCTGTGAAGAAAAAAAATCAGAGTTAACATTTTGGGTCCAATCCTTTGTCTATCCAACTGCTCTTCTCTTGCTTTGGGGTCGATCCTATTGTTTATTCCCGGACCCATCCCCCTCCCTATTTTCTGCACATAAACTTACGTTTTCCCATCTACCATCAGTTCTGAGGAAGGGTCACGAGACCCTAAGTATTAACTCTGATTTCTGCCTTCACAGATGCTGCCACACCTGCTGAGCTTTTCCAGTGACATCTGTTCTTGATACTGATGGATTCTGTCTACTCTTCCTTCATGATCACCTGAATAATCCAGGCAAGAGTGACCAAAGGGAGCTTTGTCTCAACACAGTCATAGCTGAGGAGCTCTGCCCTTCACCCTGGACCTAGAAATTTCAGTCTGAACAGTGTCCTGCAGCGAGTCCAGGAGACATCACCTGTTCTCTGTCCACACCAGGTAAACAACAGGGTGGAATATGCAGCTAAAACTCAGTCAGAATTGGAGGAGTAGCCCCTTCAGTTAATTGATTCTCCCTGGAGTCCTGGCTAATACTTACCACCTAACTACCAGCGAGAAAAAAAATCAATTCTCTGGTCTTGAGATAACAAGGGTCTAGGCCCGAAACGTCAAGATTTCCTGCTCCTATGATGCTGCTTGGCCTGCTGTGTTCATTCAGCTCCACACCTTGTTATCTCGGATTCTCCAGCATCTGCAGTTCCTATTATCTCTAATTCTCTGGTCTTGATTTGTTGGAGCTTGCTTTGCACAATTTCACTCCCCTATTCCCCACATTATGACTTCCAATGTCCCTGACTGTAAAGCACTTTGGGATGTGTGAAAGGTGTTATATCAATATAAGGTGTGAATAATTGTGAAGAAGGTGTGAAGAATGTGAATAATTTCCCCTCTAATTTAAGATCTTTGGGATTCAATGTCATCATTTCCCCAGGTAAGGGCAACTAACTTCAGCATTTGTATACTCAAGGACTTGACCTCTTACCACAATTTTCATCACCTGAAGGAAAATAAGACTGGACTTGTGGTATCAGGTTGGTCTCTCTTTATCCACAGATGTTGCCAGACTTGCTGAGACTCTCCAGCACTTTCTGTTTGTATTTCAGATTTCCAGCAACTGTAGTATTTGGCTATTATCTCCCATTCTCTCTCTGTCTCTCTCTCTCTCTCTCAAGTTCAGGAACACAGAGTACAACGTTCCATATAACCCAATTAGTACTTTTTTAGTTAAGCAAGTCAACACAGAACAACTTACATTGATTTAACTCACTCAGAGATAGTAGGAACTGCAGATCCTGGAGAATCTGAGATAACAAGGTGTAGAGCTGGATGAACACAACAGGCCAGGCAGCATCATAGGAGCAGGAAGTCTGACTTTTTGGGTCTGGTCCCTTCTTCAGAAATGGGGGAGGGGAAGGGGGCTCCGAAATAAATAGAGAGGGGGAGGCCATGATAGAAGGTGGATAGTGGAGCAGATAGGTGGAGATACGACGGACAGGTCAAGGAGGTGGGGATGGAGCCAGTAAAGGTGAGTGTAGGTAGGGAGTTGGGATGGGGGTTGATTAGTGAGGAGGGAGGGACGGGTGGGTGGGAGGGAAGACGGACAGGTCAAGGAGGCGGGGATGAGGCTAGGAGGTAGGAAGTGGGGGTGAGGGTTGGTCAGTGAGGTGGGAGGAGCGGATAGGCAGGAGAAAAGATGGACAGGTCAAGGAGGCGGGGACAAGCTGGGCTGGTTTTGGGATGAGGTCGGGGGAGGGGAGATTTTGAAGCTTGTGAAGTTCACATTGAGACCATTGGGCTGCAGGGTTCCCAAGAGGACTATGAGGTGCTGTTCCTGCAGCCTTCGGGTGGCATCGTTGTGGCGCTGGAGGAGGCCCAGAATGGACATGTCGTCCAAGGAGTGGGAGGGAGAGTTAAAGTGGTTCACAACTGGGAGGTGCAGTCGTTTGTCGTGAACCGAGCGTAGGTGTTCCACAAAGCGGTCTCCGAGCCTCCGCTTGGTTTCTCCGATGTAGAGGAGGCCACAATGGGAACAGCGGATACTCTTGCGTTTCCCACACCTCAGCCCTCACACCCCCTCCCCGCAATAACAACAAAAACAGAATTCCCCTCGTCCTCAGGGGCCACCCCATCAACCTCCGGATTCATCATTCTCCGCCACTTCCGCCACCTGCAATCCGACTCCACTACCAAGGATATATTTCCCTCCCCACCCTTGTCTGCTTTCCAGAGGGACCGCTTTCTCCGCAACTCCCTCGTCCCCTCCACACTCCCCACCAGCCTCACCACCCCCGGCACTTTTCCCTGCAACCGCAGGATGTGCTACACCTGCCCTACACCACCCCGTTCACCTCCATCCCAGGCCCCAAAAAAACCTTCCACATCAAATAGATGTTCACCTGCACATCCACTAATGTGGTATACTGTATCCGCTATTCCCGATGTGGCCTCCTGTACATCGGGGAAACCCAGCAGAGGCTTGGAGACTGCTTTGTGGAGCACCTACTCTTGGTTCATTACCAACAGTAACACCTCCCAGTCACAAACCACTTCAACTCCCCCTCCCACTCCCTGGACAATATGACCATCCTGGGCCTCCTCCATTGCCACAATGATGCTGCTCGAAAACTGGATGAACAGCACCTCATAGTCCTCTTGGGAACCCTGCAGCCCAATGGTCTCAATGTGAACTTCACAAGCTTCAAAATCTCCCCTCCCCCGACCTCATCCCAAAACCAGCCCAGCTTGTCCCCGCCTCCTTGACCTGTCCATCTTTTCTCCTGCCTATCCGCTCCTCCCACCTCACTGACCAACCCTCACCCCCACTTCCTACCTCCTAGCCTCATCCCCGCCTCCTTGACCTGTCCGTCTTCCCTCCCACCCACCCGTCCCTCCCTCCTCACTAATCAACCCCCATCCCAACTCCCTACCTACACTCACCTTTACTGGCTCCATCCCCGCCTCCTTGACCTGTCCGTCTTATCTTCACCTATCTGCTCCACTATCCACCTTCTATCATGGCCTCCCCCTCTCTATTTATTTTGGAGCCCCCTTCCCCTCCCCCATTTCTGAAGAAGGGTCCAGACCCAGAAAGTCAGCTTTCCTGCTCCTATGATGCTGCTTGGCCTGTTGTGTTCATCCAGCTCCACACCTTGTTATCTCAGACTCCAGCATCGGAAGTTCCTACTATCTCTGAGTGAGTTATATCAATGTAAGTTGTTCTGTGTTGACTTGCTTAACTAAAAAAGTACTAATTGGGTTATATGGAACGTTGTACTCTGTGTTCCTGGACTTGAGAGAGAGAGAGACAGAGAGAGAATGGGAGATAATAGCCAAATACTACGGTTGCTGGAAATCTGAAATACAAACAGAAAGTGCTGGAGAGTCTCAGCAAGTCTGGCAACATCTGTGGATAAAGAGAGACCAACCTGATGCCACAAGTCCAGTCTTATTTTCCTTCAGGTGATGAAAATTGTGGTAAGAGGTCAAGTCCTTGAGTATACAAATGCTGAAGTTAGTTGCCCTTACCTGGGGAAATGATGACATTGAATACCAAAGATCTTAAATTAGAGGGGAAATTATTCACATTCTCCTGTCTTGCTCAATCTGCAGCAACATCTGTTGCGTACATACCGAGGTAAGCCGTCATAGGTAACCTGTAGTGGAACTGGCCACCACTCAATATCTTCCCAAGCATCTTGGGACATTTTACAATGACAAGGGGGCTATATAAATTCAAGGAATGACAGACGGGAGCAATTAGTTGAGAAGAAGAGTAAAACTAAATGTTAAAGTAGTGTTTTGAGACTGGGGTAAGAAAAAAACATGCTAAAGGGCCACCAGGCGGCAGTATAATATCATATTTGCTTTGGGATCAGGACTGAGCTGGATGGAAGTGGCCCTGTGAATCAGAGATTGATGTTCTGACGCAGCAAGGTTTTGCTCTAGAGTGGGTTCTCGCAGAATGACTCCTTATGTATTCGGAAAGAGACTGAAATTTTAATCTCATGTGTATTAAGGCAGCTAAGTTAGATAATACAAAGGTCCCCAACTTGTAGAAACACGAAAAATGAACAATGGTAGGCCATTCAGCCCTTTCAGCCTGCTCTGCTATTCAATATAATCATCCAACTCAGTCCCCTGTTGCTGCTTTCTCCCCATACCCTTTGATTCCTTTAGCCCTAAGAACTATATCTCATTCCTCTTGAGGACATTCAATGTTTCGGCCTCAACTGTTTCCTGTAGCAGAGAATTCCACAGGCTCACCACTCTCTGGATGAAGACATTTCTCCTCACCTCCATTCTAAATGGCCTACCCTGTATCCTTGAGTAGTCACCCCTGGGTCTGGACTTCCCTTGTAATCAGGAACATCCTTCCTGCATTTACCTTGTCTAGTCCTGTTCATAGAATCGCTACAGTATGGAAACAAGCCGTTTGGCCCATGGAGTCTGCACTGACCCTCTGAAGAGACCCCCACCCAGACCTGCCACCCTACCGTATCCTATCCTATCCCCGTAACCCTGCATTTCCCACAGCTAACCCACTTAAGCCTGTAAATCCCTGGACACTATGGGGCAATTTCCCATGGCCAATCCACCTAACCTGCACAGCTTTGGACTGTGGGAGGAAACCAGAGCACCTGGAGACATAGGGAGAATGTGCAAACTCCACGCAGTGTGGATTCGAACCCACTGTGAGGCAGCAGCGCTAACCACTGAGCCACCGTGCTGACCTATTAGAATTTTATAGGTTTCCATGAGACAACTCCCCTCATTCTTATAAACTCCTCCACAAGTAGGTTCAGTACTAGATAATAAGCAACATTACAAAAGAAACAGTGGTGAAACTAGAAGTTTTTTTTGACATCAAGTTGTCGTCATGTGGAATGTATTGTGGAAAGGGTGGAGGAAGCAGAAACATGTCGTGTTATTTTATTTGTGGGCATCACTGACTGGGTCAGCATCCGCGCCTAATTGTCTTTGAGAAGGTGATGATGAGCTACCTTCGTGAAATGCTGCAGTCCATGGAATGTAAGCACACGGAACTGGAAACAGTTCAGTGGACGCTTACTGGACTAATACCTGGAATGGACGGGTTGTCTACTGAAACATCATGCGGGCTAAGATTGTATCCACAGAGGAATGAGAGGTGACTTCGTTGAAACACACAAAATCCTGAGGGATCTTAACAGTGTTTAAATGAGAGGGTTGGGATGTTTGTACTTGTGGGAGAATCTAGAACAAGGGGCCAATGTTTAAAGATAAGGGGTTGACTTTTAAGGTAGAGATGAGGACTTTTTTTGACAAAGTGTCATGAGTTTTTGGAAGCCCCTACCTCAAAGATCGATGGAGGCAGAGATTTTGAAATTCAGTAGACATTTAGAGATTATTATGCAGGGCAGGAAGTTATCAGGGGAAGGTGGAAATGGGGAGTAATTAGATTAGCCATCATCTTACTGAATGGCGAAATAGGCTTGAGGGGCTGAATGGCCTCGTTCTGTTACTGATTATTCTGTTTGTATGCATGCGTGTACCCAAAATGCTCTCCAGGAGAGATTTCCAGGGATTTTGACCTGATGACTGTCAAAAGGGATAAATGCCTGAAATGGAGAAAATTGCAAGGCTATGAGGAAAGAGCTGGGAAGTTGGAATGGTTGGTTACTTTATCAAAGAGATGACATAAGGCTCAATGGCCTCCTTCTGTCTTGAAAGATCCTAGAGAGCTGGATTTCATTCAGCTTGTTAACGTGGGTCACAGCCAGGTGTGTCAGTTCCTTCAGTGAGATGGGGGTTTTGTTAAGTTGACAAACTGAAAGCTATCAGGCCTACACCAGAGACTGAGCACAGCCTACGCTCAGGAAATTTCAAGTGTGTGGAAGAGCAATGTGGAGTTTAATCTGTTGTAACCATGGCTTCTAGTGCAGTGCCAATAAATCTCTTCCTCTCTATCACTGTCTCTCTCTCTCTCTCTCTCTATCTCTCTCCCCTGTTTTAAGATAGTTTTTAAATCTTCTTTAATCAAGCCTTTGGTCAATGTGTTCTGATATCCTTCGATGTCAAGCCTTTTGTTTGATAATGGTCCTGTGTTGCATCTTGGGAATGTCTACTATATAAATGTAAGAGATTGTGGTCTCCGTCTGGGCTGATGGCAGGGAGGATAGCAGTAAGCACAGTACAGATAGCCTCAGGGACCCTGAGGTCATTGGAAGTAGGTCACCGGGGTTGATAATCCACAAAGCCTCTCCAGTGACTAACCTCCGTCTGTGTGGGTGAACTGCCACTTCGGGGCATTGAGAAATGGAGGTGTTTTTGGGCTGGGACAGAACAGAGGTGGCACATCTGAGGGTTTCAGGCCTCGCCTCTGTGTGACGACCCATCTTGGTACGTGACCATCACATGTGGATGGGAACAGACTTGATTCCGAACCCATTCAAAGAGCTGTGGCAGTCAAATCTCAGGCAGGTCCCCCTCTCTGGCCACAGCCTCGCACAGGAAAACAAATAAAGAGAGAACATTTTAAGGCAAGAGAAGCCCTGGAAAAGGAAATTGAAACTGGAAACTGAAAGATATGGAATGACTTTAAGTGAATCCTGATTGGGATCTAAGTGCCAAGGGTGGCTTGGTGGCTCAGTGGTTAGCACTGCTGCCTCACAGCATCAGGGACCTGGGTTCAATTCCACCCTCAGCCAACTGTCAGTGGGGAGTTTGCACATTCTCCCTGTGTCTGTGCAGGTTTCCTCTGGGAGCTCCAGTTTACTCCCACAGTCCAAAGATGTGCAGGTTAGGGTGGATTGGCCATGCTGTAGTGTCCAGGGATGTGCAGCTTAGGTGGGTTATAAGAGAATGGGTATGGATGGGATGCTCCAAGGGTCGGTTTGGGCTGAAGGGCCTGTTTCCACACTGTAGGGATTCTATGATTATTGTCCCTTGAACTGCAAGTCTTGTTTGGGCAGTTGAGAGTCAATCACTTTGCTATGGGTCTGGATTCACAGGTAAGAATAGCAGATTTCCTTCTCTAAAGGACATTAGAGAAGCAAATGTTGAAACACTCAGTATGGTAAACATGGTAGCTTCATAGCACCGTTGCTAAAATTAGCTTTCAGTTAATCAACTGAATTTTAAGTTCTGCAAGGTGCTGTGGGATTTGAGCCTACATTCCCAGGACATTAGCCTATCCCTCTGGATTCCTAGTCCAGTGACGTTACCATTACTCCACCATCTCCCCTTTAAGATGAGGTTGGCAGTTCCTGCTCACTATTTACATCCAGAAAACCAGCAGCCAAACTCTTGTTCATAATTGATTCTTCTGCCCTCTCTTTGTTTTCCAAAGGTATTGACTGTAAGTAAGAACTTACATTTATATAGCAACTGGCACGAGCCCCCAAGCGTGTTACAGCCATTTGAAGTACTTGGAGAGAACTGTGAGCACACCTTAACAAGTTGCTTGTGTGTAGCTATGCAGCAATGCCACATGCAGGCGACGGCCATTCTGTATGTGATTAGCAGTCCCTTGATGCTCCATGTCTGTGTGACCACATTGCAACCTTAAAGGGACCAAGCTGTGCTCGAAACACAATATACACAGCAAAGCCCCACTATCAACACCCTGAGGCGGGGGGAGTTACCATTGACCAGAAACTGAACTGGACTAGCCATATAAATACAATGGCTACCAGAGCAGGTCAGATGCTAGGAATACTGCAGTAAGTAACTCACCAACGGGCTCAACAAACCCTATCCACAGGGCACAAGTCAGGAGTGTGATGGAATAGTCGCCACTTACCTGGATGGGTGCAGCTCCAACAACACTCAAGAAGCTTGACCCTATCCAGTACAAAATAAAAACTGAAAGCACTGCAGATGCAGATGTCAGAAACAAAAATAGAGATTGCTGAAAAAGCTCAGGTGTGTGGGGTAGGGGGCTGGGAGGTGGGAGAGTTCAGGCCCTAAAATTATTGAACTTGATATTGAGTCCGAAGGGCTGCAGGGTTCCCAAGCGGAAAATGAAGTGCTCTTCTTCCAGCTTGCGTTGAGCTTCACTGCAGCAAGCCTGAGACAAAGATGTTGGCCAGGGAACAGGGTGGTGTGTTAAAGTGGCAGGCAACAGGTAGCTCAGGGTCCTTTTTGCGAGCTGAACATAGATGTTCTGCAAAGCGGTCGCCCAGTCTATGCTTCGTTTCCCCAGCGTAGAGGAGACCACACTGTGAGCAGCAAATGCAGTAACTAAATTCTGGAAAGTGCAGGTGAAGTGTTGCTTCACCTGGAAGATATGTTTGGGCCCTTGGATACCGGGGAGGGAGGAGGTAAATGGGCAGGTTTTGCGCGTTTTCCAGTTACAGGGGAAGGTGCTGTAGGGCTGTGGTGGTGGTGGGGGGGAAGCGGTGGTGGGGGATGGTGGGAGTGAAGGAAGAGTGGACCAGCGTGTCCCGGAGGGAATGGTCTTTGCAGAAGGCGGACAAGGGAGCGGACGGGTATATATATCTGACAGTGGCATCTTGCTGGAGATGGTGAAAATGGCGTCTGATGATCTTCTGGATGTGGATGCTGGTGGGATGGTAGGTGAGGATAAGGGGAACCCTATCGCTGTTGCAGGAGGGAAGAGAGGGTGTGAGGGCAGAAGTGTGGGAAATGCATCAGACATGGCTGAGGGCCCTGTCGACAACAGTGCTGGGGAATCCTTAGTTGAGGAAGAAGATAAACGTTTCGGAGGCTCCCTTGTTGATATTGCACTCATTGGAACATATGCGACAGAGACGGAGAAACTGAGACAATAGGATGGAGTCTTTACTGGAAACAGGGTGTGAGGATGTATAGTCCAGGTAGCTGTGGGAGTCAGTGAGTTTGTAATGGATGTTAATGGCCAGTCTATCCCCAGAAATGGAAACAGAGATGTCGAGGAAGGGAAGGGAGGAGTCAGAGATAGACCAGGTGGAAGTGAGGGCAGGGTGGAAATTGGAGGCTAAATTGATGAACTTTTCCAATTCTGGACGAGAGAGGGAAGCAGCACCGATGATATAATTGATAAATCGGAGAAAGAGTTGTGGGTGGGGGCCGGAACAGGACTGGAACAAAGAATGTTCCACGTACCCCGCGATGAGACAGGCACAACTGGGGCTAACTATTCAGGACTGAGCATGCCGCTGGATTGATGGTTTGTCCACCACCTTAAGTACTCACTCCCTTCTCCACTGATACTCAGCGGCTGCAATGCGTACCATCTACAAGGTGCACTGTAGCTACCTGCTAAGGCTCCTTTAGCAACAGCTTCCCAACATGTGACATTCACCACCCAGAAGGACTAGGTCAGAGGGCACATGGGAACTCCACCACCTGCACGTTCCCCTCCAGGTCACTCAGCATCTTGGCTTGGAAATATATCACCAGTGTCACTGGCTCCAAATCCTGGAAGTCCCTTCACACTGTAGCTATACCTAAACCCCCAGACTACAAGAATGTGGCTCTTCTCCAATTTCTCAAGGATGCTTAGGGCTGGGCAGTAAATTTGGACAGCATGTGACAGCTACATGCCACGCGCAAATAGAAATAATTGCGAGGCTGTCAACTTCTCCCTGGCTGAAAGCAACTCATCTGACACAGGGAATAGTGACCAAACTCCCAAAATGTATCATAGGCTCAAACACTAACCCTTCTGATCCTGAGGTGCAAGAATTCCCATTGGGACTTTGCGATGAACACCTACTGTAAGTCTCCAGTCTGCGGTCTTGTAAAACAGTCATTGGCGGGAATAAAGAAACAGGCATGTTAGTTGGCAAAATAAAATTTCAGAGAGGGACTGGGCCTAGGGGACAGTGACAAAACTAAGGAGCAGCCGATTAAGATTGAGATGTGGAAAAATGTTTTCTCTAAGAGGGCTATGAGTCTTTGGAACTCTCTTTCCCAGATAGCTGGGGAGGCAGGGTGATTTAATATCCATAAGGCCTCTCCTTGGCAAACAAGGAAGGTTAAAGAGAGGGGAGGGAGATAGATTGAAAAGTGGAGGCTGCAATAAGATCACCATGATCATATTGAGTAGCAGAGCAGGTATAAAGGGTCCAATGCTGCTTCTAATTTGTATGCTTCTATGTCTCTGGTCACCGTACAGAAACTGTGAAAATGCTGGAGCTTGGATAGTATCGAAATCAATTAACCGCAGTAGGAGCGGCTGCAACATTTTTTATTGACCGGCACCTAGGGATTAGGAAAGTGAAGGTTCGCCAATATTCCGGGTAATCAAGAGGTACGCTATCGCACAATAGCCTCACCAAGCGAAGATTCGAGGCATCAACATCCCTCAAAAATGAGTGAAAACATTAACACACGTCCTAAAATGAATGTAAAAACACGCAGAAAGTAATAGAAAGAGGTTATGTATATCACTTACATATTTAGGACATAAACATTTAGACATGGTGTTAATGTGGTTGGGTGTTTTTTTTCAGAGATAAAAGGTACTGCAGATGCTGGAGAATCCGAGATAACAAGCATGGGGCTGGATGAACACAGCAGGTCAAGCAGCATCATAGGAGCAGGAAAACTTGACGTTTCGGGCCTAGACCCTTCTTCTATGTTCATCCAGCCTTACACCTTGTAATCTTAGACTCTCCAGCATCTGCAGCTCCTATTATCTCAGCACTGAAGGAAAGCTGCACTGGTAGCAGAATCATCTCTCATGTGGACATGTTAAACTAACCTCTCAGCCGGATGGGTGAGATGCCGAGGCACTACGTCTGAAGCAAAAACATGCGGAGCAAATCTCCACAGAACCTCAACAGCTATTTATCAATCAACCGATAATCTGGCCGTTGAATTAACATCTGTGGGATCTTGCTGTGTGCAACCAGCCTGCCGCACTTCATCGCGTTACGAAAGTAGCTGCTCTTCAGAAACATTCATTGGCTGTGAGGCCAGTTGTGAACGGTTCTGTGTAAATGCGAGCTGTTTTTCTTTCTGAAACTCAGTTTCCAAGCCCTTCCCCATATTGAAACACAAACAGAAAGTGCTGGAGAAACGCAGCAGGTCTGTGGAGAGAGAGACAGAGTTAACGTTTCAGTGACTGTTCTTTAGACTCGAAACGTTTCACACTGATTTCTCGCCACAGATGCTGCCAGACCTGCTGAGCTTCTCCAGCAATTTCTGTTTCTGTTTCAAGATTTCCAAAATCCGCAGTTCTTCGTTTTATTTACATTACTGATTCTGATTCCCGGAAAGACAACCTCTAATTCTCGCAAAAACTCAATGTTTAGAAGAAATTATACAGGGAGAATTGATCTGGAGGGGAGCTGGAGGATTTGGGAGAAGGGAGAAACGGGATGCAAGGTAATGGGATTGTTATTCCAGGAATAACCAGGAGCTGTATTTGCTCAGTAACATCCTGATTGAGAGTTCACAGACTGGAGACGTTAACTCTGTTTCTCTTTCCACAGGTGCTGGCAGACCTGCTGAGTTTGTCCAGCAATTTCTGTTTTGATTCCATCAACAGTATTTTGTTCTTTTTTTCATTATTTTCCAGTCGAAATGTTGTGCATCGAGGACTGATATAATATGACCAGAAGAAATCGGCGTGGCAACAGGCCATTCGGCCCTTTGAACTTATTTTGTCAATCAGTAAGATCGCAGCTGAGCTGATGGTGGAATCAACTACTCCCTTACCTGTCCCCATGCCCCCCCCCCCCGAATGTCTCGTTTATCAAAAAAACCTTTCTCTCAGCCTTGAATATATTTAATGACCCGACTTCCTCTGATCCCTGGGGCAGAGTTCAAGAGACTAACCACCTCCTCAGGGAGAAGAAACTCCTCATCACTGTCTTATTCAGAAAATGCCTCCCCCCACTTCCCAATAATAGATTCCCAGACACGGGATACGTTCTGTCATCCTCCACTGTCAAATATATACTGAAAGAATCTCCATATATGCCTATAATATCTCCATACGTTAAATGAGATGCATTGATATATAGATAACACTGCTCCTCTAATGCTGCCCGACCTGCTGTGTCCCTCCAGCTCCACACTGTGTTATCTCTGACTCCAGCATCCGCAGTTTTTACTGTCTCTGCATTTACATATATCTCCATTTAAGCTCATTGGGACGCATACATATATTTATCTGAATGTTTATTAGGCTTCATATATATCTCCACAAAAGTTAAATAGGATGCATTTATGTAATTCTTTATAGGTTAAGCGCGTGTATATGTGTTAAATAGGGATGCATATTATATATAATTTCATAAGTTAGAAGTGTGTATATATAAATTAGGATGTATATATATTTTATGATTCCATGCAGGTTAAACGTGTGTGTATATTTACAGGTTAAATAGGATGCATATGCAAAACAGCAGTGGAATTTCTGAATTGAATTGGCGGGGAACTGATGACGATGAGAGTGTAAAACTAGTTTCGCCAATTAAAGGCTGCGGTATGAGAGAGTACCTTTTATCTCTGAGAGAGGTTGTATTGGGTAGGGATTCAGATTGTCAGCGAGCACTTTGGAGGTGAAGTGATAAATAGTTGTCCCACTGTTGCACTCTGACTATTGAATGTGAGTCCTTTTGTGTGAGATTGAGAACAATCCTTCCTCTTTTTCTCTCTGGGCAGTGAGTCCGATCACTCACACCTCTCAGGAGCTGCAAGATGCTGAACAGGAGGCGCCGGTCCGTGCCTGCACCTTCGGCCGCCTTTGACCGCTGCCGGGCGGGGGAGAGGCTACAGGCGGCGCTGGCCGGGCTGCAGGAGCTGGAACTGTTGAAGGAAAGGCAGAGGGAGCTGGTGAAGGGGGCGCTGGAGACCGAGAGCCCCACAGCCAAGCTGGCCAACAGGCAGAGCTGCACCGAGGAGGCCAGGCTGGAAGCGACCCTGTGCTCTCTAAAGGAGCAACTGGTAAGCAACCGTCCTCAACAAAACTGTAACTGACAACTGCTCATTCCGAGTTTAACATTGTCCCAACTTTTTCAACCTTACATGATCTGACACTTCTCATTGTTTTCAGTTTTGTAGAGATCCCTACCCCAAACCTAGCGGTGGGGGGAGGGCGAGTTGGCAAATGGCAAGGGTTAGAGAATTTAATAACTCATAAAAAGTTATTGGTTTGGATTGGATGATGCAGAGAGTTATCTAGCAAATAGTTAAACCAGCTCCAAGTCCTGCTGTGTTCAGCTTTCACTTACCACCAGAGCTGATGTGAATACCGTGTACCTTGAAAAAAGTACTGTATCTGTTTCTAACGGTCATTGTAATTTCTAGTCAGCTGTTTAGGGACGTTAATATACACCTTTGGAACAAAGTAGGACATGAACCCGGATCTCCCACCCCAGTTGTGAGGAAGGGTCACCGGACCCGAAAACGTTAACTCTGACTTCTCTCCACAGATGCTGCCAGACCTGCTGAGCTGTTCCAACAATTTCTGTTTCTGCCTCCCACTCCAGAGGCTGGGACACTACTACTGTGTCACAAGAGGCTGCATCTTTTTAAAAAATGATTCCTTTCGAACGGTTGCATATAATCCCAACAAACAATGTGATCCATAATATGTAAAATTTATTTGTGCATGTATGGACTACTTATGCATTTAAGCATTATTGTCTGTTTAAAAACAATTACAAACATATTCACATTTCATATGTGTCCAAAAGTAAGAATTGTTTATATATTTACACTTGTTTAAGAATTTTACAAACACGACCAGTTGCTATGTGTTAATGTTTAGGAGTCCAGGACTTAAAAATACTTGTATGTCACTTTTATTTTTACCAGCATCATGATTATATTTAAAAGTTTTATAGCTATGTGTTTTAGGATTAAATGCATTCATCTGCACAAGAGTTTACAGTTAATTCTTGATGCATTGGGGTTTTTCGCGGCTAATTTGATCCCCATGATCGATGTCTACATCAATTCTCAATCCACATTGATTGGGATACACATCCTGGCCTGACTTTCCACAGGTCGTCTGTCTGTGTTTAAAATATCAACAGCTCGTCAACTAAGTGTGAAAACGGGGCAGGTTGTTCTCCGGCCCAGTTGCCTGTTCTGGTGTGACAATTTCTCTCTCTCTCTCTCTCTTTCCTCGGACTGCTGCTGAGGTCTCATTCAATGCAGATGTGAATTCCTCTCGAAGCCTCCCTCCTCTCTCTCTCTCTCTCTCTACAAACCCCCGAGGGGACGTCTCGTCTTGTTCCGGGGGGCCCCACCGCCAAATAGCCTTTGCATATTTCGAGATTGTTATTTCAGCAGAAGGCAGACTTGCATTTGTATAACGCCTTCAACACCACCTCCCTCGCCCCCACCCCCCTCCCGGCTAAGGCCACTTTCCAGGGGGTCGCCGTTGTAAAATGGGAAACGTCGCAACCGATCTTGCACAGCAAGATCCCACAAGCAAACGAAAAGAGATTAGATTATCTGAGACGGTGGTGTTGGTCAGGAAATAAATATTAGCCAGGAGTCAAGGGATGACTGCCCTTCTTTGAAACACATGTAAATACACAGCTTGGGAGCAGAAATTGGCCGTTCGACCCCTTCAGCCTGCTCTCCCATTCTATAGTTGAGCAGAATGTTTCAAAGGGTTTGGGGAGGGACGTGGCCTTTGATTCAAGGCCCTTTTCACATTAGACCAGAAGATAAGATAAAGATGTTAAGGAAATCAAACGGAGGAGGAAATCCTCTTTGAGAAGAATGCGGCATTGAAGAGGAGGGAGTGACCATGGTAAATGGCGGTGGTACCTGTTAATTAAAGGCAGACAGGGAACAATTGACTTCAAGTCAAATCCCCCTCCTTGACTGGGTCTGTCTGACTAAAATGCTATGGGTTGATAATGGTGTGTTTCCAGTTAGTGAGGACTCCTATTCATAAAGAGATCAGCGTGACAGGCTTTGAAATGATATCATTTCCCCTTTGTTCCAGTTTCATAGCTTTCTCTCTCTCTCTCTCTCTCTCTCTCTCTGTGTCAGTCATTTATTCCCCCTTTGAACTTTTCCAAAGGTGCTCTTATGATGACCCTCTCATAACGTTCCCTGAATGAGCTGGGGCAAGCTGAATATTGGCAGTACAGCCTCACTGTCTGAATCACGAGATCCTGAGTCAAAGCCCCATGTTTGGACATGAGCACAAAATCAAGGCAGACACTCCAGTGCAGTGGGGGAGGTGATGACCTAGTGGGATTATTGGTGGATTATTAATCCAGAGACCCAGCTAATGTCATGGGTCCTGTATTCAATCTCATCAGGGCAGATGGTGGAATTTGAATTCAGTTTTTTAAAATATGGTATTAAGAGTCTCGTGGTGAATCTATTGTTAAGAAAGATCCACCTGGTTCACTAATGTCCTTTAGGGAAGGAACCTGCCATCCTTACCTGAGATAGTAGGAACTGCCGATGCTGGAGAATCTGAGATAACAAGATATAGAGCTGGATGAACACAGCAGGCCAAGCAGCATCAGAGGAGCAGGAAAGCTGATGTTTCGGGTCTGGACCCTTCTTCTTCCTTTTCTGAAGAAGGGTCCA
>JAHRHZ010000018.1:6660339-6684342 GCA_024137785.1 Ginglymostoma cirratum
GCTCCTATGATGCTGCTTGGCCTGCTGTGTTCATCCAGCTCCACACCTTGTTATCTCGGATTCTCCAGCATCTGCAGTGCCTATTATCTCCAAAGACGGTCATGTGTCTTTGGAACTCTCTGCCATAAGACATAGGAGGCAGAAGTAGGCCATTCAGCCCATCAAGTGTGCTCTACACTCCTCAAAAGGTGTTCAAAGCCGAGCCTTTGAGTATTTTTAGTGCAGAGATAGATGTATTCATGTTGTCAGGATAGGTCTTCAGGACAAGTTGGGGGTGCAGTGTGTTCAGATCATCCATGATCTTATTTAATGGGTGAGCAAGCTTGAGAGAATGAGTGGCCTACCCCTGCTCCTATTTCGTACGTTTGTATTTGAAGAAGAGCAGAGGGGTTTCTCTGGAATGTACTCCAGGCAACCAGTATCGCTGAGAATGGATGTGTTATTAACCCATGGCTGTATATAAATGCAAGTTGGTGTTCTCGGAGGTGCTTGCTGTCTGCAAATTGGCTGCCGCTTTTGCTACATTACAGCAGCAACCCTAGTTTGTTGGCTGTAAGACACTTTGATATATCCAGAGGTTGCTTATAAGCGGACATTAATGCAAATTTCTGTTGCATCTTTTTGTAGAGTGGTAAGGAATCTATGGTGAAGCAGGAATCTGGGGGTTTTGCGAACAGCTTTCACTCTCCCTGCCTTATATGTTCAGATTTCCACAGTTTCCACAGGTAGAAGGGAGGCAATGGGAGCCATCATTGTAGTTTTAGTAGGAGATGTAATAGCATCAAAACTGCTCTGGAGTCATTCCTCAGACAGATGCCATGATGGAGGAGCCATCATGGTCCGGGTTGATGGACTGAACTGCCTCCTTTTTTGTTGTTTCAAAGCTACACTATTCATAAAGTTTGTTACATGAAGATTCAAAGTTGACCTTCTATAAAATACAACGTATTTCCCGTGGTACAGTAAGTTGCACTCCAAGGTTGATTTGTGGTGTATAAGTCAAATATAAGTTGACCTCATTAGAATTTAGGGAAGAAAAGAGTCATTTTGTAATTAGTATTGATTCTAGTTTCTCTCTCCACAGATGCTTCTCAGTATTCTGAGTTCCTCCAGTACTTTCAGACTTTCATCTACTTACAGTTTGCACATTTGATACTGAGGGGGAATCCTCCTGATCTTCATCCATTTATATGACACTGTATTGTACGCCATGGCCTCCCATTAACATAAATAGCAGAAATCATTCTGTGTCGCTGAAAGTTAATGCTGGAACTTTTCAAAATTCTGTCTTGTTTGAGTGAAAGGCTTTTGTTTGCTTTCCAGTCACATTTAAGGAAGCAAGATGCGGGGCTGAAAGTTCATCTGCAACAATTGGACCATCAGATCAGTGAGCTCAAGCTCGATGTGAACAAGGCTTCCCCTGAACAACCAGAGAGTGACAGCAGGCCAAGTTCCGGTAACATTCTCCTGATGTAGCATTGATGTTGCAGAACCCAGAGGTGCCAGGACTTCCCTGGATTTGGGTGCCTGTGTGGTGGGGCAGACTTTTTCAGAAACCTGCAAATGGGAGGAGGCTACTCAGCCCCCATTGAGCCTCTCCCACCTGCTGTGATGAGGTGGTGCCCAAATGGTATTATTGCTGGGCTATTATTCCAGAGGCCTGTGGGAGACTTAGGTTCAAACCCTGTCATGGCAGGATTCAGTAAATATCTGGATTTAACAGTCTAGCGATGATCACAAAACTGTGGGGGGTGGGTAGTCTCGGCTGGCTCACTAATGTCCTTTAGGAGTGGAACTTGCTGTGCTTATCTGATCCGGCATCCCTGTAATACCCACATCTTGTGAATAAATAATGGATTCAAAAAATAGATCATGGCTAAACATGCCTTATATATTTATATATGCATACATATAAATCTGTGTCTTAAACATCATCTACCTGCCTCAGTCCCATAAACCCAACAGTAGCCACTTACTGGTAAGATACTCCCTGGTTGTGTGTTGCAGCATTTTTGAACTTCATCATCATGGAGATAATGTCTCCAATTATCGATGAGTCTAAAAGGAGGTGTCATAACTATGAGACACTCACTCATAATAAATTTGTGGAAAATGTAGATCTCAACTCTGGATTCCCTTATGTACCTCCTTTTGAGACAGTTGTTAAAACCTATCCCTTTCAACAATTAAAAAATTAAACTAAAAATTCTACTTTTGTTTATCACCTTATTTTTCTTACCTGATCTACTTTCTTTAAAATTCTTCTACTTAGGCGTTTGTCATTCTTTGCCAAAACATATTTGTGTGAGATATCGCTGCCGGTCCATACGCATATGCCAGCAGGTGCAGCCAAAGTAGCACAACAGAGAAAAGCCTTGGGGGGGGGGTTTCATGATGTTAAAGGCACTATATAAACAAAAGTTGTTGTTGTTGCTGTCGCTGGAAGTGTTGAGAATATGGAACTTGCTATTGCGTGGAATAGCGTCGGTGCCTTTAAGGACAGGTGCAGGAGAGAGAGAAAAGGTATGACCAGTTATGGTGGTGGCGTGAGAGGAGGTTGGTGTGAAGTATAGCTACCAGCATGGACCTGATGGGCCGAATGGCCTGTTTAAAAATTCATTCATGGGGTGTGGATATTACTGGCAAGACCAGTGTTTGCTGGTCATCCCTTGAATTCAGTGCCCTGCTGGGTTGGGTGTTGGGCAGAGGACAGTTAAGAGTCAACCATATTATTGTGGGTCTGGAGTCACATGTAGGCCAGACCAGGTGAGGAAGGCAGATTTCCTTCCTTACAGGACAATAGTGAACAAGTTTTACTGACAATCATGGTTTCATGGTCACCAACACCAAGGATTTATAGGATATATATTTATAATTATTTTCTAACCAACCTGTTCAGAGATGCTCTCGCACACCTCTGTGGGGCAGGTGGGATTTGAACCTGGGTCTGCTGGCTCAGAGGTAGGGACAGATTTATGACCTGAGTATAAATTCCAACATCTGTCATGATGGGATTTGAATCCATGCCCCCAGAACATTGGGCTGGCCTTCTGGATGACCAGCTCAATGACCTCAAGACCATCTCTTCCTCTTCCTGGCTTTATCCTTTTTCTTTGTGGGTCAACCTGGATTAGAAAATAAATAGGTTGGCAATTTATTGCTGTGTGCCCTGCGTACTGCAGGTGTCTTGGTATCGGAAGGGTGACATTCAGACCAACACTAGACTCCCTCTGTCGAATAACTAATGCAACAGCATGATGGCATGTGCTGACTGCAATTGGTTTGTACAAGTGTTGATATGAATATATCACCTTCCCTAACCTGGTGTGTTTGTACTATAGCATCTCCCAGTCCAGTAAGAAATGCTGTTGCTGCCCGAGAGCTGTCCCTGTTTTACAGATTTCTCTGATTGCTATGTTCCTTCCACTTTAGCTGGAGAGTATCTAGTGCCTGGCTAATCCTAAACCCCATACACCTCCCAACTCTGATAGTCCCACTCCAGCAGCAGAACAGTTGAAACACACAGTTTAGGAGCAAGAGGAGGCCACTCTGCCCCTTGAGCCTGTTGTACCATTCAACAAGATCACAGCTGATCTGCATATTGGGTTTATAGGAACAGTCAGTTCCTTTTACACAAAGGGTCACGTCTCTTCATTGAGTCATACAGCATGGAAACAGACCCTTCGGTTCAACTCGTCCGTGCCTACCAAGTTGCCCAAGCTAAACTAGTCTCACTTGCCTGTGTTTGGCTGGCAAACCTCTAAACCGTTCCCATTCATGTCCCTGTCTAAATTCATGTCCCTATTTCATGTTGAACAGTTAATTTAAGCCAGCACCCAGTTGGGGTCATCTTGTACGATACTGTTCTCAGGCTGTGAGGATTTGCCCCAGCTCCTTGAGACTTGAATATAGGAATAGAAGTAGGCCATTCAGCCCTCAATACAATGATGGCTGATAGAACACCTTAAGTGCTTTTATTCACCCCATCTCCATAACCCTGTACCCACCTGATGGCTTCTAATTCATCTTTGATCTCAGTGATGTTGCATGTATTTTATCTTCCATTGTACCTATTGACTAAGTCCCATCATCATCACCCTGAGAATTAATGTTTCCCCCACCTCTGATCATCTGGTTTAAACTCTTTTTATATTATCAGCTGTCTTTGCTGTCTCTCCAGCACAGAATTGGCCATTTGATCTTTGAGACTGTACCAGCTCTTGGGCAGAGAGTTTGATCGTAGCTCCTGTTTTCTTTCATCTTTGATTCAGTCAATGCCTCGTCCTGAATTAATTCCCCAATTTCCATTTTGAAATTATTGATGGCAAACATTTCTACACCAATTGGGATAGAGCATTCCAGATCCCAAGAGCTCTAAAGGGGGAAGAATGTCTTTTTAGTCTGCCCTCTGGATATTTTATCAACTTATTTTGAATCCTTGACCTCAGTTCTTCCCCCTCTACTTTATCTCTCCAGGATTAATCTACCTCTTGTCTGCAGCTTTTCTAGAGCAAGTTTGTGTGAACTGAGCTTGATCTCCTCAGCCTGGTCTTCGTTGTGGATCAGGCTGTTAACCTTGAAATCCTGTTAATATTTGGAATGTGACCAATTCTATCTTGGTTCCCTCTCCCAATCTCTCCCAGTTTTCTACAATTGTGAGGTAGGTAATGACGGAGTGAGATGAAATTGGGTTGGAATGGTCTTGTGTGGAGCCTGAATGCTGGCATGCTGTAATTAGGCAGAATGGCCTGTCCTCTGATACAAACTTAGTTAATACCTTTACATTTCTTGGTATTTTCTCTTCCAATTGTAAAACTGATCCAGATTTTTTTGCAAGCCTCTTGTGCATCCAATGTACACTTGGTACATTTCTAACGTATCCTTTTAACTTTTAATCTTTCCATACTTTATGGAAGGATGCAGTCACATTGGAAAGGGTTCTTGTGGCACAGTGGGTAGTGTCCTTATCTCTGGGCCAGAAGGTTCAGATTCATAACCCACCTGCTCTAGAGTTGTGTCATAACACTTCTGAACAGGTTGATTAAAATGACTATCATAGAACCCTTACAGTGTAGAAGCAGGCCATTTGGCCTATCAAGTCCATGCTGACCGTCTGAAGAGCAACTCAACCCCCCATGCTATCCCCACATTTCCCTTGG
Source organism: Ginglymostoma cirratum (assembly GCA_024137785.1). NCBI lineage: Eukaryota > Metazoa > Chordata > Chondrichthyes > Orectolobiformes > Ginglymostomatidae > Ginglymostoma > Ginglymostoma cirratum. Next base: position 6,665,499 of record JAHRHZ010000018.1, read on the forward strand.
CTAACCCACCAAGCCTGCATATCCCTGGACAAAATAGACAACTTAGCCTGGCCAAACCACCTAATGGGCACATCCTTTGATTGTGGGGGAAAATGGCAACATCCAGAGGGAACATGCAAACTCCACTCACAGTCGCCCAAGGCTGGAATTGAACCCGGGTCCCTGGTGCTGTGGGGTAGCAGTGCTAACCACTGAGCCACTGCAACTATACTTGCTTTGGAAGGGCTACAGTGAAGGTTTATTAAAGAAGTCCCTGGGATGAGCAGGTTCCCCTATGACATGAAATGATGGCTCAAGATTCTCTGGAGTTCAGAAGAATGAGAGGTAATCTCATTGAAATGTTGACACTCCTGAAGGGGATCCAGAGTGGGGTCTCTGAGAGACTGTTTCTACTGGTCATGGAATCTAAATACAGGGATGTGGTCTCAGGATAAAGAACCAATGGTTTTGTCTGAGATGAGGAGAAATTTCATCACTCGAAATGTATGATATCTTTGGAATTCTGTAACCCCCAGAAGGATGATGCATTGTTGAATCTATTTATGCCTGGATAGACAGAATGTTTCCCTCTCAGGAAATTGCAGGATATGGCGAGCAGGCATTTGATGTTAAAGATCAGCCATGATTGTATTGAATGTTGGATCAGTCTCAATGGGTTGGATATTGCTCCTATTTCTTGTTGTTTTGGTGTTTATTTTTCTGATTTGACAGGTCGTTGAACTGAAATGAGGGGAGGTGGTGGTGGATTGGTAATGTCGCGAGGCTGGCAACCCATAAACCTCAGGCCCACGTTCTGGGGGCATGCGTTCAAATCCCACTGTAGCGGATGGTGAAATCTGAATTCAGTCAAAAAGTCTGGGATAAGAATTTAGTCTAATGGGCTGTCAGTTGTTATAAAAACCCATCAGGGTTTGTTCATGTCCTTTTTAGGGAAGGAAATCTTCCACCCTTATGGTCTGGCTTATGGTATGCCTCCAGACCCACAGCAATGTGTTGTTGAGTTTGGACAATTAGGGATGGGCAATAAATGCTGGCCTGGCCACCGACGCCCTCATCCTGTGAATTTTTTTTTTAAAAGCACCCTCTCCTTACTCTCTTGCCTCACCCCAGGGATAACGCCTGACCCTCTGAGTGTTTGTAGACATAGTCCCTGTTTCATCTCAATAATCAGCTGTGCTATGCTCTCTTTGTGATGTGGTTCTGAGTGTGATTTGGTTTCCGCTCCACAGGGTTTTATGAACTCAGTGACAGAGGGTCCTGCTCCCTGTCCACCTCCTGCACTTCCATGTCCAGTGAGTGTACCTCACCGTCGCTGGGCAGCCTGTTGTACTGCAGCCACCCGGCCGAGACAAAGGCCCTGAGGTCAGAGGTACGGCCTCGTTCGGCTGATGAGCTCACCGTGCAGTCAGCAGCCTTCAAGCAGCAAGGTCCTGGCAAACGGCCGGGGGGAGGCATCCGAACCAGTGCCGAGCTGCTTCCCGGCTTCCACGTCGCCAGGCTCGGGGTCCCTAGGCAGAGACCAGTCTCTACAGGTACTTGGGATCTTCCCTGCCCCATGGACAAAGGGGTGTAGGGGACTGACTGATGCTGGACGAAGCAGAGTACTGGGCTGATACCAGAGAAAGTTCACCAGGCTGATCCTGGTATGGAGGGGACTGTCTTACGAGGAGAGGTTGAGTGGATTGGGCCTATACCCCTCGGTAGGAGAATGAGAGTTGACCTTGTTGAAACGTATGGGATTCTTGAAGGACTTGACGAAGCAGATGTGGAAATGTTGGTCCTGGACTGTCCCGCAAGAAGAAACTGAGGGAATAATCTCAGAATAAGGGGTGACAGAGATGAGGAGGAATTTCTTCTCTCAGACGGTAGTGAATCTGTGGAATTCTTTACTGTTGAGGCTAGGTCATTAAGTATATTCAGGGCTGAGATAGACAGATGTTCAATCAGTAACTGAATCATGGATCATGGGGAAAAGGCAGGAAAGTGGAGTTGAGGATTATCAGACCAGCCAATAAATGACTGGGCAGACTTGATGGGCCGAATGGTCTAGTTCTGCTCTTGTGTCTGGTGGTCTCATGGATCGGGGGTTTGGGTGGATGAGGAAATGGTGCAGGGGTGGGGTGATGAGGAGATGGCGGCGCGTGGGTATTAGGGTGGGGGGGTGGTGGACAGTGGATGAGTGGGTGGGAGACTCCGACTGTTGTGGGGGGTGCTAGTGGGTGGTTGGTGAGTGGGGGTGGAAACCGACTGTTGAAGGGGGGCGGGTTTAAGGTTGGGAAACAGGAGACTTGTGGGGTGGGGGTACAATCTTGCACACTGTTTGTGAGGGGGGTGGGAATGACCTACGTGGTGTGGGGTGCAGGGGATGTGTGGGTGGATGGGGTAATACCTGTGTGGGGGTTGGGTGGGGTGAGAGAGGGAGGGATATATTGACGGGCTAGAGGTTCAGCAGCTTGTGGGAGTTGGGGGGGCACAAAGTGAACACTGGTGCAAGCCATATGACATGCCTTGTTTCTCCCATCTGTCATCTAGGGGACTTGGAGAGGTTGGCACCATGGCAGGTAACAGCTGCGGGCATATCCGACTGGAAGCTGCCTCTGCCCCCCTCTGCCGGGAGTGAGCTCCGCCTCCTTGCTCCACGTCGGAACTTCCAGTGCGACCTGATCTCTGAGGACAGCAGCGACGTCTACACGTACCCCAGCCCCCTTCACGCCGTGGCTCTGCAGAGCCCCCTGTTCTACCCCATGGAGCGGGCGGTCAGCGTGGATGACTGGTCCCCCGTGGGCTGTAGCGGTGGTCTGCAGCCACGGGGGCCGCTTCTGTCCAAAACCGGAGCCGTCTGCCCCAAGGAAGGATATCCACCTCAGGCCACCGCTGGAAAGGGAGAGCCCGAACCAAGAGCAAGAGCCACCATGTCAGAGAAGGAGCAGGCCTGGTGCGTCATGGCCTCGCAGAAGGAGGAGCCTGTGAGGCCTGTCGGCCTGCAGCGGGCTAGCAGCTGCAGGGCTGTAGGACGTCCAGCAGGCAGCACTGGATTGAAGTCCCAGAGGGCTAATGGTTGGCCCCCAATCCCACCCCTGGGTTGGGAGGGGCTAGAGGCGGGAGTCGATGCCCCGTTTGGGCTGGTGGTGCCCAGTATTACTTCAGGGACTCGCTCAGGCCTCTCTGGTTCGGTAGGCCTCACCAGGCACGGTGGTCTGGAGCCCGGCATTGACCCCCTGCAGAGGACTGGCTGGAGGCCAGAGGTCAGGCCAGGACGGGGCAAGAGTGGGTTCGCTCATGCCCAGTTTGTGCCCGCAGAGCCCCGGCTCCGGCTGCAGGTCGACAAGATCCAAGTGGCCAGAACCGAGCGGCGGGTCAGTGGTGAGTCAACGTGGGCAGTAAAGAGACCAGGTGCTCGAGGGTCGATGGCCGTGGCTGAGGAGGGTGCTGGCAGTGGGCGGGTGGCTGGCACAGGGGGCCTCCGAGCTCTGGGCCGCCAGGAGTTCCAGGGCCGGGCCCAGCGGCTGAGGGCAGGCAGGCACCGGGGGCAACGGGCAGGGCTGAGGGCACGGACCCCTCCTCGCTCCCACTCCCACCCCCACAGCGAGTCGGATGGCTCAGAGTATTCGGCTGAATGCGCCTCCCTGTTCCACTCCACCGTCGCCGAGAGCAGTGAGGGCGAGGTCAGTGAGTACACTGCTAACCGTTTCGGGGACAGCGAGTCGAGTGGGAGCGAGGGCCGAGGGCACAGGGTTGCCCTGGTCTGGCCTCGGGCCTCAGGCAGGCGGCACCTCCCTGCAGAGGCCAGAGTTTGTCGTATCAAGGCATCGAAAGCTCTGAGGAAAAAGATCCGGAGATTCCAACCTGAATCCTTAAAGGTTATGACCATGGTTTAGGGAGATCAGGAGGGAACATAACCCTAGGCCTCTCCCCGTGGACACTGGGCACTGGATCCTAGGCCTCTCCCCGTGGACATGTCTTGACAAAATAAGAGGTTACCTTTTTAAAAGAGGAGATGATGATCTGGTGGTACTGTCGAGGGCTCATTAATCTAGAGATTGAGGTAATGTTCTGGGGTTTGGCTTCAAAAACAGATAATGGTATTTGAACTCAATAAAAATCTGTAATGAAGTGACTAATGATGACCATGTCAGAAAATTCATCTGGTTTTGTCCTTTAGAGAAGGAAATCTGCCGTCCTTACCCGGTTCGGCCTACGTGTGACTCCAGACCCACAGCGACTCTGCGCGATTATGGATGGGCAGTAAATGCTGGTTGACCCTTATCCTGTGAATAAATTTTAAAAAGTGAGAGCAGTTTCTAGCTGTGAACTGTAAATGACCCCGGTGTGGCAGGGCTCCTGGGATGAATCACTCAGTGGGTCTAGTCTTATGCGACTTGTCTTTGTGCTCTGTATAATAACTTTTACTGTAGTAAGGACGCTGTGTAGCAAAAAGAATAAAAATATTCCTTTCTGTGCTTAAAAGAGTTGATCCTTTTTTGCTTTTTGAGTTATGGTGCTCACATCAGATGGTAGGGCAGGGCTGTCGATGTCACCTCACTCAGTACAAATACCTTCCTGTTTTCCCAAAATCATCTTGGATGGTGTGATTGGTCTCTGTACAAGCACCAGGCTGCAAGGAGGATATGAGGGTATTGGGATTAGGAAATGACGTCAGATTCAAACCCTCAATCCAACAGATCAGTTTGTTGATCGTCAGTTTGCCGGGAAGAACAGTGAAGGAAACAGTTCGGCAATAGTTTCGACCTAAACTGGACCTGGCCAGAAATCTCTCTGTGGGAGCTTTCTGGGTACTGCTCTGTTCCGAACATCACAGCAGTGGCCACACTTTGAAACTTCATCTGCTAAAGAGCTGACGGTTGAAGACTGGAGTAGGCCATTTGGCTCCTCCAAGCCGGTTTCACCATCTGAGGTTATGGCTTTATCTGATTGTGGCCCCAACATCACATTCCTGACCACCCCCCCCACCCCCGCTCCCCCAATAATCTTTTGACTCTTGTTAGTCAAGAATGGATCCACCTCTGCCTTAGACATATTCAACGGCCTACTCCATCACTCTCTGAGAAAGAGATTTCCAATGACTTCACAAGCCCCGACGGAATAAAATGTGCCTCAACTCCATTTTATAATAAGCAAAACAGTGTCCCCCTCGTCCTAACCCGTCCTGCAGAGAGGAAGAAACACCCACTAAGTCAAATCCCCTCAGGGTCTTCCATGTTTCAATACAAACACACCTCATTTTTCTAAGTGCTAAAGGTATTCTGAGATGCTTGCAAGCATGTTCAGTATAAAATTGTGTTCTTTATCTGGGAGAGAAAGGGAGGATTGAGAGGAACGATGGGGAGGTGGGGGTCAACCTACATTGGTTGGGTCAGGGGGCAGGCTTTCCTATGAATAGGAAAAGGTCAATATTGGGATATACCATTAAACCTCCTTGATTGGCTCAATCATTCAAAGGGGTTGGTTAATTTGTGGAAGGCAAGCAATGATATTAGCAAGACGTGGAGCTGATACCTCAGGTTTGAAATCCTGAGTCAGCCGATTTCAAGTTGTAGCTCTTGTTTTGGTTTAATTGGCCCCAGAGCTCCTGGGTTAAGGGTATGGCAGGTGGGGGAGGATGGTATTGAGTCTGTTTCTCTCCCACGCTGCCTTCACTCCATCAGTTCTGTCCTCCTCAAACACCCCTCTATCCACCTCCCTCACCTCGTTCCAGTGTTGATGGCTGTGCCATCAGCTACCTGGGCCTCAGGCTCTGTGATTCCCTCCCGAGACCTCTCAATCTCTCCATCCTCCCTACAGCCTCTCTGGAACACTCCCAAGTTTTTGTTGATCTGCACTAATAACTTCCTAAGTGGCTCCTTGTCCAATTTTGTGTAATAATTGCTCCTCTGAAAAACTTTACAACATTAAAAGTGCTATATAAATGCAAATTGCCGTTACTTTCAGAGAATCCTGTTACACTGTAATTTTGTTTTAGAAAGTAGGTAAGGATGGAAATAATCTCTTGCAGTTGTTTCCCTGATTATCCATACTTGTGCCTAGGTATGTTCATAGGGTCGATGGGAATCCTATAGCAAGGGCCTTTATCGCTGGAGCGTAGGAGGTTAAGAGGTCTATAAAATCATGAGGGGTATAGATAAGGTGAGAGGAGAAAGATTTAAAAAAGACACGGGGGCAATTTTTTTCACACAGCGTGTGGTTCATGTCTGGAATGAGCTTCCTGAGGAAGTGGTGGATGCGGGTACAATTACAATGTTTAAAAGACATTTGTATAAATACATGAATAGGAAAGGTTTGGAGGGATATGGCCTAAGTGCACACAATTGGGACTATTTAAGTTTGGGATTAAGGTTAGACGAAAAGCTCCGTTTCTGTGCTGTATGGCTCTTAAGTGGTCCCCAAAGCCTGTCCACTATCTACAAGGTGCAAGTCAGGAGCGTGATGGAATACTCTGGATGGGTGCAGCTCCAACAACACCTCAAAAAGTTCCATCCAAGACAGAACCTGCCCTCTTACGTGGCATTACATTTACACCAGCAGCAGCGTGTACCATTGGCAGGATACACTGTAGTAACTCTTTTGTCTTTCAAACCCATGACCACTACAATCCAGAAGGACAAGGGCGGCAGATACATGAGAATGTTGCAAGTTCTCCTCCGAGCCACTTGGAAATATATCGCCTTTCCTTCGTGTCGCTGGCTCAAAATCCTGGAATTCCCTCCCTAATGGCATTGTGGGTCTACCTACAGCCCATGGACTGCAGCGGTTCAAGAAGGCAGCTCACCACCACCTCCTCAATGAGGGAAACAAACGTGAGACGGGAGCAGGATGAGTCCATTCAGCCCCTCGAGCCTGCTCTGCCATTCAATCAGATCATGGCTGAACCGTTCTCAGAATTCCTGTCTAACCCCCTGACAAGAATCTATGTACCACCACCTTCAGTCACCCCCGCCACCACCATCTTCTGAGGCAAAGAATTCCAACGCTGGCCAACCCCTGATGGAAAAATAATCTCCTCACCCTGCCCTGAAAGGGAGACCCCTTACTTTCAGATGAGGGCTATCTTTTTTTTTTAAAAGTTCATTCACAGGATGAGGGTGTTGCTGGCTAGGCAGCATTTATTGCCCATGCCAGAGGGCAATTCAGTGCGACTCCAGACCCACATTGCAGTGGGTCTGGAGTCGCATGTAAGCCAGACTGGGTAAGGATGGCAGTTTCCCTCCCTAAAGGGCATTAGTGAACCAGATGAATTTATTCCAATAATAGATTCATAGTCTCTTAATTCCAGATGTTTACTGAATTAAACTTCCACCATCTGCTGTTGTGGGATTCAAACCCAGGTGCCCAGAACATTATCTGGGTTTCTGGGTAACAGTCCAGCGATAATACCACTAGGCCATTGCCTCCCCTTATCTAATTCTGGACTGACCTGCTTGGAAAGTATGTCCCTGTTATAAACGAGTGTTTTGGTTTTCTCAAGTTAACAGCTGATATGTCTGGGCTTTCAACACTGTTTATAACAGCTGCTACTTTCAGGGTTTTGTTTCCACCCCATTCTCTTCAAAGGGTCTGCTGTAACTAGTCATGGGGCTATTAACACTGAGTTTGGGAAGTTCCTTTCACTCACAGGAAACAATTTAACGGCCTCAGAAAAGAATAGTTTGTAAAGGTCTGTGTGTGCAGTACAGTATGATCAATAAAACAGACCAGGACTGTTTCCTGTGCTGCCTTAGTCAAACACATTAAAGCTGGGTGTTACTTTTCAATTTGACTTGGGCATCATTCACTTTATGAGGGAAGGGAAAGTGTATCTTTTTCAAATTAGGGCTGTGGGGCCTTTTGCATCGAGCTGTGAGGGTCTCAGTCCGTCAACTCATTCAAACAGCTGATGGCACCTCTGCCAGCCCTGCACTCCCCGGGTGCCACAAGAGACTGTGGTCAAGGCAGGGAAGTGGCACGTGATCAGATAATCTGTTGGCCACAGAGATGCCAGCTCCCGTTTTGTTCAGAGCACTTGAAACACTGAAGCAGAGGGAAAGTCGTGTTTAAAAGCTCACATCTTTAACAAAAAATAAAGACATTTAGGTAAATCCTTACATGTTTCAAACTGAAAATATTGGAAGATTCCAAATGACAGGCCACAGGTACAGAATGATCTCAGCCCCAGCCCCTTACCCTTTTCCATCGCGTTGTACCACGAATGAATTCTAACCCCCTGTGGGGGAGGCCTCTCTCTGCTATTTTGTTGAAACCATGTTCTTTTCTCCAGGCAGAAGGTTCTGAAAGCACAGCCAATGGCACTAAGCACCTTCAACAAATTAATTGCCCTCGGGTCAAGACACATAAAGAGATCAAACTTGTCCCAGGCTCGTGACCTGACCACAAACCAGACTTTGCTCCTTAGAAGGGGTTCATTTCTCAGCCTCGGGGAGCTGGTGTTGTGCACTTTCTGGAGCATTCTTTTCCTCCATTCTCTCTCTTTCCCTGTCTCGATACTGTAACCTTTGCAAAGTGGTTCTGGTGGGGAGGGGGAGATGGGTGTGTTTTAAGAATAAGATGCACAAAATTTCCACCCTTCAAACTGGCACCATGACGTGAAAGACAGCTCACCAGGAGGCGACCCATTAGGAGCCTTGGCATTTCTATAGGGCATTGGCATATTTACAATGCCCCACTCGTTGCATGACAGTTCATTTGTTTCACCGTGCGCTTACCCCTTGATCCGAAATGTGACTTGTGTACCATCCAATGAGCATAGAGAAGCAGACTTGTATTTATATAGCACCTTTCACGATCGCTGTTTGGCTCAAAGCAGTTTACAGCCAAGGAAGGAAATTTGAACTGTAGTCATTGTTGTAATGTGGGAAACACAGCACCCAGTAAACTTCTACAAATAGCGATGTGATAACGCCCAGATAATCTGCTTTAGAAATGTTGATCGAGAGAGACCAAAAGGCTATACAAGCAGAATTAGGCCATTCAGCCCATCGAGTTTACTCTGCCATTCGATAATGGTTGATATGTTCCCCAACCTCATTGTCCCCATGACCCTTGACCCCCTTATCAATAAAGAACTTATCTGTCTCTGTCTTAAATACACTCAATGACTTGGCCTCCACAGCCCTCTGCGGTAATGAGTTCCACAGATCCACCTCCCTTTGGCTGAAGAAATTCCTCCTCATCTCAGTTCTAAAGGGTCGGCCCTTCACTCTGAGGCTGTGCCCTTGTCTCTCCTACTGGTGAAAACATCTTCTCCACTTCCCCTCTATCCAGGCCTCTCAATATTCTGTAAGTTTCAAACAGATGCACCCTTATCCTTCTAAATCCCATTGACTACAGACCCAGCGCCCTCGACGACTCCTCATATGACAAGCACTTTGTCCCCAGGATTATTCTTGTAAACCTCCTCTGGATCTCCTCCGATGCCAGCACCTTATGGGGCGGCACAGTGGCTCAGTGGTTAGCACTGCTGCCTCATAGCACCAGGAACCCGGGTTTGATTCCACTCTTGGGTGACTGTCTGTGTGGAGTTTGCACATTCTCCCTGTGGGTTCCCATCGGGTGCTCCAGTTTCCTCCCACAGTACAAAGGTGTGCAGTTTAGGTGGATTGGCCATGCTAAATTGCCCATAGTGTGCAGGGATGTGAGGATTAGGTGGGTTATAGGGGATTGGGTCTGATAGTGATGCTCTGAGGGTCAGTATGGACTTGTTGGGCCAAAGGGCCTGTTTCCACACTGTAGGGATTCTATGATCTATGATCTTTCCTTAGATGTGGGTCCCAAACTGTTCATAACATTGTTATGTAGGACAGCAATGATAACTCCCCTGCTCTTTGTTGAAATAATTTTCATTGAATCCCTACAGTGTGGGAATGAGTCCACACCACCCTTCTGAAGGGCACCCCACCCAGAACCATCCCCTACCCTTTCCCTGTAATTCTGCATTTCCCATGTCTCAGCCACCTACTTTACACACCCCTGGGCACTACAGGGCAATTTAGCATGGCCAATCCACCTAACCTGCACATCTTTGGACTGTGGGAGGAAACCGGAGCACCCAGAGGAAACCCACGCAGACACGGGGAGAATGTGCAAACTCCACACAGACAGTCGCCCGAGGGTGGAATCGAATCCGGGTCCCTGGTGCTGTAGCAGTGTTAACCACTGAGCCACCGTGGGGGTCTTTTACAACAGCCCATGCAAGTAGTTAAGTAGTTGGTTTAGTGTCTCTTCTGAGAAATGGCTCACCAACAGGGAAGCATTTTCATCATTCAGCACTGGCATGCCAGGCCTCGTTGTGTACATGCAACAGACTGGACTTGAATCTGGAACATTGTGACTCTGGAACCTTGGTGCACAGCTGACACCACAAACTAAAGCCGTTTGTAACTTTGGAGGCTCTTTGAATAGGGTATTCGATCAGTCCCAAGCCCCGAGCTGCTTTTACCACACAGCCCGAAAAGAAACTTTTCAAGGATTTATCCAATTCTCTTTTGAACATCACTATTGAATTATGCTCCCAGTAAACTTTCAAAGAGTGAATTTTAGACTGCAGCATCTCACTGCAACAAACATTTCTCCTCGGATTCCTTTGCTAATTATCTTACATTTTGAATCCCCTTTGTTACTGACTGTTGACCTGTGGATACAGTGATGGAGATGACAGCAAGTTATTGCTGAAAAGGGAAACACATTAGCGTTGATTTTCAGTCACACACCTGTCAGGACCAGATGCAAGAATGCCAAATTTCAGAGGGAGTACCAGTGCCACTGAATGAGAAAAGGGTTCTGACTGGTTGACATGCCAACTGTGATTGGTTGAGGCACTGCCATCGAAATTATGCCGGTGAACTATTGTCCTCCACATATGTTTCATTAGAAAGCGGCTTCACCTTTGGATATGTCCCCTTTCCCTGCAGAGGAACAGATCCGTGGGTATGAATATATGTATTCATTGGAAGTTGTGTTCTGCTTGTCTAGTAGGGACACCCTTGAATTTTGCATGCTGGGCAATTGGAGGGGGATTTGTTTAGAGCCTTGGATACGGGGTCATCCCCAGCAAGCCTGTGGGTTGGGAATTAGACTCAGAAAACTAGGGGCAAGACATTGCCATTGAGAACTGGGGCATTTGATCATAGGGGCCTCCTTCACGTCCACTCATGGGATGCGTGCATCATGGGCCCAGCATTTATTGCCCGTCCCTAAATGCCCTTGTAAAGGTGGTGTTGAATCAGCCCCTCGAACGATTGCAGTGCATGGTGTGTAAGGGCACTCTGAGTGCCATTAGCAAGCAAGTTCCAAAGTTTTAACTCAGTGACTCATGGCATCGTTGAATGCCTGCACGTCATTATTTCCATGTTATATCCAATGCCTTGGCCCTTAAATTAATACCACAGAAATAGATTATCCAGTCCTTATTCACATGGAATTTTTTTATTGTGGAATCTTACAGTACACATAATGACTGCTGTGTTTCCTACCTTCTAGCATTGACTGCAATTCAAAATGCATCCTTCATTGGCTCCAAGATACATTGGGATTTGTCCAGTCTTTGCCAAAAGTGCTACAGAAATGCAGCTACTGGGGAATAAACAGGGGGAAGCAATATAAGAATGTCATGGTATATAGGCTGCAGTAGGAGTAGCAGGTTCCAGTGTGGGGGCACTGGTATCAGTACTGAGGAAATGGGTGTTTCACTGTTTGAATGGTCTGCACATTAACTAGCTCTGAAGAAGTCTCCCTGGACTCGAAACATTAACTCGTCTTTCTGTCCAGAGATGCTGCCAGACCTGCTGAATTTCTGTAGCAAGTTCTACTTTTGCTTCAGATCCTGAATAGTCTTGACAGGTGACCGTGGAAAAGGTGTTTCCTTTTGTGGCTGAGTCCAGAGCTGGGGCACACTGTTTAGAAGTTAGGAGTCTCCCTTTTCAGACAGAGGTCAGAGAATTCCTACAGTGTGGAAGCAGGCCATTCAGCCCATTGAGTGCACACCAAACCTCTGAAAAGCATCCCACCCTATCCCTGTAACCTTGTATATCACATGGCTAGCCAATCTAACCTGCACATCTCTGGACACAATGGGGCAATTGAGCATGGCCAATCCACCTAACCTGCAAATCTTTGGACTGTGGGAGGAAACCAGAGCCCCTGGAGGATATCCACGCAGACAGAGGGATAACGTACAGGCTCCACACAGTTGCCTGAAGCTGGAATTGAGCCTGGGCCCCTGCCACTGTGAGGCAGCAAAGCTAACCACTGAGCTGCCGTGTCAAGATGGGGAGATATTTTTTCTCACAAAGGCTCATGCATCTTTGGAACTCTCTGCCTCAGGATGGGGTGGAGGGTGTTGTCATGGAATATTCTTAAGACGGAGGTGGAGATATTCTCTTTAGACTGGACAATAGAGGGTTATTGAGGACAGATGGGAATGTGGAATTCAGAACACAAACAGGCGACCTGCATTTTATTGAACTGCAGAAGCCCAAGGGGCCAAATGGCCAACTCCGCATTCGTATGCTCATATATAACCCCCTGAAAGCGCCAAGGGCCAGAGGTAATCTGGGCAGCCATAAAGTCCAGATTGTCTTGTGGAGCCCTCATTCTCTTGCTGCCAGGTGGTGGGTCTGAAGGTAAGCTGCCCAAAGCAAGGATGAGCACCCACTGGTAACATAGTGGAATAGCCTCAGGAATTGCTGATGAAATCTGCTACGCTCCCTGGCTCTTTTCAATTAGGAAAACTCCCCTGTGAAAACAATCTCCTCGAGAAAACTGAGTGATAGATAAAAATCCATGAAAAACATCCCTCGTTGTCAGAAGTCTCATTCCTTCTGCACTCCCCCACTTCCGGTTTCTTGTTTCCTGACGTTCCAATGCTCCATCCTTGGCCGCTGAGCCCTCAATTCTGGAATTCACTCCGTAAAAAACATTTGTTCTCTCAGCCTGGCCTCCTCCTAAAAGGCTCCTTAAAACCTCTTCACCCAAGCTTTTGACCTTCTGCCCTAATATCTCCTGTGGCTCTGCAGTAAATCATATCTGATAATGCTATTGTGAGGCGTCTTGGGGCATTCGTGTTAAAGGCGCTATATAAACAGAAGATGTTGTTGAGGAGCCAGAATATCTCGCCTATAAATGAAGGAAGGAGAAAGAAATGAAAATCATACATGGCTCACTGGTGAAGGCTTCAACCATGGAAACCATGGAGGAGGCCCTTTGGCAGATCGGATGCACACTGGCTTTTTCAATGGGTAGCTTAACTCTTCTTATTCCACCACTCATTGCCATATCCTGCAGGTATTCATTCTATTCTCTTCTGAAAGCTACTATTAATTAAATTTATATGAGCATATTACAAAGTGCATTTGAAACCCTAACCACTCAATTGGTAAAAATATATACCTCCTGTACATCTACGCTTGTTCCCTAATCAACTTGAAACTGTCCTGGCACGTTATCCAGCTCTTAGCAATTTGAAATCAGCAGCAGAATGAACTTTAACAAGAGGAGGGGAGAACCTGTGAAAAAAAAGGATTGAGAAGTGCCATCCCTAAATGTAAGCCTTTTCCTGGTAGGCCAAGCCTCTGAAGAGAATTAACAATGGAGGGGACTGTACATATGAATAGGATTGTCAGGAGTCCCAGGGCTTTGCTCAAAACCTTCACGCATGACAACAGTTTGACCCGGGGATGTAGTACGGTCTCAGGTCATTTTGCTGCGGGGTGCACAGTCTTCAGACGCTTTAACCTCTGATTCCCTTTTCAGAAGAAAAGACCCCTGGGAGGACATCCACCACCTGTGTTTGGAGAGCTTACTATCCACTTGCATTACTTGGATATACCCCTCCACAGCTGGATCCCGTATGTGAGTTCTCCATGGAAGGATGTTCATTTAGGTAGTGCCTTTTGTCACTCCCAGGATACACCTTGCACTCAGTGAAGGAAATCTGAACTGTGGCCACTGCTGCAGGAAACAGGGCGGCCATTTCGCGCATGGCAAGCTTCTGCAAACAGCAATGCGTTAATGACCAGGTTGTGTGCTTTCTCCATGGAGGAATGAAAATTTACCAGCATATCGAGGGGAATCTGCGGCTCCTTCTTCAAAACAGAGTCAGTGTGCCTTCAATGTCGGCTGGAGAGGGCAGGGAGGGCTTTAGTTTCAATGTCTGAAAAATACCACCTTCAGGCCCCAGAGCGAGTATCAGCTTAAATTTACCAAGATCTTTGGATTGGGTCTTGACCCCACGGCTGTCAATGTTAGCCACGGGACAGAAACCCACTGAGTTACAGCTGGCATCTTACCCAGGTGCCACTATACTGGAGGATTGCAGCCGATGCCAATGGCAGCGCGGGGCTCAATAAACTTGCTCTTTCACCAATCTCTCTGCAACAGGTTGAGGCTTCGGGCTGAAGAGGGAGAAAGGAAAAAAAATTTAAGAGGACTGATTGTGTCCTACGTGCTCGTATTCTCTGCATCAATCAGAGACCTGACAGTTCGGCAGAGAGTAGCAGTTCAATACAGGCTGGGGAGTTGGTGGGAAGAGTTTAAAATTAAAATAGAGCTGGAGAAATTTGAATTCAATTAACAATCTAAAATTCAGAGCTCGCCTAAATGACAACTATGCAGCTTCTGTCAATTGTTTGCACAATGTCTTTAGGGAAGGAACCTGCCATCCTTACCTGGTCTGGCCTACATGTGACTCCAGACCCACAACAAAGTGATTGTCTCTTAACTGTTGTCGGTTCAAGCCACAGTTAAGGATGGACAATAATAGCTGGCTCGTCCAGTGATGCCTACATCCCATGAATGAATGAAAAAAGTGATGAGGAGCACATTCGGGCGCATCCAATATGGTGGATGTGATACGGTTTGTGGTAGGCTTACGCTTTGGAAGTCCTTTTTACTGGCAATCAAGCACTTTCCAAATGCAGTCACTGCTGTAATGTAAGAAACATGGCGATCGGTGTGAGCACAGCACGATCCCACAGACAGCAACCGAATAAAACAAAAACCGTGATGTTATTTGAGAGCACTCTGTAGGTGGTCTTTAACTATTAGAGAAGCTGAACTTCGATGTCCACCTGAGAGAGCAGTCACAGCCTCAGTTCAACGTCTCATGCCTTGTTTGTCGATAATCTCACTCGGACTAGTTTGGCAGTATTGCAGTTTTGTGAGTTGGCTTCCTGACACTCTTACATCAAGCCATAACATCACAGTGCAGGGATGCTCACGTTTCTTCCCTGGAATACAAATGTTCAGAGAGGTGATTTTCTAGCATAGAGTCAATGGGCTGAATGATCTGTGCCTTCCCTCAATTAAAGTCTTATTTGATTTATGAAACTGCAGGAGGTGGGGCTGGTATTGTGACATGACAGACTGAAATGCAGCTTTAGATTCAGACAGCGAAGAGGCAGTAAATCTCTGAAACACCCATTAATATTGCCATAAATCAGACCCTCCAGGCCCCTTTGATCTGTGTCACAAGAAGACAATCTCATAGCAAAGTTGAAATTGAGTGTGGAATTGATCCTGTGTTTGTGTTGCGGAAACCCTTTCAGATAGGTGCCTTTAAAAATGGTATTGGAGGCGGGGTGATGGGAAGAATCAGTGCTGTATGAACTCAGAAGGATCTCCACTCATATCACTCTGGGTCACAGCTCTATGTCTCGTAGATGACCATTTGGGTGACAGTCTGAATCCCACCGAAATAGATCCCCTAAACCACAGCACCATCCTCCTGCCCTCCTTCACCTACAAGCCATTCATTTTGTATCATTTAGTATCCTACATGTGACCTTGTCTGTCTCAATTACAATGCCAGCTTTCAGCCTCATGAATTGGTCAGTCATAGCTCGTGTGGTTGCCCTCTTGCATCTGCATTGCGAAGCTCTGGGTTTGAATCCCACTCCACAGCCTGAGCGCAGACATCAGGGCAGACACTCCAGTTCGGCACTGTGGGAGCACCACACTGTCTGAGGTGCAGTTTTCTGGATGAGACATTAATCTGAAGACCTGCATGCCTGGTCGACTGAATTTTTACAGATCTCTCGGCACTACTCAGTTTCTGCATTATTCTAAAGAAGAGTCGGGGAGAGATCCCTGGTGTCCTGCTCAGAAAAGCATATTATCTCAGTCAGTGTTACATTGCTGTTTTGTGGGAGCTTGCCTTGCAAAATTGCCTGTAGTATTTCCTGCATTACAATGCTGACCACACTTCAAAAGGACACAACTGGCTGTAAAACACTTTGTGATGCTTGCTTGTTCTGAAATGTGCTCTACAGGCGCAAACTTTCCGTATTTTGTTTCTGTCATGTGAGGGCTGTTACCCGAAAACAGGATGAGAAAAGAAAGAACTTTCATTTGTTTAGTAACATTCTTGGCCTCAGGACATACCAAAGTGTAGCAATGGAGGAAGCTTGATGGCCAATTGCCAATCAACAAACTTGCAAACAGCAATGAGAGAAACGACCAGGTAATCTATTTCAATGTTAACGTTTTGGGTCCGGTGACCCTTCCTCAGAGGAACGGTCTGAGGAAGGGTCACTGGACCCAAAACGTTAACCCTGTTTTCTCCTTCACAGATGCTGCCAGACCTGCCGAGCTTTTCCAGCAACTTTGTTTTTGTTCCTGATTTACAACATCCGCAGTTCTTCTGGTTTTTAATCTATTTCAATATTAGGATGAATGTTAGCCAAGGCATGAAACTAGAAATGAGTTAGAAGTCTCTTTTCATTCCTATCCAGAGATGCTATAACATACCTCTGAACAGTTTTTAGAAAAAACAGTGTGGAGCTGGAGGAACACAGCGGGCCAAGCAGCATCAGAGGAGCAGGAAAGCTGACGTTTCAGGTTGGGGCTCTATTTTTCTGAAGAAGGGTCCTGACCTGAAACATTAGTTTTCCTGCTCCTCTGATGCTGCCAGGCCTGCTGTGTTCCTCCAGCTCTATGCTGTGTTATCTCTGACTCCAACATCGGCAGTTGTCACTATCTCTGAAAGGTTTTTGTTTTAGCTCCATGAAATCACCGATGTTTCTCATTCAAAGAGCAATTTGCGAGCGCAGATCGTCAGGGGCAGGGCAACGTCAATGTAAGTGAGGGATGGGTAGGGAGAGAGGGAATTGGATTTAAATGACGTTGGGGAGGGGTGGAATAACAAGGCATTCTAGACTCTGCAGTGCCCGCATCTCTCTAAAGGCTTTTGGGGGTGTTGGCGAACACTGCGTGCCATCTCTCCAAGGGCACCCAGGCATGAATATTGTCACAGGAGAGTGGCAGCAAGTCAATAACTGTTTGTGGCCCTGTTAATGGCCACTTACCTCAGCCACTTACCAACCTCGTGATTTTGCAAGGCTCCTTTGAGTGCCCTCTCAACCTTCCCTCCTCCGAGGTGAACCGGTCCAGTTTTGTCAATCTATCCACAAGGCTGCAGTCTTTCATGAGGCACTGAGCACCCCCCGCCCCTCCCAAAGGGTGTATTTGGGATGAGGGCTGAGCACAGAAAGGTGCCGTGTTATTTTAGGACAAAAATACAGAGCCCACCTGGGCTCAGTACCTGGTAAATTCACCTCTAATTCAGGAGGCTGTAGGCTCAAGCCACACTCCACAGAAATGACCACATACCAATGCTCATGGTCACTGGTTAGAATTCAAAGGCTCAGACTCAGTTCGCAATGTAGAATGGCAGGATCCCAGCAGCTCAGGGCTCTTTTGATGTCTTCTAATGCTGTTGGCCGAGGAATCCATCAAGGAGCATGGGAAGACTCCCATACCCTTCTTTATATCGCAGGAGAGGCCAAACCAGGGCTTCAGTTCACCACCTCATCTGAGAAACGGCACCGATGACAGTGTAACACTCTGTCAGTACCAACCTGGATTCTTCCTTATCCTTTCCTCAAACATTGGCACTGTTGGCAATGCCAACATTTGTTGCCATCCCTAATTGCCCTTGACATGATTGGCTTGGTAGGGCTACTTTAGAGGGCAGTTAAGAGTCAACCATAATGCTCTGGGACTGGTGTCATGTACGGGGTAAGGCCAACATGTTTAATTCTCTAAAGATCATTAATGATCCCGTTGGGGTTTTTCTTTATAATTATTTGAATTCTCGGTGTTAATGTGTGCCTCACAATGACAAACCCGCAGCTTGACAGTCGCTATTTCTGCTAACCAACCTTATCATTCCAGTTTTCTTCTAAAAACTATTGTATTCTTACCTTGCCCTGAATTTACTGTTTTTGAGTATTAACATGAAAAATGAGAACAACATATTTGTTTTCCTAAGTTTGGTTCTTCAGTATTTAGACAAGTCTTGGTATGCCAATTTCAGGCAGCATCTCACAAAATCAGCAAACAATGATCCGAGCGGTGATGGTCCGGAAATGGTCTTGATTAAACTTTCCCCTTCACCAAGGAAAAGATTGTTTACAGGTGGGACGAGGGTAAGGGTTCAGAGCTTAGGGCTGAAGGTTTGCCAGTGAAGGAGCAAATAAGCTCAAGGAGCTCAGAAATCTTGGAGAGTGATGGAAGAATTTACAGGGGTGGCAGTAACAAGGCTATTTGGAAAGTAAGAAGAAAAGAGTTTCCATTTAGACAGAATGACCACTGGGCATCTTGACCCACTTTAAAGCCAACGGAAGTAGAGTCACTGTTGTAATGTTGGAAAAATGGCAGCCAATTTGGTGCGCAGCAAGATCCCAGCAGAGAAAACAGCCATGTGACAGCGACCAGATCATTCGCTTTTGTGAGGTTGGTTGCAAGATATATTTGATTTGCGTGAGTAGATTGGAGATGTGGGATAACAAGGTGTAGAGCTGGAGGAACACAGCAGGCTGGGCAGCATCAGAGGAGC
>JAHRHZ010000018.1:6691824-6729521 GCA_024137785.1 Ginglymostoma cirratum
CATAGAACATAGGACATAGAGCATAGAGCATAGAACATAGAACATAGAACATAGAGCATAGAACTTGGAACATCGAACAGTACTGCATAGCACAGACCCACGATGTTGTGCCAACCTGTTATCCTACTCTAAGATCAAACTACCCTGCGTAATCTACATTTTACTAGATTGACTGCAGTGCAGATAAATTGCTGCTTCATCTGGAAGGTATGTCTGGTGCCTTGTTTGGTGAGAACAGAAGAGGTAAATGGGCACATATTACACCTTCTGTGGTTGCAAGAGAAGGTGCCGTAAGGGTATTAGGAGGTGTTGGGAATGAAAGAGGATTAGATCAGAGTGTCCCAGAGGGAATGGTCCCTGCAGAAGGCTGACAGGGGAGGGGAACATATGTCTAGTTGTGGCATCCCACTGGAGGTGGCGGAAATAGCAGCTAATGATCTTTTGGATGCAGAATCTTGAGGGGTGTGTTAGGTGCAGACCAGGGAGACCCTATCATTGTCGTGGGAGTGAAGGGAAGAGGTGAGGGATGAGGAGTGTCAGGTGGGTCAAACAGGACTGAGAGCGATGTTAAAGAATCATCTGTTGAGGATAAAGGTGGACATTTCTGAGCCTCCCCTGCACCATCAGAACAGATGCAATGGAAACGGAGAAACTGGGAGAGTAGGTGGGTTTGTAATGGATATCGATCCTAGCCTATCTCCAAAACGGAAGCGGAAATGATGAGGAAGCAAAGGGAGGAGTCACAGATGGGCCAGGTGAAAGTGAGGGCTGGGTGGAAATAGGAAGGGAATTTAATAAATTTTTAATATTTTTCAAGTTCAGAACGAAAGAAGAAAGAGTTGTGGAGAGACAAGTAGGACTGGAACAAAGAATGTTCTACATACCCCAAAAAGGGACAGGCATAACTGGGCCCATATAGGTTCCCATGGCCACACCTTTGACCTGAAAAAAGTGAAAAGTGTTAAAAGAGAAGTTGTTGAGGGTGAGGACGAGCTCGGCCAAGTGGAGGAGGATGGTGGAGGACGGGAATGGTGCAGACCTTTCCCCTAGGAAGAAGTGGAGAACCCTGAGACCATCCTGGTGGGGGATGGACTTGTAAAGGGATTGCATGTTGATGGTGAAGGGGAGGCAGCTGGAGCCTGCAAACTGGAAATTCTGAAATTGACATAAAGCATCAGGAGAATCGTGGGTGTAAGTGGGGAAGGAGTGGACAAGGAGCGAAAAAAATCATGTCAAAGTATAACCCCTTCGATTCTTGTCTGTGTGTCTATCTTGCTGTGTATTTTCAACATTTGTTGGGCTTAATTTCAGGTACCCTGCATCTGTGAAATCCTTCCCTCATTGCCTTCTGAGACAAACTAATAATGTTTTACTGGAGGAAAAGATGTGAGGTGGGGTAATAAGGAATAGGCACATGGGGTATGGGTAGCCAGAGCGGGTTGGTTGGGAAGCGTTTAAGTTAACTGTGAATGCTATCTAACGTGCATAGTACAAAATAAAAAGTTGAAGCGCTTCTTGTTGACTTTCAAAACAATAGGACACAAAAAGCAGGACTTGGATCAGGCCATTCGGCCCCTCAAGCCTGCTCCACCACTCAATGAGATTGTGATGGAGCATCAGCCTTCCCTCATTATTACCTCAATGCTTAACTTTCTCTGTACCCAAGTCATTCTCAGTCCCTTGTGAAGAAAGTTACACATTTCTGGGACTTGGGAATGAAAGAAAGGTGCTATTGGGAATAACAGTAGTGACTGGTTCGTCTACATTGGAAGAATGGTCAGTTCTCCCTGAGGCACCGGGTCAGTGAAGACACATTTATGAAAGATAAACAAGGTTGGAAGAAAAAGTCTCCAAAAACACAAGAGTTCTAGTTCAATATCGGGAAAGCTGGGCTAGATGAGGCCTGTTAATCCGGGGATGGAGATTTGTCAGCTTCTCCCTCTCCCCCTGCAGCACACTGCCTGCCCCACCCTACCCCACTCACTCTCTGAATACAACCCTCCCACCCTAACTCTGTGAGGCCTTGTGGAGAATCAAGCTGCCTCCAGCTGAAAACGAGGTTGCCTCTTGCCTGGGTTAATTATGAAGAGGCGAGCTGTTGATTAACTGGCGCTGAACAAAAGAGGAAACGAGAGCTCAGGTGGCTGGTTCTCCCAGAGCGCCAGACCAGACTGTGACCGGCTCATCAGGGGTCAGGCCTTCGAAAGAACACTTCAATCAGAATCTTGTGGAAGAGAAAAGGGAGCTGAATTGCACAGAAAGTATAACGTGACTTTAAGTACCCCAGTTGTCCCTAAAGGCAAAACTTCGTTGAGTGGGGGTGGTCACAAAAGGTCGACATAAATAGATCCTTGGGTTTGAGTTTAAGTGATTCAGAGTTCAAAAGCAGCTTTGAAAACACGCCATATGTCGCAACATGCACTTTCGATGTCCGGGCCATAATTTTCCACTCAAAGCTGTCCCGGAAATCTTCATTTGCACTGCCTTCGAACCACAGTCCTCTAGTGATGTTAGTACCGGGCTGGCTGACCTGGGAAGAAGATCACAGGCTGGCCAACAAGTGAGCGTAGAGCTGCAAAACCCAAGATGTACGCGATCTTTGTGTCAGCAAACCTGTCAACTGCTTTTGAGGACAGCAAGATCCCACAGCCAACCCAGAGAGGCGCGCATGGTTCAGTTGACGGGTTCTTGTCCCGCTTTCGGGAGAAGGTCACGGGGTCCGGTCTGTCTCCGGTGACCCCAGTGGGAAGTCAAAAGCTGACCTTCAAGTGCTGAGGGTGTGCTGCCCAGTCACAGATGTTACCTTGCGGATGAGATGTTAAACCAAGCAATTGTGCTCTGTCTCAGGAGAATGTCAAAGACATCACTGCCCAGTTTCGAAGAAGAGCAGAGGTGCTTTCTCTCATGTCCTGGCCAGTCATTATCCCTTATTGAATATCATGAGAAACAATAGCTTATTTGATTACTGTTATACTGCCATTTGTGGGGAGTTGGCTGTGAGCAAGTCTGTTGTTGGCATTTCCCTATGTTACAGCAGTGATTATACCTTCAATTGACTGTAAGGTATTTTGGACTGCCCCAAGGTTTCTGAAATGCCTTTTTGCAAAACAAGTTTTTCTTTAAAAGAAATAACCTGGGTCAATGTGCTGATATTAGTTGGGGGTGAATGTTGGTCAAGGCACATTTTCTTCCTTTTTCAATGAATGCAGTGAGGTTTTGCGTGCCCCGTTGAATATCAGAATTCCCTCAACTACAATGAGAGTCACGCTCTGGATTAAAGCTGGAGTGGGGTTGCTTTACCATAATGGCACCAACTGAATGTAGCTGGCACTTCAGGAGGTAGGCTTAATGCCCCAGCTGTCATTTGGGTGGTGTTGGCTTATGGCAGCATTGAACTGCCCGTACCCTCTACCCAGCACTCTGAAGGAGAATATTAGGCATGAAAGTGCCCGGTGGTGAAGGATGCCAGCTGGGAATGTGGCTGAGAATGTGGCTGGCACCAAAGTAGGAATCAGAGAGCCTCTTAGTTCCACAACAGCAGGACCATGTCTCGTTTCCAATTGTTTGAACATTGATTTTTTAAAAATCCCCTCCATGAGAAACTGTACAGATGTGAGCGTGAGTGTGAATGAGTGTGCGAACGCTTGTGCAGATATTTATATGCACATGTGTGAGAATGCATGCATGAATGTGTTTATGTGCACAATTTAACATGTGTTCATGTGTGTGCTTGTGACTGTGTGTGTATGTCTCTGTGTGTGTCTGTGTGTGTGTGAGACTGTGTGTTTGTATGTCTTTGTGTGTGTGTATGTGTATGTATGTGTGTGTCTGTGTGTGAGTGTGACTCTGTGTTGTGTGTGTGTCTGTGTGTGTGTGTGTGAGTCACTGTGTGTGTGTGAGAAAGAGAGTGTGTAAGCATCTGTATGCCTTTGCTTGTGAATGGATGTATGTGTGTTTATGCAGAGTGTGTGTGTGTGTGTGTGTGCGCGCGCGTGTGTGAGTCATTTTGTATGTATATGTTTTTGTGTGTGTGTGTGCATGGTGTCCTGGTTGGTGAGTATACATACTTGTGCATGTGTGTGAACAGTCCTATGTACCTCTGTGTGTAACAGCAGTGTGCATGTGTGTCTTTGTGTTCACGTGCATGCATGTGTGTACCTGAATACGTGTGTGCATGTGAGAGAGAGGGGAATGTAAACCATAAAATATTCTCTCACTTCAGTTTGAGAACTGAATTAGATTTACAAAAAGACAGGCAAGACTTCAAACGGAGAGCGCACTGATGCTTGCACCTATCCTCACATTAAAGTGACAGATGCATGAGGTAAGCCCCACTCTAATTTCCAGCTCTGAAACCTGACCAGTGCCTTTGACCCATTTCTAAGACCTTCTCCATCAGTCACCAGAACTCTTAAGCAGCAGGACATTTGATCTTAATGCCTGATGAGTGTTTCACATTGACAGTGCTTCACTCCAAAGAGCACGAGATCAGGAGCCTGAGAGAGGGCAACAGCAGATCAAGTGCTCTCTGTATCCCCTTGGACTGACTCAGAAGGTACCACGCCTCTATTCTGAAGAAAAGTAACAGAGTTTTTCGTCCAGTGTCCTGACTGATAGTTACCCCTTGTCCACTACCTTTCAATGAGAGCCATTAACACCTTGCTGTTTGTGGGATCTTGCTGTGCACGAGCTGGTTGCTCCCTTCCCGACATTATCACAGCGGCGAATGCACATCGAGAAAGCGCTTCTTTGGCTCTGAAAGACGTCGGCGGGTGGGGGTCCGTGAAGTCATGCCAGCTGCTATACAAATGCAAGTTCTTCCTTTCAGAAGCAAACACAAGCAGGCCGATGCTTGGAGTTAAGAAGAACGGGCGAAAATGCGAGCAACTGGAAATAAAAAGAAAGACAGAAATACTAGATATGTTTGGATTGATGGGCCCATTTGCTGCTGGAGCAGGCATTCAGCTGAAGTACTCCCATGAGTTCCCAAGGCAGAATGTGTCTGTAGACTCAGGACCTCCCTCGTGGACTGGCTTCTCAATGGTGCTAAAACTTTACCCTGATCACAGGTTCCAAGCCTTATTTTCACACAGTGTATTAACTCAAGGGAGCAGCTTAGCGTAAGCATACAGACATTGTGTATGCTGATAGAACAGAAGACAATGGTTTGCTGCTGTGGTGCTTTTGACCTCAGTAGAAAGAGAACAGAATCAGAGACCCAGGAAACACACTTCTGAAGAAGGGTTCCAACCCAAAACGTCAACTTTCCTGCTTCTCTGATGCTGCCTGGCCTGCTGTGTTCCTCCAGCTCCACATTGTGTTATCTCTGACTCCAGCATCTGCAGTTCTTGCTATCTCTTGTACAAATCCACAAGATCCCCCGATGGAGTAATGAGTGATACAGTCAACTGCTCCCTGCTCTGTTCATTGTCTGAACAATGTCTGGAAGTTCTTATGGGGCAGTGGGTAGTGTCCCTGTCTCTGAACCGCAGAATCACAGAATTGTTACTGTGCAGAAGGAGGCTATTCAGCAATCCTCCCCCCCTCACCCTGTGCTAGCACTAGCTCTATTATCCAGTCTATCTGTATTATCTGATGCCAATCTTCTGCCTCTTCCCCATTTCCTGGTTCACCATTACTGTCCAAAAAAAACACCCGGTGTCCTCTTGAACGCCTCACTGGAACCTACCTCCCTCATGTTTCCAAACTGTGCATTCCAGACCGTCACTACTTGCCGTCTGTGAGAAAGCTTTTTCTCACATTGGTCTTGCTTTGTTTGACCATGGCTTTAAATCTATGCCCTTTCGACATCCTCACTTTATCTACTCCACCCAGCCCACTCATGATTTTAAAAACTTTGACCTAATCGCCCCTCAGTCTTCTCTCCAGAGACTGCCGGAAACTCTTTGCTCAAATCCCAAGCCCAGGACTTGATGCCTGAGGAAGGTAATGTTTGTGATGTGACCAATAGGTCGAATATCCACCTGCGAATCCTTCAGAATGAGTCCAGGGCCGGGTGTTAAGACTGGAAGAGGTTCTCCATTCAACAAAGTGACAGCAGAGGACACTGAAGCCTCTACCATCCTATCTCTCGTGGGATGTGGGTACCACTGGCAAGGTCAGCATTTATTGCCCATTCCTAATTGTCCCTGATCTGAACGGCTTGCATCCCCCATTTTAGAGGGTAGTATGGAAGGGCCAGCCTAGACTCAATGGGCCAAAGGGTGCGCTGGACGAATCGACAGCAGTTAGGATTCGGTCACATTGCTGTGGGTCTGGAGTCACATGTAGGCCAGACTGGGTGAGGATGGCAGATTCCCTTCCCCAAAGGGCATTAATGAACCAGAAGGGTTTTTAACAATAAGTTTATTTTTCTTTATTCATTCATGGGATGAGGGCGTCACTGGCCAGGCAGCATTTATTGCCCATCCCTAATTGCCCAGAGGGAAGTTAAGAGTCAACCACATTGCTGCAGGTCTGGAGTCACATGTAGGCCAGACCAGGTAGAAATGGCATGTGCCTTCCCTAAAGAACATTAGTGAACCAGATAACAAGGTGTAGAGCTGGATGAACACAGCAGGCCAAGCAGCATCAGAGGAGAAGGGAAACTGATGTTTCAGGTCTGGACCCTGTTTCCTGCTTCAGAAATCTGAAGAAGAGTCCAGACCCAAACTGTCGGCTTTCCTGCTCCTCTGATGCTGCCTGGCCTGCTGTGTTCATCCAGCTCTACACCTTGTTCTCTCAGACTCCAGCATCGGCAGTTCCTACTATCTCTTAGCGAACCAGATGGGCTTTTTCAACGATCAACAATGGTCATCATTAGATTCTTAATTCCAAATATTTATTGAATTCAAATTCCACCATCTGCTGTGGCAGGATTCGATGCCAGGCCCGCAGAATGTTATCCGTGTCTCTGGATTAACACATTAGTGATGATACCACTAGGCCATCACTTCCCCATGACAATGTTATTATGGTCCAGTTTTTAATTCCATATTTATTAATTGAATTCAAATCTCATCAACTACCAGGGAGGAATTTGAACTCAAGCCCCTTGAGCCTTAACCTGAAATTGTGGATTACACATCCACTGACATTAGCATCGTCTCCCCCAGCGTGCATGTTGCCATAGTAACTCAGGCTCACTGGGGGGGCAAACATCTTTAAAAGCTCAGTAATGCCGAACATTCTCCCAGAGCAAGCTTGGCTTTGTGTCTGCTGGAACTGGAAGCTGGGCTTGTTTACCATATGTATGAGTTGATCTTTGTCGATGGGGTCATAGCAAGGGCTTCTGTCTCATGGGAGTTGGGGGAAGGGAGGGAATAGTTAGCTCCAGATGAACTTCTGCCAATCCCAACTGAGGATAGTGCAAGACCCCACTTTGACTAATAATCTAATTTTCCAACTCTCAAATCGGAAAGGTTCACCTTGTGTATTCCTGCAAACAGACAGTGTACTTATTCCATGACATCTACTGCTCAATGAGCTCTCATTGTGATGATTATTAACTTTTCGGATGTTTTATCCACCATGGATGAGTAGCAAGTTCCTCCAAATAAATTATTAAGAAGGCTGGGGCTACTGCCGTCAGTATCCACCCTGTTCCCAAGCCGCAAACTCTATTCTGTTCCCTGGCAACAGTCTGAGATGAGGCTGGTCAGTTTGCAACATTAATGTCATGTCTGAGCCTCTGGCCTCACCTTCTCCCCATCACTATGGACACCTATTTCCATTTCCACAACATTCGTGATCCCATCCTCAACACATCACTGCTCACTTGCAGGTGGATATCCTCATCTGTGCCTTTGTGAGGTCCAGGTGCGAAATTTCCATCTCATTCTTGGCTGCTCTCCCACGTCCTCAAGAGTTCTCCGATTTACATAACTCGAGGCCATCCTGAGATTCTGATGCCTGTGCCTTCACTGGCAACAAAATTGCTTTGTGGCCTCGTCCCTCAATGTCTCCATACCCTCCTTCAGCCTAAAAACCCTTTGCTATCTCTGCATTCCTCCAATTTTTGTGCACTCCCAATTTTAATCGCTCCACCATTAGAGGTTATTCCTTCAGCTGCCTCAGGCCCAAGCTCTGGAATTCCCTCCTTCCCTCCCCTGGAAGATCTGTCTCCCTCTCTCAGTTTTCTTAAAAGCTCAGGCTTTAGATCATCCACTATATTATATCCTTATGTGGCATATTTCGCTTTCTAATGACCTTGTGTGAAGGGCATTGTCATTGTATTAAAGGTGTGATGTAAACATACTTTGCTGTAGTTAGCGCACAGGAGGGAGGATAGAGAGATGAGAGTGGTTGGGAGGGAATGAGATAGATGTCACCAAAAGCCATTTGTTGTCTAACCCTGATTGGTAGATAGTTCAGTGATCGGGAATTATGTCAAGGGGCCAGCAGACTCAGTAAACTCCTCACTCTCAATTCATTCTATGTATATGTTAAAGGAAAGCACCCTCTCACCCCCTACTCCGAAGTCTTTCATTATTCTCAATCTTTTAGACAAGTGGAAATGTACACTTGAATACTCTAATTTGGCAAACAACCTCAGGGAGAGAGCAACAGGCAGTACAAAGAGGAGGGTCGTACTGGAGTCACTGGGTGACGAACCCAGCGTTGTGAGTTGTGACCTGATGGTTGGAGAGAGGGTCGATGCTAGTCTGGTTTTCACTCTCCCAATCTCCTCCAGAAATCTGTTTGCTCCTACTCCTAGTTCACACAACTCTCACACAACTCACAGAATGCCACTTGCTCCACCTCGCAATCTCAGGCTCCTTCTTTGGCCTTTTGGAGCTTGGTGTTTGCAAGTCTGATTCCCCTTATTCCCCAATGTCTTCCTTTGCTATTTTCTCAGATTGCTCTCCCAAGGATCTCAAGTCCCACTCCATGTCCCTAGATCTCTCTCTGCGGCATTCCTGTGAATCTCTTATCTCAGTGTCTGAGGACTTAGGACCTTTCCTCACCATGATATTTGACCATCAAATCTTTGCTGCCAAACTGCTAGGATGCCTTCCCAAAGCTTCCAGGGCCATAGGATGCCCATAGGACCATAAGGTGTAGGAGTAGAATTAGGCCATTCGGTCCATTTAGTCTGCTCTGCTATTTGATCATAGCTGATATGTTTCTCAACCCCATTCTCCTGACTTCTCCCTGTAACCCTTGATTCCCTTACCAATCTCTATTTCTATCCTAGAAACACTCAATGACTTGGCCTCCACAGCCTTCTGCAGCAATGTGTTCCAGATTCACCACCCTCTGGCTGAAGAAATCCCCCCTCACCTCAGTTCTAAAGGGTCGCCCCTTCACTCTGAGGCTGTGCCCTCGGGTCCTAGTCCCTCGAACTGGTGGAAATATCTTCTCCACGTCCACTCTATCCAGGCCTCTCAGTAATCTGTAAGTTTCAATCAAATCCAACTCATCATTCTAAACTCCATCAAGTACAGACCCAGAATCCTTAACTACTCCTCACTTGAGAAGCCCTTCATCCCTGGGATA
Organism: Ginglymostoma cirratum; assembly: GCA_024137785.1. Lineage (NCBI taxonomy): Eukaryota > Metazoa > Chordata > Chondrichthyes > Orectolobiformes > Ginglymostomatidae > Ginglymostoma > Ginglymostoma cirratum. Next base: position 6,701,323 of record JAHRHZ010000018.1, read on the forward strand.
ATTCTTGTAAACCTTCTCTGAACACCCTCCAAGCCCACAACGTCCTTCCTTAGATACTAAAACTGCCCATGATATTCCAAATGTGGTCTGACTAGAGCTTTGTACAACTTAATCAGTACATCCCTGCTCTTGCATTGAACTGAATGCTAATATTGCTTTTGCCTTCCTAACTGCCAACTCAACCTACACGTTAGCCTTAAGATTGGCAGCATAGGCTGGGACTTTTTTCGCTGTAGTGTAGGAGGTTGAGGGGCATGCATAAGGTGAATAGCAAGGGTCTTTTCTCTAAGGTGCAGGAGTTCAGAACAAGGGGGCATATGTTTAAGGTGAGAGGAGAAAGATTTAAAAAGCACATGAGGGGCAACCTTTTTACACAGAGAGTGTTTCGTGTGTGGAATGAACTGTCAGAGGAAGTGGTGGATGTTGGTACAGTTACAACATCTAAAAGACGTTTGGATAAGTACCTGAATAGGAAGGGTTTGGAGGGGTACGGGCCAAATGCAGGCAAGTGGGACAGGTTTAGCTTGGGAACATGGTCAGTGTGGATTTGTTAGACCAAAGGGTCTGTTTCTATGCTGTATGATTCCATGACTGTCAAGTCCATCTGTGTTTCATACTTTTGAAGCCTTTCCCCATTTAAAAAATAGCCCACACCTCTATTCTTCTGACCAAAGTACACTTGGCCACATTGTGTTCCAGCTGCCTGTACTTTGCCCACTCTCCTGACCTGTCTGAGTCCTCCTGCAGCCTCCCTGCTTCCTCAACATTACCTGCTCCTCCACCTATCTTTGTGTCATCTGCAAACTTAGCAACAATGCCCTCAGTTCCTTCATCTAGACCATTACACATGAATAATTGTGCTCCCAACACTGACCCCTGTATTGTTTTTCCCTTTATTCATTCACAGGATGAGGGTGTCCCTCACTAGGCAGCATTTATTGCTCATCCCTAACTGGCAGTTAATAGTCAACCACAATCCTGTGGGTCTGGAGTCACATGTAGGCTGGACCAGGTAAGCTTCCACTTTAGTGAACCGGATGGGTTTTTCCTGACAATCGACAATGGACTCAACAGTCATCATTAGATTCTTAATTCCAGATATTTATTGAATTCAAATTCCACCGTCTACTGTGGCAGGATTCAAACCCGGGTCCCCAGAATGTTATCTGGGTGTCTGGATAAACAGGCCAGTGATAATACCACTTGGCCATCGCCTCCCCATGTAACTTCACTAATCACTGGATGCCATTCTGAAAAAAGACCCCTTTATCTCTACTGTCTGCCTTCTGTCAGTCAGCCAATCCTCTATCCATCACGGCTTAGTACTGCAACTGCTCTGCCCAGGACTGTAAGACACTACAGAAGGTGGTGTGCACTGCCCAGACCATCATGCAAGCCAACCTTCCATTGATGGACTCCATCTACCCTTCATTGCTGCTGTAAGGCGGCCAACATCATCAAAGACCCCTCCCACACCGGTAAAATTTTCTTCCAACCTCTTCCATCAGGCAGAAGATACAGAAGCTTAAACACACCTATGACCAGGTTCAAGAACAGCTTCTTCCTTGCAGTTATTAGATTGCTGAATGGACCTCTCTAATTTCAAATCTAATGTTGATCTTGCTTTTGTGCACCTCCTGTGCAGCTACAGTTAATGGTAAGGTCCCAGGGAGTGTTGCTGAACAAAGAGACCTTGTGGAGCAGGTTCATTGTTCCTTGAAAATGGTGCCGCAGATAGACAGGGTTGTGAAGAAGGTGTTTGGTAAGCTTGCCATTTTTGGTCAGTGCGTTGAGTATAGGAGTTGGGAGGTCATGTTGCGGCTGTACAGGACATTGGTTAGGCCACTTTTGGAATACTGTGTTCAAATCTGGTCTCCTGCTATAGGAACGATGTTGTGAAACTTGAAAGGGTTCAGAAAAGATTTATAAGAATGTTGCCAGGGTTGGAGGGTTTGAGTTATAGCGAGAGAGGCTGGGGCTATTTTCCCTGGAGTGTCGGAGGCTGCAGGGTGACCTTATAGAGATTTACAAAATCATGAGGGACATGGATAGGATGAAAAGCTAATGGCTTTTCCCTGGGGTGGAGGAGTCCAAAACTAGAGGGCATAGGTTTAAGGTGACAGGGGAAAGATTTAAAAGGGACCTAAGGGGCAACATTTTCACACAGAGGGTGTGTGTTTATGGAATGACCTGCCAGAGGAAGTAGTGGAGGCTGGTACAATTACATTTAAAAGGCATCTGGGTGGGTACATGAATAGGAAGGGTTGAGAGGGAGATGGGCCAAATGCTGGCAAATGGGACGAGATTTATATAGGGTATCTGGTGGGCATGGAGGAGTTGGACAGAAGGGTCTGTTTCAATGCTGTACATCTCTAAGACTCTATGACTCTGTGTAGGATCTTTACATTTCCTTGGGGTTAAATTTAATGCCTAACTCTAAGACAGGTACTGCAAGCAATAACAGCATTGTATCAAATACTAGGAAGTGTTGATCTATGTTTGGTGGACGCCGAAAGAATGTTCCCTCTTCAGCGACAATCGAGAAGGAAAAGTCATTGTTTAAAAATAAGAGGATGTCCATTTAAGACGGAGATAAGTGATCTCTTTTCTCTGACAGAGTTGAGTGTTTTTGGAATTCCCTTCCTAAAAGGCAGTGGATGTAGAATCTTTAAGTATTCCTAAGGCAGAAGTAGATAGATTCCTGATAATGAAAGATGACTGGGTGTTATGCAGGAATTAGGGTTAAAGTCAGATCAGCTATGATCTCATTGAATCATGTATCAGGCTCGAAGGGCCGAGTGGCCTATTCACGTTCCCTGTTTGCTCATATTTGAACATATAAGTTGCTGTCGTTGAAGTTGCTGTTGTGGACCTACATTCAGTGCTCGTAGTGCAGGTCGCAAAGGTGTAACCTTTCACCCGCAAGAGCCAGAGGCAGGTGTGACACCAATTGAGACAAGCTGTTACCCTCCTGTCGATGGTGTGAAAGCAGTGTTGGTTTTCCAGGTTAATTACTGACCACTCCTCATGTTTCTAACTCAGGTCTGCACAGGCAGTGACTCACTCTTCAATTGCTGCCCATCAGGAGGTTCTGCGATCGAACACAGACAGGTCATTTGGTCACACAGAAGAGGCATGTCAATAATTGGATTCTTTGCTGAATCAATTTCTATGCTGCCCGAAGCTGTGAAAACATAATTTCTGCAACAACCATCACCACCTGCAACCCCTCTCCACCATCCTACACTCTTTGTTTTAGGGAGAAACAGGATGATATCATGCTCAGTGAAGCGAGCTCCTCAGTGGGCAAGCCCATTATTTGGGATATTTGCTGAGTTGCTTTCAGTCATATTTACTTGAATGGTTATTTCGCGAGGTGTTGTCACAGAACTCAGTCTATACAGCTGCGTGGACCTCTCGATATATTCACGAGGGTGTTGTTAACAATGACAGCTGAAACAGCTTGGCTAAGTGTGCGGTCAGTTCTGGAGAACAAGACTTCAGAGTTGACTGGGCCCATAGACTTGCAGTGCCTTCAGCCAATTCTTAACACTAAGGGGGACATGTGACATGAGGTAAACATCTCTTTCACAGCGAGTGGCTCTCATTAGAATGGCCTGCCTGAAAGGTTGGCTCAATATTAATTTTCAAGAGATGAGGAGATGACAGTGTTGAATTGGGGCGGACAAAGTCAGTAGTCACATGCCACCAGGTTATAGTCCAAAAGGTCTATTTGAAATCACAAGCTTTTGGAGCGTTGCTCCTACATCAGGTGAAGTGATCTCACCTCATAAGGAGCAGTGCTCCGAAAGCTCGTGATTGGTGTCATGTGACTACTGACAATCTTCAAAAGAGACCTGGATAAGTATTTAATGAGGAAAACGTCGCAGCGACAGGAGTAAAGTGTGGGATGACCTGGAGTCAGTGCAGGCATATTGGGCAGAATAGCATCCATTCTGATGCATGGTTCTGTGATTCCATGAAGTAATTTATGCTCTCGCATTAATGACTCAATTCATTCACTTTATCATTAGGAGCTTTCTCCTGAAATTGGATTTATTAATGAATATTGTTTCTCGATGACTGTCTCGTTTTGGGCAATCCCAATTCGGGAAAAATAACCTTCTCTACAACTACCATGCCCGAACCCTTCCATATCTTAAAGCATCATATTAAAACATAGAGCAGGAGTAGGCCATTCAGCCCCTAGAGCCTGCTGTACCATTCAATAAGGCCATGGTTAATCTGATTACTCCTCTCTAACTCTGATAACATTCCAATCCCCTTCTTTATCAAGAATTTATTGACTTCCCTGCCGTAAATTTACTCAAAGACTCTAATTCCACTGCTTCGTGAGGTAGAGTTTTACAAAGACTCAAGACTGTGAGAAAAATGTTTTCCTTGCTTCTGTCTTTGTAGACAACGCCTGATTTTTAAACGGAGAACCCCTGATCCTAGATTCTCCCACAAGAGAAAAAATCCTTTCCACATCCACCCTCCTGTCAAGCCCCCTGAAGATCCCATACATTGCAATCAATTAAGGTCACCCTTTGAGTTATTGTGTTTTTAGAGGAAAGAGCTCCAGCCTACTCTTCCTCTGGAATAGTGTCCTTATGACAAGGTGGAAGTCTACTTTCAACTATACTACCTCAACTGGTCCTTCCTAAGGCACCATCACCATAGTAACAAGAGCGTCTATGTCAATGGAAGCTAAGGGCGTTAAGCATTGACAGTTTACATAGCTGTTTCCTTGAAAGTCAGACTGTTGTAAGAATGGTTAATAACTACAACTCATCCTGCACTACCTGTGACACGGTGTCTGCTCTGCTACCGCACAGCCACCCGCAAACACACAATAGGATGCTGTGCTTTCAGCGTTTAACATTTGTGTGATGTTGGGGTTATGGTATTGTCGTAAACAGTTTATACTGTTTTAACCCTTTATGGTTCACCTCAGTTTGGTATTGTCTTCCATCACCTGGATTTTCTCTCTTCCTCTCCTGAATGTGTTCTTTCAGCTTCAGTCCAATTCAGGGGAGTGGAGGAGGTAGAGAGAAGGAACCATATAAGACCATAAGATGTTGGAGCATAGTTAAGACATTAGCACAAAGACAATGATGAGGCCTATGGATATAGGTTTGCACACCTTGAAATCTTAAGGGGTTTAACCTTAGCCTCTGCCATGCCAATCTTACATCATCAGATTGTACAGAACTTCATACTTTCTTTAACATTGGCCTTTGGAGGACCACTAATCTACACAACACTTACTGAAATGTGGAGTCAAACCAGCTTTTTTTTAAGGAGAAACATACGTTTATGAGTGTAAAGGTAAAAAAGGATATATTGATGAGGTTAGTTGTAATAGGGCAAGAAGGTAGGTTCACATTTTGTTTTATTCACTCAAGGGATGTGTGTTTCACTGGATTGAACAGGACATCTTTCCCATCCCAAAATGGAAAGGTAGCGGTGAGCTGCCTTCTACAACTGCTTCAGTCTGTGGGCCGTAGAGATACCCTCAATGCCATTAAGGAGGGAATTCCAGGATTTTGACTGAGTGACATTGAAGGAACATCATTATATTTCCAAGTCAGGATGGTGAGTGGCTTGGAGGGGAACTTGCAGGGTTTGGTGTTCCCATGTATCTGCTTCCCTTGTCCTTCTAGATAGAAGTGGACGTGGGTTTGGAAGGTGCTGTCTGAGGATGCTTGGTGAATTTCTGGAGTGCATCTTGTTGATGGTACAAACTCCTGCTACTGAGCGTTGGTGGTGGAGGGAATGGATTTTGGGCCAGCTTCTTTGTCCTAGATAGTGTCAAGCTTCTTGAGTGTTGTTGGAGCTGCAGTCATCCAGGCAAGTGGGGAATATTCCATCACATTCCTGCTCATTTGGAACGTAAACAACAATATAGACACAGGGGAAATGGTGACATCTTGATGTTATTGGAATTGGAATCCAGAGGCTCAGTCTATTGCTCTGGGAATAGGAGTTCCAGTCCTACCACAGCCAGCTGGTGGAATGTTAACTCAGTTAATTAAATCTGACAGTGTAAGGCTAGATCCAGTTGTTGTGTCCCATAGATAAGTACCGACGATAGAGACAGAAAGAGTAAAGAGATTCTGCTGAGGGAATATGAGTAACTAGGAACTAAATTAAAAAAACAAAATAGAACCAAGAAGGTAATAATCTCTGGATTACTTCCTGAGCCATGAGCAAATTGGCACAGGGTCAACAATATTAAAGAACTTGACCCAAAGATTGGTGTGGGAGAAATGTCTTTAAATTTATGGGACATCGGATCAGTGCTGTGGAAGTAGGGAGCTGTTCCAATACACAGGCTCCACCTGAATAGTGCTGGGACCACAGACATTGCGAATTCCATAACTAGGGCTGTGGAGGCTGGTGGCATTTGAGTGGGGGGGGGGGGCGGGGAATGTCATTTTCATGGAAAATTATGAAAAAAGTTAAAGATTCCAGAACAAGGGACAGGACAGTACGACTCTATGACAGAGAGTATGGAAAGGGTCAGGAATCCAACTTCAGACACAGCAGATACGGGGACAACTATGGGAAGGGGGGCAGTCAATGCAAGACTGAGGGTGTTGTACTTAAAATGCACGCAATATACAAAACAAGGTAATTGAGCCATCACACCCAATGTCTTTTATTTGTCTGTGTCTGCATGCTTGGGTCTTGGAGGATGGTTTTAAAGGGAATTTGAGTTTCAACTAACGGAGGTATATATTGATCATTGAATCATAGAATCTAATGGTTCGTGTTTTTGGGTTTCTGTGGTTAACACCTTGTTTATTTGCAATTAGCAATAGTTCTTGTTAAGTACGGGAATCTGGCCAATGTTATCTGGGAGAACAAGGCGTAGAGCTGGATGAACACAGCAGGCCAAGCAGCATCATAGGAGCAGGAAATCTTGACGTTTCGGGCGTAGACCCTTCATCAGCGGTACTACTGGAATTCTGTATGGAAGAGACATGGACTCTGAAACACGACAAGTATGGATGTGAAGAGGTGGTTGCCGCTACATGAAAGCACCTGGCAGTGTTGGGCCACAGGATTGCAGCAGTGAAACAAATTCCGGTCGTGATATCTTGCTGATATCTTTTCTGATGAAGGGTCCAGGTTCGAAACGTCAAGATTTCCTGCTCCTGTGATGCTGCTTGGCCTGCTGTGTTCATCCAGCTCTACACCTTGTTATCTCGGATTCTCCAGCATCTGCAGTTCCTATTATCTCTAGTGTTTTCTGGGATCTGGATTCCAATAGACTGGGAGATCGGGGACTTTACACACCTTGACCTCTGCTTAACCCCATAAGTAGTGGATCTTGAAATGAATGCACTTCCTTGAGAAGGGTTCCGACACCAAGGGTTTAGAATTAATGGATGAGCAATTCGACCTGAATTCTTTCTCTGGAATTCCAGGGCCTCTGTTGAAAGTGAACAGGAATGGCTGTAGCAGAGGAGGTGGACTCTCTGATGTTTGGGGTGAGATTTTAACACATTACAAGTTCACCCACTTTTGCAGAGTTAAAGTCGAACCCTCGGTACTGAACCCAGATACAAATGGCCAAGCCTGTTGCAAGACAAATGGAAGCTCAGGGCCAGGGCAGTGACACTCTGATCTTGATTTTTAAAATTTTGTTGTCACATGTATTTTGCAGTAATAATACAATAAAATACACCAAAAAGCTTTAATTTGTCACTACGAAACGGCTCCTTTTTGAATCAAGTCATAGAGTTGTACAGCACGGAAACAGACCCTTCGGTCCAGCTCGTCCATGCCGACCAGATATCCTGTATAAATCTAGTACCACTTGCCAGCATCTGGCCCATATCCCTCTAAACTCTTCCTATTCATAGACCCATTCAGATGCCTCTTAAATGTTGTAATTGTACCAGCCTCTACCAACACCTCTGGCTACTCATTTAAGAATGATTTAACAATAAGGAAAAAGAAAGAAAGATACAGGTTAAGAGAAGTTTGTCAGTCCTGAGCCAGCTCATCGCCGCCAATGATGCCTGAGCTGCCATATAAATCAACCAATACTGAAATCGCTAGTCCTCAGGTGCCGTATTTGCCGCTGGGCCAATTCTCCTCCACTACCGCCTGGGCCAGGCCCACCAACGCCAGAGTCACATCTCTCACTGCTGGGCCCACCTCATCGATGTTGCCAATCCTTAGGCGAATTGAAAGGTATGGCACAGGCACCGCTGGGATTGATGGGAGACAAGGGAGGTGGGAAGTTGGAAAGTCAGGGCAAGTCAGACAGAAGGGAAAGGAGGAAGGAAGTTAATTGGAAACTGCAGCAACCTGAGTAACTGACGCCTCCACCATGCAAAGCGGAGAGATGTGAAAAACAGGTTAGTGTTTCAGAATCAACAAGTGGGGTGTCAAGGGGAGGAGACAGGGAAATTGGAATTTACAGGTGCAGTGTGCACAGGCCCTAGGGATGTAAGGTAGGAATTCGTAGAAACATAAAAGGACAAGGAAATATGAGAGGTTTAAACTTTGAAGACATTATTGGTATGAGGTTGAAGCAGCTTGAAGTTCTGGATCTTTGTACACATATTATTAGTGCCCTTGTACCTCCGTTTTCACAAAGTGAATGGAATAAAATTTGAGAGAATGAGTTGGTGATTCACTACTATCTATTTCTTAATATTGCATAAAGCCAAACTGCACCCAAAATGTTTAGGTGCCTCCTATTCAGTAGATATAACAACAACTTATATTTCTGTAGTGCCTTCAATAGAATACGATCAACCAAGTCGCTTTGTAGATTTGTTCCTAAATGTCGGGCCATATAAGAAGATTTTAGGCAGGTGATGAAACCTTGGGTCACAGATGGTAGTTTCAAAGAGCATGCTAAATGGACAGAACGAGGCGGGGGAGGCAGAGAGGCTTAGGGAGAGAATTCGGATTTAAGGCCTGGAAAGGGGAAAATACGACCACCATTGGTGCTGTAGCGGAAGTGGGACATGTGCAGAAAGCCAGGATTGGAGGCACACAGAGACCTTGGAAGAGGGGAATTTAAATTCAATAAATTAATTACAAAACCTGAAGTATGAAGATAACCTCAGTGATTTCATAGAATCCCTACAGTGTGGAAACAGGCCCTTTGGCCCAACAAGTCCACACCAAACCTTAGACCATCCCACCCAGACCCATCCCCCTAATCTACACCTCCCTGAACACTACGGGCAATTTAGCATGGCCAAACAACCTAACCTGCACATCTTTGGACTGTGGGAGGAAACCAGAGCTCCTGGAGGACACCCATGCAGACACGGGGAGAATGTGCAAACTCCACACAGACAGTCGCCTGAGGGTAGAATCGAACCCAGGTCCCTGGTGCTGTGAGGTAGTAGTGCTAACCACTGTGCCACCCCAGATGGTGACCATGAAGCTACCATGGGCTGTTGTAAGAGCACACCTGGCTCACTCATGCCTCACTGGGAAGGAAATCTGCCATCCTTGCCCAGTCTGGCCCACGTACATATGACTCTTATCTGTTCTCTTAGGTGTCATGGTAAACAGTCAGTGTTACAGAGCAGGAGGAGGTTTTTAAGCCCATCGTACCTGCACTGGCTCATTAGATTGGCATCATTACCGTGCGCCAATCTCCAGCTCTCAGTTGAAGGAAAGGCAACACACATGCTAGCCTTGGCAGCAACAACCACATCCCATGGGAGAATTAAAACACGCTGGATATGCTCTGGAATTCACTGTCTAAAGCTCCCTCCTCTTTTAAGGCACTCCTTAAGACTGCACCTTTCTGACCAAGCATTTGGTCACCCCTCCTGCAGACTCCACCTTTGGCTTGGCATCAATTTCTTGTTGGTTATGTTTCTGCGAAGTGCCTTGGGGATATTTTGACAATGTTGTTAATGCGAGTAGAAGTTAACAACCCCAGATGAGATGAGGTGGGGTTGGGGGGGGTGTTGTGTGTGGTATGGGGTTGGAAGCCAAATGCTCTGCTGGGCACAGGACCTGCTAGAGCAGCAGAGGGAGAAAGAAAAGCTAATCAAGGACAGAGAGCTGGCAAACCCAGCCATGCATAGATTGCTTGGCATAAGCTTGGGTTTTTTATTCATTTACTCATAGGATGTGGGTGTCACTGACTGGGCCAGCATTTATTGTCCATCCTAAGTTATCGCCCATCTGGAGATATGCATGGAAAGTTCTTTACGCAGAGGGTGGTGGGTGCCTGGAACGCGTTGCCAGCGGAGGTTGTAGAGGCAGGCACGATAGCGTCATTTAAGATGTATCTAGACAGATACATGAATGGGCAGGGAGCAGAGGGATACAGATCCTTGGAAAATAGGAAACAGGTTTAGATAGAGGATCTGGATCGGCACAGGCTTGGAGGGCTGAAGAGCCTGTTTCTGTGCTGTAATTTTCTTTGCTCTTTGTTCCATCCCTAATTACCCAGAGGGCATTTTAGAGTCAACCATGTTGCTGTGGTTCTGGAGTCATGTATAGGCTGAACCAGATAAGGATGGCAGTTTCCCTCCCTAAAGGATATTGGTGAACCAGATGTGTTTTCCCCTCTGACAATCAACAACGGATTCACGTCATCATTAGACTCCAAATTCCAGACATATATTGAATTTAGACTCCATTATCTCCCATGGCAGGGTTCGAACCCAGGTCCCCAGAACATTACCAGGGTCTCTGGATTAACAGTCCAGTGATAATACCACTAGGCCATCGCCTCCCCTAAAATTGAGACACCTCAGTCACAACTGGTTGGCAAAAAGACAATATTGAGAAATACTGTTTCGAACGATGAGGTCAAAATGTTTTCTATAAATTAATTGGAGAAAGACGTTGGGAGGGAAGGTGGGCAGGTTTAGGAATTCAGCCGACTTTGCTGGTTCCACATGCTGTGACTATTTGGGTGCCCCCTTTTCCACCGTTCCTCTCCCCGCAGAGGGGAGGCGCTGAGACTGAGGGCAAACTCTCAGTCGGGTTCATGTCTGGACACATATGTGAGCTGGCTGGATTAAAGAGGTCCCACTCACTTACCTCCTTTATTTAAACATAGACATAGAAGAGTACAGCACAGTACAGGCCCTCCGGCCCATGATCCTAGTAAGATCAATCTACCCTACATTTTACTATCCTCCATGTGCCTATCCAAGAGTCGCTTAAAAGTCTCTAAAGTATCTGACAAATACCACAAATATCCATGGGATATTGGGCATCACCAGCTCATGCCTAATCCCATTGTTGTGGGTCTGGAGTCACATGTAGGCCAGCAGTTACCTTACCTAAAGCAAACCAGATGGAATTTCCACCACACCCCACCAAACAATCATTTCATGGTCATTATTAGACTCTCAATTCCAGAATTTTATCAAATTCAAATTCCACCTCCACCATGGCTGGATTTGAACCCACATCCCCAGATCAAAATCTGGCTCTCTGGATTATTAGTCCAACGACAATAGCATTAGGCATCCAGCTCCCCATACTGCTTGATCTCTCATGATGTGCCGGGAATGGGTTATTGAGAGTCAGCAGCCAGTGAAGGGGTGCTGTCTGTGTTGTACACACCCAACCCCCCCATCTACCACCACACCCTCTCCCCCACCCCATCCCCTGTAATACTTGGACATTTTCCTGAAGAGACATGGAGGAGGGGAGCGACATCAATGGACAAAAGGCAGAGTGGCAAAATGACACTTGGGCGACGGATACCTTTGAGGCGAGTGGAGGGGGAGGGGCGAGGGAGAAGATTCTGAGGTTACAAGAGGCAAAGAGACTATATTCATTTCTAAAGTAGATGTTTGCTGTCCGTACAGTGACTGATCTGAAAAGGTGTTAGTTAGAGCACTGCTTCTGTGGAGTGTCTCACGTAAACACATGGCAGTTTGGTCAGAGACAGGGACACTGTGTGTGAGGCAGATTTTGTTAATGCTGGATTGATGCAAATGGGAAAGCTAAGAGCAGGGAGGTGAGTGAGAATGATGGAGGGCTGCATTAAACTTGAAACCAAATTGAAGGCATGTAAAAACAGCCCTTGGAGGCTAACGGCACGGCTTTCTGTGCTCGTGGCATCCTTGCAGCGCAGAAGGAAGCTTTTTGACCATTGAGACTGCAGCTGCCCTGTGAGGAGCATCCCACCCATCCCCATCCCCCAACACCACGGGCAATTTAGCACAGCCAATCCACCTAACCTGCACAACTTTGGTCTGTGGGAGGAACCTGGGCCAACCCACACAGACTTAGGGAGAACATGTAAACTCCTCACAGACAATCACACAAGGCCCAAATCGAATCCAGACCCCTGGCGCTGTGAGGCAACAGTGCTAACCACTGAGTTACTGTGCCATTCACCATGGTCATAATGTTGCTGGCAGCTGACAACCCTTGGGTAGATTCACCGGCACCAATCCCTCTTTTTAACATTAGCCTCTGCAAGTGGGGAAGGATGCCCACACAAATGCTACAGCACGAGCTTGGGTCAATCTTGATGAGCTCTGAATAGGTTTGCTATATATTCCCTGATCTCTAGTTACATTACATCTATGAGCAACTATCAGACCTGAAACCTGTGGGACTGTACAGCCAGAGAGGGTTTCTCAGCTGGTAAAAGGACTGGGATCGGATATCCATGAGTCAGGCTTGTGAATGGAGTTAACCACATTTAAGATGAAGTTGAAGCGTTCAGAGAAGGAAATTGGCAAGGAAGAGAAAAAGGCAGGTATATGAGATCAGAGCATGCAGCAACGTCAAAGCGTTGACAGCGCTGTGGCTGTGAGAGGCTACACCAGTCAATGGAGAAGGGAAAGGCAGTAAAGGGAGTGGTTTAAAGTGCAGAATGTTAGCAGACACTAACAGCAAGGAATCGGGTATGGATGGAACAGACCCCTGACCACGTAATGAAGCTTCTTTCATGACATTCCTATTTTCCTGATCATCTTCACGATCTCCCTGAATGCAGGCATGCACTTGCAAATGAGCTCTGCACGTTCTTACTATCTTACTATCTCTGCACATTTAACAATTGCTTTGCCCACAAACCCCTGAGATCACTGTGTGTGACCTGGAGGCTGTGTTTGCTCGTTGCTACAGTAAAGGGTTAGTTTTTCAGTAGATTCTGATACATTACAATGTTCTCATTCTCTGCTGGGAACAAAAGCCCCTGTAATCTAATACTTAGAGATGATCCCAGGGGGAGTGTGAACTCAACTGTGGACATATCAAGGGCAATACACAGGTGCCCCATACAAGCAAAGGATCAATATTTATCTCATTGCTGACACTCACTGTCCATACATTACTGGCATTGTTTACAGGCTTTGTGCTGTCTTTTACTCAGTACACAGAGAATGCCACTGGTAACCCCTGTGAGATTCTGGGTTGCTGCAGATAAATGACAGGATAACAAGGAAGAGAAAGGAATGGGTGTACAGCACAACACTGAAACTCTGGCCATTATTTCCAGCTGTCTTGTGGCCTCTGACTCACCCTCTCCCAGTTTGTACAGAGAGAATCCAGTCGTCCCCATTCTGGTCCCATTAGCAGATATTTCGCCCTGGCTTACCATTATCCATCGCTTTGTCTGTCGAATTGTCTTTCTCTCGTTCTGCACTCTGTCACCAATTATTTGCTTGTTCCTTTCCCTGCCCCTCAACCCCTCAATCCCTGTCTTCAGCATATATATCCTCTTTTTCTTAGCTGTTAATGTTTCTGAAGGGTCATTGGACCTGAAATCTTGCTTTCTGTGCACTGTTGCTGCTAGACCTGCTGAGCTGCTCCAGCGATTTCTATTTTTGTTCCAGATTTCCAGTATCTGCAGTTCTTCGGTTTATATTTTGCTGATGGAGCTGTTGTTTGTAGTTCGTGTCCATTGTAGCTCGGCAATTAATGGGACATCGGTTTGGTCTAATCATCACCTTTGGATAAATGTGCATATTAAACTCATCAATCAGGTTGCTATGGTAACCACAACCATAGAAAACCTCAAAATGCTTCATAACTAATGAAATATTATTGAAAAGTACTGTCGCGGTATCAGAAATAGGTCAACTAATTCCCTCACATCAAGTTCCCACACACAGCAACATGATCATGGGATAATATATGTTTTTGTCAAGTTCATTAAGAGAAAGCATTTGACCAGGACACTGAGGAGAATTAAAATAGTGTTATCTCCATATGAGAAAGCAAACGAGGACTTGATTCTGCTGGCCAACAGCATCTCTGATGGTGCAGCACTATCTTAGTACAGCCTTCTCCAGCCAAAAAATTTCCAAGTGACTTAATTTTAATAAAACATTTCCAGGATCTGGGCAGCACTGGCTAGGCTAGGATTCATTGCCCCTAACTTGAAGACTCACCGGAGTGATACCAGGATCGAGGGATTTTAGATACAAGAAAAGATTCAAGAAATTGAGGACAATACAGCGTAGAGCTGGAGGAACACTGTAGGTCAGGCAGCATCAGAGGAGCAGGAAAGTTGATGTTCCGGGTTGGCACCCTTCACCAGTCCTGTTGAAGCGTGTAAACACGAAACGTCGACTTTCCCATTCCTCTGATGCTGCCTGACCTGTTGTGTTCCTCCAACTCCACAATGTATCGACTCTGATTCCAGCATCTGCAATTCCTGCTATCTCTTAGAGAAATTGGGCTTATTCCTCTGGAGCAGAGAAGAATAAGAGGTGACCTTATTGAGGTGTTCAAAATTGTGAACACAGTAAAGAAAGATATTCTGTTTCCACGAGTTAGTGCGTCAGTTAACTAGGAGCCACAATTTCAGGATTGTCAGCAAGTGGGCTAGGAGTGAAATGATGAGAAGCCTCTTCACTCTGAAAGTTGTTGAGATTTAGAATGCTCTGTCTGGGAGATTGATTGAGGCAGATTCCATGGGATGTTTCAGAAGAGAGTTGGATAAATATCTAAAATGGATGAATTTAGAGGGCTATGGAGATAGGGCTGGAGAACGAGAATAGCTGGGTAGCTGTTTTGGGAGCTAGTACAGACATAAAGAGTCAAATGGCCTCGTTCTGTACTTTATAATTCAATGGTTCTAGTTGCCTTGCCTTTACCACATTTTATAGATGGCTGATTCAGTTCAGCCATAGACAAATTCGAATCAATCTGCTCAGTGACGTTATTACACACCTCTGGAGCAGATGGGTTTAGAACCTGGGCCTCCTGGCTCAGAGATAGGAACGCTACCATTGAGTCACAAGAGCCTGCCAGTTTAACAATATGCTCTTGGTCAGTTTCTCTCTTGCCGCTGATGTTTATTGAGCTCAGAGCGGCTGCTTCAGTCCTTACCTCTTTCTGTACTGCCCTGGATCCCCAACAGCATTCTGCAAAAGGCTGGTTTAAAGCAATTACCAGTGCTCAGAGCTGGTATGATCCTACTTCATACAATCTCAGAATTGTTACAGGGTAGAAGAAGGCCATTCAGCCCATCACCCTGACTGGTTCAATTACCTAGTGCCTATCTCCTGCCTTTTACCAGTTTCCCCTATCCCTGCACACTATTTCTATCCAAATAACCATCCAATGGTCTCTTTGAACGCCTCAAATTGAACCTGCCTCCGCCACATTTCCAGGCAGTGCATTTCAGACCCTAACGATTTGCTGGGTAAAAATGTTTCTATCTCGATACATCATGGCTTGGTACAGCAACTGCTCTGCCCAGGACCATAAGAAACTACAGAAAGTGGTGAACACAGACCAGTCCATCACGTAAGCCAACCTCCCATCCATTGACTCCACCTACACTTCCCATTGCCTCGGAAAGGCACCCTACATCATCAAAGACCCCTCCCATCCCCGGTTATAATCTCTTCCAACCTCTCCTACTCGGCAGAAGATACAAAATCTTAAAAACACGTACCAACAGGTTCAAGAATATCACCTTCCCCGCTGTTATTAAACTTCTGAATGGACTTCTCAAATTTCAAATCTAATGTTGATCTTGCTTTTTGCGCACCTCCTTTGCAGCTGTAACATTGCGTTCCTCCCTCTGTTCAATCACCCTATGGTCTTTGTATGTTAATGATCTGCCTGTACTATACACAAAACAAAACTTTTCACTGCGCCTAGGTACGTATGGCAATAATAACCATATCTCACATCGCCCTTGCTTCTTTTGTACCTGACTTTAAATTGATGCCCTTTTGTTCTTTTCTCTTTTATGAGGGCGAACAGCTTCTCTCTATTCACTCTGCTCATGGTTTTGAAAACCTCTTTCCAAACCTCCCCTCAGCCTTCTCCAGGGACAATTCTACCTCACCAGAGCCTTTAGGTGACCTTACCATGCACACAAGCCATGAATGAGAGGTAGTGCTCCCACCTTTGGGTCAGAGGTCCTGGGTTCAAATACCACTCCAAAGATCTGAGCGCAAAATTCAGGATAATACCCTCCTTGTGCACTACTGAAAGGGTACTACACTACCAGAGAAACTGTATTTCAAAACGAGCTCCCTCAAAATGGAGCTCTCTGTCTGCCGCAGCTGACAACTCTTGAGTGGAGGCGAAGGGTTCGGAGATGAGCAGGTGAGTTAGTCCCAGTGTTGGCGGGGTGGGGGGGTTACAATTTACTGCTTTAGGGGTCTATTTTAATGTTGTTTTCTGTTCATGAGCTGGGGAGAAACTTGCAAAGAACCATCCCCACACTGAGTGCAGATGCTTTCGAGAGAGAGGAGGCTGGAGGTCCCTGTAGAACACCCTCACCAAACAACACTGAGCATTACAGAATTGCAGGAAGCGCTCACTGGGAGCTCCCATGTTATTATTAAACTGGTTTAATGCTGAGGTCGTTGCTTGCTTTGACATCATTGCCTATTACACCAAACCGTCAGGGAAAACTTTAAAAACAAAGGCCCCTTTGGGTGTTTTTATAAGGGGATCAGTGCTGAGGGATATGTACAGAAATAAGCACGTACTAACTTTCCATCTTAATGGAAAAATCCCTCCAAACCTGCATCATTACAAACTTAAAAAATAAAGAGAGTGTTCCAATGTAACATTATTTACCCTGTAGCCAGACAGATAGTTATTTTCAATCTCCTCCTTTCTTCACTTTCCCTCAAACCCCAACACACAGAATCATCTTTGAAAATAAGAACCTCATGGAGTTTGGCTGTGATCTGAGGCTTTGCTTGAGGAGTTATTTCAATTTTTTATCGAGTTCAGTTCTGGTCGCCAGATTACAGGAAGGATGTTAAGGCTTTGGAGAGGGTGCAGAAGAGGGTTATCAGGATGCTGCCTGGATTAGAGGATATGAGCTACAAGGAGAGGCTGGAAAAGCTCAGGTTGTTTTCCCTGGAGCTGTGGAGGCTGAGGGGATACTTGACCAAAGTCTATAAAATGATGAGATGCATAGGTAGGGTTGGCGATCAGAATCTCCTTTTTCCCAGAGTTGAAATGTCTAATACTAGAGGTGAGAGGGGGAAAGTTCAAAGGAGATGTGAGGGGCAGGTTTTTTACACAAAGAGTGGTAGGAGTCTGGAACATGCTGCCAGGGGTTGTAGTGGTGACAAATAAGACAGGGCTGTTTGGGGAACTTTTAGAGAAGCACATGAATACGCAAAGAATGGAGGGATATGGACCAAGGATAGGCAGAAGGGGTTAGTTTCATTTGGCGTCATATTCGGCACAACATCATGGGCTGAAGGGCCCGTTCCTGTGCTGTACTGTTCTGTGTTCTATTAGACCACCCTGAGGAGCAGATGATGTCAAAATAATCAGCCAGTATACAGCCACCTAAGCTTTCGTTCCAGTTCTGGAGATGCTGCAGAGGAGATTAACCAGAATGTTGCCAGGGAACGGGGAAATTTAGTTTCAAATTGGGTTTGAGGAGACTGGAATTATTCTCCTTTAGGACCATGGGAGACTTAGTAAAGATCTGCCAGAGGTTCGACAGACGCGATTATGACAGATTTTGATAATTATGAAGCTGCTGCAATTAGCTGATGGTATAACAGCCAATGGGCATAGATGTAAGGTTTTAGGCAAGAGATGCAGGGGAAATGTGTGGAAGAATGTTTTTACAAAGCAAGTGGTAATGACTTGGAACTTGCTGCCCACAAAGGTGATGAGAGGGAAGGTGATTCATAAGGGAACTGGATGGACACTTGAGGGAAATAAATTTACTAGGCTACAGGGACTGAGCGAGGGGAATAGGGTGAACTGGATTGCTCTACAGAGAGCCTGCATTCAGTCAATGGCACAAATGGCCTCCTTCCTCATGAAAATGACAGTATGACTCAATGATTTCTCACATTTTCTCTCTCGTTGGCTTTATGGAAAGTCGATTTTGGGTCGGGGAGGGGGGAGGGGGCGTGTCATATGGATAGCACCTTGACTCTAAAGTGGACATTTTTGTTTCAAGACTCATTCCAAAGACTTTGGCCTGGCACTGGGAGTACAGTACTGAAAAGTACAGACTGGAAGGTGCTATGATTCACATAAAAGGTGCCTTGTTTACTTGTCCAGGTGGGAATAAATGCTCCCATGCTATTATTTTGAAGAGCAGCAGCGAAAGTTTCCTCACAGTATTATCTCGATCCTGCTTGTGGACTCTTGCTGTGCTGTTTCCTTTGTCTACAACAGGCTGCAAGCATCACTGGCAAGGCCAGAATTTGTTACCCATCCCTAATTCCCCAAACCTTTTCATTTCAGAAATCAAAGAGTCAACCACATTGCTGTGAGCCTGGAGGCATATGTGGGCCAGGCCTGGTAAGGGTGACAGACTTCCCTTCCCTGAAGGATATCAGTGAACCTGACGGGTTTTCTAAAATAGTTTCACAGTCACTGTTACTAACTTTCCATTACATATTGTTACTAAAACTGAGTTTAAATTCCATCAGCTGTTTTGCGATTTGAGCCCACTATCCCCTGAGCAACATCTTGGCCTCCCAAGCTACTAGGGCAGTGTCATTACAATCTCCCCAGGAATGCTGTTTTCCTTCCATTACCAGGAGTTACACTTGGAGGTATTCGCTGTAAGACACTTTGAGACGTTCAGTTCTGGTCTCCCTGCTAAAAGAATCATCTTGTGAAACTTGAAAGGGTTCAGAAGAGATTTACGAGGATGTTGCCGGGGTTGGAGGGTTTGAGCCATAGGGAGAGGCTGAATAGGCTGGGGCTATTTTCCCTGGACAGTCGGAAGCTGAGGGGTAACCATGTGAAGGTTTATAAAATCATGAGGGGCATGGATAGGGTGAGTAGTCAAGGTCTTTTCCCCAGGGTGGGGGAGTCCTAAAATAGAGGGCAGAGGTTTAAAGTGAGAGGGGAAAGATTTAAAAGCAACCCGAGGGGTAACTTTTTCGTGCAGAGGCTGGTGTGTGTGTGTGTGGAACAAGCTGCCAGAGGGAGTGGTGGAGGCTGGTATAATTACAACATTTAAAAGGCATCTGGATGGGGACACAATTGGGAAGAGTTTAGAGGGATATGGTCCAAATGCTGGCAAATGGGGCCAGAATAATTTAGGGTATCAGGTCGGCATGGACGAGTTGGACTGAAGGGTCTATTTCCGTGCTGTGCAGCTTTAGGGCTCTATGCCATAAAGTCCTGAAATGTCTTACTTATTAAGGAGGTGATCCGAATCTGTAGCATGGGATTAACGGTGTGAATGGCCTCCCTGCTCTATGGCAGGCAAGTATCAGTAACTTCAGATCAGGAATAAATGAGATGCAGAAGTAACTAAATAAACACATCAGCATAAAACCTGTCGAGTCTGTTCCACCATCCAATGGGATCACGGCTGAACTGATAATCCTCAACTCCACTTTCCTGCCTTTGCCCCATAACCCTCGATTCCTGTACAGATTAGAAATATCTCTATCTCTGCCTTGAAAATACAGGTGAAAACAGCCAGTGGTGACATGTTTACTCTTAAGCTAGCTATATATTTCAGATTTTACTGAAGCCAAATTTCATCAACGGCCATGGTGGGATTGGAATTCATGTTCCCAGAGCATCAAATGAACCTTTGGATACTGGAGATCATAGAATCCCTACGGTGTGGAAACAGGCCCTTCAGCCCAACAAGTCCACACTGACCCTGAGAGTATCCCACCCAGACCCATCGGGGCAATTTAGCACGGCCAATCCACCTAACCTGAACTCTTTGGATTGTGGGAGGAAACCAGAGCACCCAGAGGAAACCCACACAGACATGGGGAGAATGTGCAAACTCCACACAGACAGTTGCCCAGGGGTGGATTTGAACCTGGGTCCCTGGCACTGTGAAGCAGCAGTGCTAACCACTGAGCCACCCCTGGTCTGGAACAAATATGGGTTCTGATGCCCAGGCTCAAGAGTCATCTTTTCCAGATGTGTGTAATAGCATCTCTGAACAGGGCGATTAGCTAAATAGGGTACAAGTTCTGAAGAAGGGTGACTGGACCCGAAATATTAACTCTGTTTTCTCTCCGCGAATGCTACAGGACCTTCAGCAATTTCTGTTTTTGTTGGTTTCCTCAGAACATTGGCCAGCTGTCTGGATTGCTAAATGTCTTCCCACAGAGGGCTGTGAATGTTTGGAGGTCCTTGCCACAGAGAGCTGTAGGGGCAGAGTCCTCATGTATACTTAAGGCTGAGACAGGTAGATTCTTGATCAGTGGGGGAATTAAGGGAAAACGTCAGAACATGGATGTGAAGAATGTCGGATCAGCCATGACCTTATTAAATGGGGGAGCAGGCTCGAGGGGCCGAATGGCCTACTCCTGTTCCCATTCCTTATGCTCTTTTCATCTCCCACATCCCTCTATCCCTTTCCTATTCATGAAGTTATCCAAATGTCTTTTAAACATTGTAATAGTACCTGCATCCATCACTTTCTCTGGCAGTTCATTCCACACACAAATGACTGTCTCTGTAAAAAAAGTTGTCCTTGCTAGGCAGGCAGGACTAGTTTAGTTTGGGAACATGGTCAGTGTGGACTGATAGGACCGAAGGATCTGTTTCCATGTTTCCTCTCTCAAGCACTCCGATGACGCTCCTCGAGTTTGCCATAAGATCATTAGGCATAGGAGCAGAAATTAGGCTGTTCAGCCCATCGAGTCTGCTCTGCCATTCAATCATGGCTGATAAGTTTCTCAACCCCATTCTCCTGCTTTCTCCCCGTAACCCTTGATCCCATTGATAATCAAGAACCTATCTATCTCAGTCTTAAATGTACTTAATGACCTGGCCTCCACATAGATTCCATAGATTCCATAGATTCACCACTCTCTGGCTGAAGAAGTTTCTCCTTATCTCCATTTTAATAGGCCTTCCCTTTACTCTAAGGCTGTGCCCTCGGGTCCTAGGCTCTCCTACCAATCGAAGCACTTTCCCAACATCCACTCTGTCCGGGCCAATCAGTATTCTGTAAGTTTTAATTAGATCCCCCTGTCATCCTTGTAAACTCCATCGAGTGTAGATCCAGAGTCGTCAAATGTTCCTCGTATGTTAAGCTTTTAATTGCTGGGACCATTCTCGTGAATCTCTTCTGAACCCGCTCCAGGGCCAGTACATCCTTCCTGAGATTTGCGGCCCAAACCTGTACACAATACTCCACATGTGCCCTGACCAGAGCCTTAGAGAGCCTCAGAAGTACATCCCTGCTTTTATATTCAAGTCGTCTCTAAATAAATGCCAAAGTTGTATTGTTGATCATTGTAGGATAACTGATGGTAATTGAGTGATTTTGGAGCAAGTTTGGGTTTCTCTACCTGACCTCCAGCAGGCTGTGGAATCTTCCTTTGCTCATGGTGAAAGTGTTGCTGTATTGACGTTGTGTCTCAGTTAATTATGTTCTCTGGGAGGGGGTAGACTGTGGGGGAGGGGCTGGGGTCTGCCACGGTGGGTCGGGGGAGTGGGAAATGGTGCGGATAATGAAGTGCGAAAGGTCTGCTCCCTCCCTGAGCCCCTAACACAGCTGCCTCTTCATGACGGTGAGTGGTTTGAATCCCAGAGACTCACTCAAGTCTCCCTGACACATTTTAATGATATGATTTTCCTTAGGTCACTCCCAGTGGAGTGGATGGGATAGATGGATGGACTGCATAGCCTGAACAGAAATACACAGCAATTTGAAAACACGGGCAGTGGCTTCACTTTCTCTAATTTTCTTTAAGAAACTGTTAACTTTTTCCATCCATATGTGTCGTGGTGATTTCGATGACACATTATGAAAGAGAGATAACACAGTGTGGAGCTGGGGGAACACAGCAGTCCAAGCAGCATCAGAGGTGCAGGAAAGCTGACAGTTTGGGTCAGGACCCTTCTTCAGAAAGACCCCATTTCTGAAGAAGGGTCCCGACCCGAAACGTTAGTTTTCCTGCTCCTCTGATGCTGCCTGGCCTGCTGTGTTCCTCCAGCTCCACACTGTGTTATCTCTGACTCCACCATCTGCAGTTCTCACTATCTCTTACAAAGGAGAGGGTTGCATTTCTCCATTCCAGATTGTTCCAGAGCCTAACTTACATCCAGATAAAGTACTTTTAAATTGTGGGGAAAGCTTGAATTAAAACCATGGGACAAGTCTGACATTGCCCGCCCTGCTGAATCCTCAGACAGTTTAGGCCCTGGTTTGTATTGCATAAGTCACACAATTGCTGCGCCTGCGTCTGGCACAGCTGCTACAACGGAGGTGTCTCCCCTTACTGCCCCTCGATTTCTCCTACACCCTCCCTCCTGCCTTTGTACGGCATTTCCTTGCACTACTGAAGGAGGGCTGCCCTGTTAGCAGTGCTGTCTTGTGGCTGAGACGCCACGATGTTGACAGGGCAAGAAGGCAGGCTCTGGGCCTAGCTCAGCTACAACAAGGATTAGGCCCCACGCTATTTGCCTTATTCAGAGTGAGGGGCTTATTTTATGAGGAAAGAGTTCAACAAGCTGGAGCTATACCTGTTGGAGTGTAGAGAATGAAGAGTGATCTGAGAATTAGAATTAGGTCTATTGTCACTTGTACTCAGGTTACAATAGAACAGGAGTACGGTGAAAAGGGTACCATGTTGCCAACATGGTGTCCATCTTAGGTACAAAGTACCTGAGTACTAACCTTAGTTACAAAAAATAGAGAAAATAAAGATAAAAGTTACTCTACATTACAGATATACATAGTATAAGTTAGGACAATAAGAAATAATGCTAAAAAGATAGACCATTACAGTCTTTATTTAAGGGCTTCCACATGGTCTGACCAAGCTCCAATGGTTCCCAAACAGATCCACTAGTCGCTGTCCCTGGTCTGCTCTAGCCCACTGGCAGAAGAGGAAAAAGATAGTAAAAGAAACATGAGAGAGAGAGAAAAAAGGGAGGAATAAAGAGAAAAAGGACTGGACAGAGAAGGGATGAGCTGCCATCTTGGATTAGTGAAAGCTTTGATTTTACTGAAATTAAGAAGATATTGAGACTCGATAGGCCAGGCACTGGGGTGGAACTCCTTCCTTGCTTGAGCCTCCTGGCTCTGCTCTTACTCTGGGTACACAATGGAACAGAACAAGTGTGTGGTTTAAGCCAACTTCTCTATTGATTATCACTAGTCATTACAATTTTACTCATTACAATTTTACTCATTTTCATAACTGACCAATAGTGTTGCTGATCCTAGACTTGAAACAGTGTGAGGCCCAGTGCTGATCACTATCCTTTCCCATCTGCAAGAGTCCCACCTTGGTAGATCCATCAAACAAGACTGTTTCTGCACCACCCCTTCTGATACCCACCCTGCACCCCCCACCCCAGCCCTTTGACTGTCACACTGACCCTCTCAAGCTCCTGATGATTGTGATGTGAAGAATGTCACTCAGTGCTCACACCTCCTTTGGGATATCAGGCCCACAATAGCCCACAGACTGATCCAATCCCCTCTCTCCAGGCTTGTTGCTAGGCAGTTACAGAGCCATAGAATCAGTGAAAACAGACCCTTTGGTCCAACCAGTCCGTGCCGAACATAATCCCAAACTAAACTAGTCCCACCTGCCTGCTGTTTGCCCATATCCCTCCAAAATTTTCCTGTTCATGTATTTTTCCAAATGTCTTTTTAACGTAATTGTACCAGCATCCACCACTTCCTCAGGAAAGACTCTCTGCATAAAATATTTGCCTGTAATGTCTTTTTAAAATCTCTCTCCTCCTCCTTATAAATGTGCCCCCTAGTCTTGAAATTCGCCATCTTAGGGGAAAAGACAACTACCATCAACTCTATCTGTACCTCTCATTATCTTATAAACTTCTATCAGGTCACTTCTCGACCTCCTACGCTCCAGTGAAAAATGTCCCAGCCGGTCCAGCCTTTCTTCGTAACTCAAACCTTCCATACCTGGTCTTTGGTCCTGCCCTGTCTTGGAGCTTTCACCCACCAATGAACCAGTTCTTTTTTTTTTCAAAGTTCATGAAAGCTCAACATTTGAATAGAAGAAAAAAACAACTTCAGCATTTAATTCTCCAAGGCCTCCTTAAAAGTAAACAGCTTGTGTTCATATCTAGTCAGGTCCATAACAAAATTCATGCAGTTGTTGAGATAACAATGGGTTGAGCTGGATGAACACAGCAGGTCAATTCATTTCTGAAGAAGGGTCTGGGGCCGAAATGTCAGCTTTCCTGCTCCTCTGATGCTGCTTGGCCTGCTGTGTCCATCTAGTTCCACATCTTTTTATCTCAGATTCTCCAGCATCTGCAGTTCCTACTATCTCACGCAGTTGTTGATGTGGTTTTACTGCCACAGCC
The DNA here is from genome assembly GCA_024137785.1 of Ginglymostoma cirratum. NCBI lineage: Eukaryota > Metazoa > Chordata > Chondrichthyes > Orectolobiformes > Ginglymostomatidae > Ginglymostoma > Ginglymostoma cirratum. The sequence continues at coordinate 6,726,028 of JAHRHZ010000018.1, forward strand.
TTTTGACTCCTCTCCAGCTAAATAGAAATCACAAAGGTGTTCATTAGCCATTTCTTCATTCATTTTGATCTACCTCTTGATCTCCAACTCATCTTTCATTGCCTCCGTGCACGAGATCGTTTGGAGCAATCTACAATTGAGTCTCCAAGTAGAAACACAGACAAAAATCACCACATCAATTGGTCAGACTATGAATCACAAGGGTTAAAATCTACCAAGACAGGGAGTAAGTGTTTAAAATATATATATAAAAGAAAGAAGTGGGTTGCTGTTAAGCCAGGCACCAGGAGAATGTCGCTTCTTGTAGGACAGATGAGAATTTGAGGACACAGGTGAAAAAATCCGGGTCTCTGTATGAAGAGGGAGGTGAGGGGAATGCGGTTCAGTCTGCAAGGGCCATTAGTTTACGTGATTCTCTTCCGCAGAAAGCAGTGCGGTGGGATAATTGCATTTATTCAGGGCTGTGTTGGGCAGATTTTTAATCGACATGGGAGCCAGGGTTATGTTGGGGTGGTGGGGGTACAGATAGGAAAGTGGAGCTGAGACCACAACCAGATAAATCATGATCTTGTCGAATGGGCAGAACAAGCTTGAAAGGGCCGAATGGACTCCTCTCCATCCTGGGTCCCATATCCCTATGTTCATACTTTAGCCCCCCAGTTACTGAGCTAACCAACACCTCCCCCCCAGTTAAGGATTAGGCTAACAGAAAGGAGAGAGTGGGTTTGTTAAATTGAGAGATGTGTAGGCCCCCGTGATAGGCACTGGAGCCAATACGGTTTGAAAGCTTGGTGAATGATTTTGATTCAGAAACACCGTAGAATCTGGTCAGATGTGAGAACAATACTAAATTGAGTGGGGCTGTACTGGGGTCTGTGGAGGCAGCTCAGGAATTTGATGAGAACCTGCAGCAGGTCGGTAAATGTGGGTAACAGAGCGACACAACAGCAGAAACCTGATCCAGGGATGTGCGAGGCCGAGTGAGGGATATAATGAATGGTGTTGAATGAACAGGAGGGGGAGATGGGAAAGATCTGAGAGTTACAGCAGACTGACCGCAGCCATTCATTGTTGAGTAATAATTAACAATGTAGTCAGGTTGCTAAGCTTCACTGATCTGGAAGGTGGAGGTTATTTTTAAAATGAAGCTTGCATCGATTTTGTGTTGTCTGTGGCTGGGAGGCAGGGGATTTGGCCAGGTCTCTCAAGTTTTGTTCCCTCGGTGTTTGTTTTCTCCAGACGGGATATGTCCAGGATTTTGATGCCCCACATACCCCAATCCTTTAACTCGTGCCCCCCCACCTCAAATTTTTGAGAAACCTTTGTGTTGTGCTGCATTCTGTGGGTAGGGTCCAATCCATTCAGCCTTGGCTTTCTCTGGAGTAAAAAACTAATCTTTAACGCTCTGGATGTCCCAGTCTGCCAGCACCCAGCCTGGTTAACCATCCTTTCTGTTGGCAATACAATAGCCTGGCAACTGGCTAATCTGGCCAATGGCTCAGGAGGCTTTACCCAATTGTCAGAGCCAATCGTTTATATTATTCGATTGGGATAGTTTTGGTCAATAAGAAATGTTTGCTGGGCATCAGATTTGTACCCAGCCTCCCCCTTCCTGCCCTCTGTGCCACCTCCACACTCAGTCAGATCTCCTTGCTACCTTTCCCCCACTTGCAACCATACTGACATCTGTACCACCCACTCTCACCTCACTCTGTCTCGCCCTCGCCCTCGTTCCAAGAGAAGGAAGCTCTATTCCAGGATGCAAAGAGCCAGGCTTGGGGTGGCCTGTGTGCAGCTCCTCACTCCTGACAGGGAGGGGATCTTGGTCCCTGAGGGAGAGGACCCCTTCCACTCCCAGTGGAGGTGGTAACACTTCCATGTTCACGGCAAACGAAAAGCATTCCTGCATGTCCAGCATTCTCCGTGCTCTTTTCCAGCAGTCGCAGTACTCTTGCCTTTATTAGAGTGAGAAATGTTCTTCATCGCTGTGCTACTCTCCCACTATCAATGCCTTCTGGACATTGCACAATGTAGACCCCTTGGCTTCAATGCACTGTATCTTCTGTCTCTCGAAGGTACCAGTGGGATGTTCACGTTCTCTTGGTCGAGAGGCTGGTAATTTATCCCTTTCGCCTTTGAGAATGCCTCAGAGGAAGCAACCACCCCCAATCCCCCGTCAGTTCAGATACTGCCAGGTCAGAGGCTATTTTCTCTACGTTACAGTGAGTTATAGATCTGTACAGCATGGAAACAGACCCTTCGATCCAACTCATCCATGTCGACCAGATATCCGAAATTAATCTAATCCCATTTGCCAGCATTTGGCCCACATCGCTCCAAACCCTTCCCACTCATATAGCCCATCCAGGCGCATTTTAAATATTGTAATTGTACCAGTCTCCACCACTTCGTCTGGCAGCTTGTTCCTTACATGCACCCCACCTTCCCCGCCCGCTGGATGAAGAAATTGTCCCGAGGCCCCTTCTATATCTTTCCCCTCTCACCTTAAAACATGCCCTCTAGTTTTGGACTCCCCTGCCCTGGGAAACTATTCACACTATCCATGCCTGTCATGATTTTATAAAGCTGTATAGGGTCACCCCTCAGCCTCCAATGCTCCAGGGAAAATAGCCCCACCCTGTTCAGCTGATAGCTCAAACCCTCCAATGGAAAGTGCTGTCGGTGAGGACTTCACTGCCATGTCTCCACAGCCGCTTAAGGAAGTTATACCTCAGGTCGCTGGCACCAGGCGAATTTCAGACACCAGGCTCCTGCTCAGGCCCATGCAGGAGAATGTGCCATGGAATTGGTTATTTATGACTTCATAACGAACGGAGACCCAGGGGCAGTAGGCAGATTTGTCAAGGGGGCACTGGGCAACCTGAGGTTCTGAAGAAGGATCACTGGACCCAAAACATTCATTCTGCTTTCTCTCCACAGATGCTGCCAGACCCGCTGAGATTTTTCCAGCAATTTCTGTTTTTACTTCTGATATCTAGCATCTGCAATTCTTTCAGATTTTTTGACACTGCAGACTATGGTTACAGAACTGGGACACTCATGCCTCAGGCATGAGATGGTCTTGTTGACAGTTGCTACGGACAGGCACGTCCAGCTATCTTGGAGTTGACTGGATATAGACTCAGATCTGCACTTTGTCAGTAACTGGTGCTCAGCACCAACGAAAGAGACAGAGAGAGAGAGTAAGAGACAACACGTTGCGGGAGTGGGAGGAACATAGCAGGCCAGACAGTATCAGAGGAGCGGGAAAATTGACCTTTCGGGTCGGGACCCTTCTTCAGAGAGAGACTGAGGTTTTTTTGGGGTGAACACGGGAATCAGGAGCAGGGGTAGACCATTTGGATCCTTGAATAGAAAGGTTGAGGGAGGCTGAGTTCAGGGCACAGGCCTTGAATCAACAAAAATCCGTGACACTCAGGAGGTCACAATGAAGCTATTGCAGATCGGAAGCAAAGTTGATCCATCTGTAAGGC
>JAHRHZ010000018.1:6744521-6766847 GCA_024137785.1 Ginglymostoma cirratum
GGGTGTGGTGGGGCTGGAGGGGAGTGTGGAGCGGACAAGGGAGTCGCGGAGGCAGTGGTCCCTCCGGAAAGCAGATAAGGGTGGGGAGGGAAAAATGTCTTTGGTGGTGGGGTCTGATTGCAGATAGCGGAAGTGTCGGAGGATGATGCGTTGGATCCGGAGGTTGGTGGGGTGGTATGTGAGGACGAAGGGGATTCTTTTTTGGTTATTGTTGATGTGTTCCAGGAAATGCGGGAGACACGGTCGAGGGCGTTCTCGACCACTGTGGGGGGGAGGTTGTGGTCCTTGAAGAATGAGGACATTTGAGATGTGCGGGAGTGGAATGTCTCATCCTGGGAGCAGATGTGGCGGAGGCGAAGGAATTGGGAATAGGGGATGGCATTTTTGCAGGAGTGTGGGCGGGAGGAGGTGTATTCCAGGTAGCTGTGGGAGTCAGTGGGCTTGAAATGGACATCTGTTTCTAGGTGGTTGCCCGAGATGGAGACAGAGAGGTCCAGGAAGGAGAGAAAAGTGTTGGAGATGGTCCAGGTGAACTTCAGGTTGGGGTGGAAGGTGTTGGTGAAGTGGATGAACTGTTCGAGCTCCTCGTGGGAGCACGAGGCGGCGCCGATGCAGTCATCAATGTAACCGAGGAAGAGGTGGGGTTTAGGGCCAGTGTAGGTACGGAAGAGGGATTGTTCCACGTAACGTACAAAGAGGCAGGCATAGCTTGGGCCCATGCAGGTACCCATGGCCACCCCCTTTGTCTGTCGGAAGTGGGAGGAATTGAAAGAAAGATTGTTGAGGGTGAGGACGAGTTCGGCCAAGCGGATGAGGGTGTCGGTGGAGGGGGATTGGTCCGTTCTGCGGGACAGGAAGAAGCGGAGGGCCTTTAGGCCATCAGTATGGGGAATACAGGTGTATAGGGACTGGACGTCCATAGTCAATATGGACTCTGTCAATATGGCATCAAACTGTCAGACAAGATTACAAGGTTTTCTTTTTAAATTCATTCTCTGGATGTTAGCTTTACTGACTGTGCCAGCATTCATTGCTCATCCCTCATCATCCAGAGGGCAATGAAGGGTCAACACATTGTTGTGGGTGTGGAGTCACATGTAGGCCAGACCGGGTAAGGATGGCAGATTTCCTTCCCTGAAGGACATTAGTGAGCCAGATTTGTTTTCCCAACAATCATTTCATGGCCACTGAACTCAGACTTCCATTGAGTTCAAATGCCATCTTGGACACAGACACACGCACAGTGGATGTTATCTATCTAGACTTCCAAAAGGCCTTTGATAAGGTGCCTCACGGGAGGCTGCTGAGTAAGGTGAGGGCCCATGGTGTTCGAGGTGAGTTACTGGCATGGATTGAGGATTGACTGTTTGACAGAAGGCAGAGAGTTGGGATAAAAGGCTCTTTTTCGGAATGGCAACCGGTGACAAGTGGTGTCCCGCAGGGTTCAGTGTTGGGGCCGCAGCTGTTCACTTTATATATTAATGATCTGGATGAAGGGACTGGGGGCATTCTGGCGAAGTTTGCCGATGATACGAAGTTGGGTGGACAGGCAGGTAGTACGGAGGAGATGGGGAGGCTGCAGAATGATTTAGACAGTTTAGGAGAGTGGTCCAGGAAATGGCTGATGAAATTCAACGTGAGCAAGTGTGAGGTCTTGCACCTTGGAAAAAAGAATACAGGCATGGACTATTTTTGAACGGTGAGAAAATTCATAAAGCCGAAGTACAAAGGGATCTGGGAGTGCTAGTACAGGATTCTCTAAAGGTTAACTTGCAGGTTGAGTCTGTGATTAAGAAAGCGAATGGAATGTTGTCATTTATCTCAAGAGGGTTGGAATATAAAAGCAGCGATGTGCTTCTGAGACTTTATAAAGCTCTAGTTAGGCCCCATTTAGAATACTGTGTCCAATTTTGGGCCCCACACCTCAGGAAGGACATACTGGCACTGGAGCGTGTCCAGCGGAGATTCACACGGATGATCCCTGGAATGGTAGGCCTAACATACGATGAACGGCTGAGGATCCTGGGATTGTATTCATTAGAGTTTAGAGGGTTGAGGGGAAATCTAATAGAAACTTACAAGATAATGCATGGCTTAGAAAGGGTGGACGCTGGGAAGTTGTTTCCGTTAGGTGGGGATACTAGGACCATGGCTCAGCCTTAGAATTAGAGGGGGTCAATTTAGAACGGAAATGAGGAGACATTTCTTCAGCCAGAGAGTAGTGGGCCTGTGGAATTCACTGCCACGGAGCGCAGTGGAGGCCAGGACATTGAATGTCTTCAAGGCAGAGATTGATAAATTCTTGATCTCGCAAGGAATAAAGGGCTATGGGGAGAGTGCGGGTAAGTGGAGTTGAAATGCCCATCAGCCATGATTAAATGGCGGAGTGGACTCGATGGGCCGAATGGCCTTACTTCCACTCCTATGTCTTATGGTCTTATGGTCAGACACATACACATACACACAGACGCACACAGACACATGCATATACAGGCGCACAGACACACATGCATACAAACATACAGGCACACATACAGACACAGACACACACAACATACACATACAGACACACAAACACAGACAGACAGACACACACACACGCACACACGCATATCGATGTGTACACCATACACACGTGTAGACCACACACTGATATGCACATGATTTCCAGCAGTTATATCAATTGAGAGTGTAATATTCTCACCATCTGACTTGTTGTGGGGACTTGTTTTCTGGGCAATATATTGTATTTGGTGGCTGTCACTCAGGGGAACTTGAGGAAGTCTTTTAACTGCAGGGCTGTTTCGGTCTGTTACACTAATTGTCGTCCCCACCCATGATCAGCTTGCTCAGAAAACACCAGGAACTGAATATGAGGCCATCTGCTCTGTCATCATTTATCAACTGAGGCTGCAAAGGAATGAGAAGGATGGTTTTTGTTCAATCATTGAATTTAAATATGGATTTGCGTATATAATCATGAGTGACTCTTGTTCCCTTTTCCATTGTGCCTACTCACACACTCACTTATTCACTCACTCACTCACTCCCTCCCTCTCTCTTCCACTCCCTCCCTCTCTCACTGTACCCACTCGCACATTCAGTCCCTCTCGAAATGTGTCCACTCCCTCCCTCCCTCCTCTCTCACTCATTCTTCCCTCACCCTGCCCCTTGCTGACTTTACCTCCTGACTTTACTTTATGATTAAGAGAGTTTGCCTTTAAAGACTTCAAGTGCTTTTCGTATTCAATATATGACACCCTCCCTCCCTCCAGCCTGTTGCTTGAGGCAAGGCTCTGAAAGGGTTAATGTGGGGACTACATTAAGGTCCACCAATCAGATAACATCATACTCTTCTGAGTGCTGAAATTGGGAAAATAGCCCTGAATCTCAAATGTGTTGTCTATGTCTCCCAAGAGTTCAGATATTTTCCTAAGCAGCCTACTCAGAGATGTTGTGGTGTATCTCGGGACCAGGTGAGACTTGAAACTAGTCTCCTGGCTCAGTGGTAGGGACACTACCACTGCCCCACAAGAGCTATCTCCCAATAGGCTGAGTAATAATCTTTAAACAGCTAATGTAGCCCGTGCCTGATTGCTAGCACACAATAAACTGCATTTTGTAAAGACAAGGTCCTCTTCTTGTTCAGATCCACTAGCGATTGCTCCTTTGTTATTGTAAGCTAAATAGGCCCTTAGACTCCAGCAAAGACCCCCCAAACACCACACTATCTCTTCCTCCTTCCCTGCCTCTCTCTCACTGAGTTCCATTCTTTCTCTACTGGCCCAGTCACTGAGCAACCATGTACGCTGTGGCAAGATGCTAAGGTAATGCAGAAAGCCGCAGTGATAGCGTTCCCGCTTATGGGGATTCACCTCGTGGACAGGTTCCTGGTTCAATCCTCACACTTCTGTTATCACTTGGACCAATGCATTGGAATCACTGGGGAAGACTTGTCAGCACTCCTGCACCCAGTCACTGTCTAAAGACCATCGGAGATAGCAAGAACTGCAGATGCTGGAGTCTGAGATAACACGGTGTGGGGCTGGAGGAACACAGTAGTCCAGGCAGCATCAGAGAAGCAGGAAAGTTGACATTTTGGGTTTACACCCTTGATGACCCTTGACTTTCCTGCTCCTCTGATGCTGCCTGGCCTGCTGTGTTCCTCCAGCCCCACACTGTATAGACTCTGTCGAATGACCATTACCAGTTTGCTGTGATCAATGAGGTGTCCTCTTATATTGCATGCACCTGTCAGCATGCAACCCTCCAGGCTTGTCATTGACGATGGGTATTGGAATGTGGGTGTCACCCATGGAATTTAAATTAATCTATCAAAAATGATCATGCTAAACCTGAAGGCAGATGGCATCGAATAAGGAGTATGATAGAATTACGGGATTACGCAAGAAAAAAATAGTGCCACTTATCACTTATTGGATGGGAAATGCTTAGGAATGTTACTGCGGTATGGCTAGGGATCAGGTGACACACAAACTGCGAGATGAAAATCGTCTCAAACTCAAGTTGTCAGACAAGAGAAAGTAAAATCGACTGAAATATAATAGGCAACAATAACAAATCTGACCTTTTTGTGCACATCCGATGTTCAATGTTTCATCCCTGGTGATGGTATCTTCAGTGACTGATACCCTAGATGTCGGAATTCCCTCCTAAACATCTTCGTTTCTCTGCATCTCCTTCCTTCTCTAATGTACTCCTTAAAACCTGTCTCTTTCACCAACTTTTCAGACCCCACTGTGATTTCCTTCACAAAAAGTGCTGTAAAAATGTCAGTTATTGTCCATTATATTCAGCAGCTGGATTGGCCAGTGCAATCTCTTATCAGACACCAGAAAGGTCTTGGATTTGATTTCTGTGGTGAATTTTTAGGTTTCTGGTTAACTCTCCCAAAGTGTCTTGCTACTGATCGTAGTCCTAAGACCACAAGATGTAGGCCATTCAGCTCATCAACTGTCTGCCATTCAATGAGATAATGGCTGATCTGATAATCCTCAATTCCCTCAAAGTCTAGTTTCTTTTACTGATTAAAAACCTGCTTTTTTAAAAATTCAGTAACAGGATGAGGGCATTGTTAGCTAGGCAGCATTTGTTGCCCATCCCTAATTGCCCAGAGGACAGCTGAGAGTCAACCACATTGCTATGGGTCTGGAGTCACATGTAGGCCAGAACAGGTAAGGATGGCAGCTTCCTTCCCTAAAGAACATTAGTGAACCAGATGTTTGTTTTTTCCCCAACAATTGACAATGGATTCACAGTCATCATTAGATTCTTAATTCCAGATATTTTTTGAATCCAAATTCCACCATCTGCTCATGGCAGGATTCAATCCCAGATCGTTATCTAGGTCTCTGGATTAACAGTCCAGTGATAATATACTAGGCCATTGCCTTGCCGACTAGTCACATGCCCCATCACTTGCCATTCTCTGGCATTTAGTTTGCAGGCTGTGAGCTCACCATCAAGACTCTCCCCCCTGAACAATGGGACAACATCACCTCCTCCACCAATCTTCCCAGGGAGAAAAATGGGGGGGTCTCCTTTATCTTTCATTTCTGAGACCATCCACAATCCACAATTGCCCGAGCACCAACAATCAGCACAGCCAATTATCAGGAAAAACCCATCTGGTTTATTAATGTCTTTCAGGGAAGGAAACTGCCATCCTTACCTGGTCTGGCCTCCATGTGACTCCAGACCCACAGCAATGTGGTTGACGCTTAACTGCCCTCTGGGCAATTAGGGATGGGCAATAAATGCTGCCTGGCCAGCGACGCCCTCATCCCGTGAATGAATAATGGAAGCCTTCCTGTCAGTTTTATAAACCGGCCACTCTGTCTGGGCGGCTCACTGTGGTTTAGTGATAGTACTGCCAACGGTGACATTGAAGGCCAGGGTATCTCAGTGCCCGAGACTCTAACAGCAAACTGTGCTGGCATAGCACTGAGGGAGTGCTGCAATGTTGGAGGTGCTGCCTTTCAGAGGCCAAGCCAAACTTTCAGTCACCACACTACCAGAAGGAGGTGGAAGCTTTGGAGAGAGTACAGAGAAAGTTCACCAAGAAGTTTCCTGGTCTCCAGGGCATTGACAATGAGGAAAGGTTAAAAAAAATGAGGATTGTTTTCACTGGAAAGATGGCGGCTGAGAGGAGACCTGATAGAGATCTACAAAGTTATCAGAGGCATGGATAGGGTGGATAGTCAGTGGCTTTTTTCCAGTGTTGAAGTATCAATTACAAGGGGGCAAAGTTTCAAGGTCAGAGGGGGAAAGTTTAAGGGTCAAAAACAAAGTTGCTGGAGAGGCTCAGCAGGTCTGGCAGCATCTGTGAAAGAAAAAACAGAGTTAATGTTTCGGGTCTAGTGACTCTTCCTCAGAACCGGTTGCGAGTTGAGAGAAGACGACCTGGCGCGAAAGTTGCAGAACTGGAGATGTGCGAAGGATGTTTTTCACGCAGATAGGGGTAGCAGCCTAAAATGCACTACCAGAAGAGGTGGTGGAAGCGGACACACTGAAGACATTTAAGAGGCACCTAGATGGATACATGAATAGGGAGGGAATAGAGGGATATGCATTGAAAAATGACAGGTTTGTTTTCAGATTAACTGGGGCATGATGGTCAGCACAGGCTTGGAGGGCCGAAGGGCCTGTTCTTGCAGTGTACTTTTGCATTTATGTATTTGTGCAAACTGAGACCTGGCTTCCTCCCTGGGGTCTCCGAACATTATTCAAGGAAACAGCATCAGAATTCGAAGGGTCTAGGCCCGAAACGTCAAGCTTTCCTGCTCCTCTGATGCTGCTGGGCCTGCTGTGCTCATCCAGCTCCACACCTTGTTATCTCCGTCATTGCTTATCTCTTGAACCCCTTCACTGAGGCAGGCAATCTGTTTGCTGAGATAGTACTATTTGTGGGAGCTGCAAATTTTCTACATTACAGCAGAGATAATACAGTTCGAAAGAACAGTTGCCAACACCATGTTCCTGTACTGCTGGGAGTTCTGGACCACGTATCAACGGCACAGAGGATCACAGGGACAGCTACAATAGCGAAGCCTCCACCAGATTCAATGGGAGGATGATCAAACAAATGCTGATGAATCCTCCTTGAGATCAATTCCACAAGCATCCACGTCAAATGAGGCTAAACGGACTCCAAGCGACTGGACAGTGGGCCTGAACAGCTGGGAAGCATCTCAAATGCCAGGTCCTGTTCTCTCAACTCGCAAATGGCCAGAGTGCCAGAGCAGGACAAAGAAAAATCTCACTGTGAAGCTTTGCGGCATTGACATCAGTGACCCTAATGAATGAGGGATCGATATTAGCCATCTCATGGCAGGTGCTGCACAGCAAGATCACACACCAGCAATGCAATAATGACCCAATCGTTTGTTACATTTTCGGGGGATTGATATTGCTCGATATTGGCCAGGACACTGGGGATATCTCGGCTATTCCTCTTTCAACAGCAATAGGAGCTTGCATGTTGCAGCAAACTATCCATTCAACATAGTGACAACTTATTCATGGAGTTGCAATGTTCTTTATGCCCTGATGTCTTAACAATGAGGTATAGAAGGAAGAAAGTCCTGTTTCCCAGCTCCTACAATGTCATGGGACATCCTTCAAATACTGACCTGTTGACTCATGTCTGGTGACTCCCAGATAGGTAAATTCACCATCATCCTATCAGACCAGAACGCTGCTCTCTCATTCGTGAGAGAGAGAGAGTTTAACCTGAGGGTCAGCATGCCTCAGGAAGAGGGGAGAGCTGGAGAAGGCGAGATATCTTCATGCGACCTTCGTCAATGTGGGTGAACCCATTGTGTTGGCACCACTCAACAACGCAATCTTTAGCGCGGCCAATCCACCTAACCTGCGACAAAGGCAGAAATTGCTGGAGAAGCTCAGCAGGTCTGACGGCATCTGTGGAGAGAAATCAGAGTTAACGTTTCGGGTCGAGTGACTCTTTCTCAGAAGCGTCCACGTCTTTATCGCAGCCATCCAGCCAACTGAGCTAACTGTGGGACAGCCGGCAGCAATTCAGAAATACTCCCATTGGCTGGAAAGCACCTTGGGACGACCTGAGGTTGCTTTATAAAGGCCAATTCATTCCTTCCTCAGCGTCAGCTATTAAAACCCAGCAACTCCCCACTGGAGAAAACAGCAAACATCAACTCCCCAAAGGAGGGAAGTCCCACCTGAAGCTAAACCGCAGTGTTGACAGTGAGCGGAAAATCTCTTATTATAGTTTTGAGTTCAGGTTTTGTTTTCCCACCAAGGCCCCTTCTCTTTCCTCGGAGAAACTTTCCATTTTGGGAGGGGATTGTTTGCTGCTGACCGGCAGCTCAGCTGCGGCACTCCCGAAACACTGCGTCTGTGTGATTTCGACCTGTACCTGAGGAGGAGACGCAGAAGAGTTAGGTTTAACCTGCCCCTGAGTGCAGAGGCTAGAGATTTCCTGCTTCTCTCCATGGCCTTCCCCATTGAGCTGAGGGGTGCTGGTGGAACTGTTGGGCTCTTGCTCTGGATCGCTATCCCATGTTTTGGGTAAATTACCAAGAACCTGCCACGAGACAGCAGAGTTTGAAGATTAACCTCCCAACACTGCTGCCAGCCACTTGGGTTGAAAATCATTACCTTGTTTTACAAATAAAAGACATTCACAGGAATGTAGGCTGGCCCAGCATTTATTGTCCGGGGCGTGTGGCAGTTAAGAGTCAACCACGTTATAGAATCCCTCCTGTGCAGAAAGAGGCCATTTGGCCCATTGAGTCTGCATCCCACACAGACCCACCCCATCCCTGTAACCCCACGTGAGGTTTTACCAATCCACCTAACCTGCACATCTCTGAACACTGCGCAACGCAACTTTTAGCACGGCCAATCCACCTAACCTGTAACAGAAACAGAAATTGCTGGAGAAGCTCAGCAGGTCTGGCAGCATCTGTGGCGAGAAATCAGAGTGAAACGTTTCGAGTCTAAAGAACAGTCACTGAACCCGAAACGTTAACTCTGTCTCTCTCTCCACAGACCTGCTGCGTTTCTCCAGCACTTTCTGTTTGTGTTTCAATATGGGGAAGGGCTTGGAAACTGAGTTTCAGAAAGAAAAACAGCTCGCATTTATACAGAACCGTTCACAACTGGCCTCACAGCCAATGAATGTTTCTGAAGAGCAGCTACTTTCGTAGCGCGATGAAGTGCGGCAGGCTGGTTGCACACAGCAAGATCCCACAGATGTTAATTCAACGGCCAGATTATCGGTTGATTGATAAATAGCTGTTGAGGTTCTGTGGAGATTTGCTCCGCATGTTTTTGCTTCAGAGAAATCAGAATTAACATTTCAGGTGGAGTGACCCTTTCTGAGAAGTGTCCACTTAACCTGCACGTCTTTCTTGCAGGTCAGGAGAAACATATAGACCAGATCATGTCAGAGCAACAGACTTCCTTCCCTAAAAGACATGAGTGAACCTCAGTAATAGATTTGCATCAATAAAGTCACCATTATTCCAGACTTCATTGAATTCAACTTTCACCATCTGACACGATGGGATTTGAGCCTCTCTTTCCACACCATTTGCTGGGAGGTGGGGGTGGAGGGGTCTATATTATTGTTAACCCAATAACGTTGCCACTACTCCCCTAGAGATATTGAGGTATTAAATTGAACTGACCTTTCAGCATTTTAGTTTGTTAGTGACAAATCTATTGGAGATGGGAAGGTCATTTGATGGAGAGTCACCAATCATCCAATCCATTTGGGTCTGCTCACTGTCCAATTACTGTAGGTGGTTTCGGGCTAAGCAGGGATGGTTTCACTTCCTGACAGGTCACTTAAACTTTGGTCGGTAGCTCAATTTCCTATCTCTTAGGGACCCATGTGTCAATCCGAGATAAGGTGATAGCACCCTGCCCTCTCCCCAGATTGAAAGATTGTAGCTTCAAGTGCCCCTCCAGAGAAGTGAGGGTGCCCTTGAGGGGCTGGCACGACTGAACTGCCAGAGGCGCTGTCTCTCAAACTGAACCTTAAAGCAAGACACCGTCAGCCATTCCAAGCTCCTAGTGCTGTTGAAAGAGGAATAGCAGAGATATCCCCAGTGTCCTGGCCAATATCGATCCATCGACCAATGTCGATCCCCTGAAAATGTAACTAATGATTGGGTCATTATTGCATTGCTGGGGTGTGATCTTGCTGTGCAGAAACCACCTGCCATGAGACCACATTGTCTTACGATGCTTTATTACCTGCTACGAAAGGTGCCATTGAAATGCGGATCGTTTTTCTTTCTCTCCTTCCGGCTTCCCAAAGAAGAGTCACACTGGACTCAAAAACTGTAGCTCTGTTCTATTGATTTCTCTCTCTCTCTCTCTCTCTCTCTCTCCACAGAGGCTGCCAGACCCACTGAGTTTCTTCCACACTTTTTAGTTCCCTCAAGTGCGTTTGACTCAGAGAATTCACAAGCCCTTCTGCAATGACAATGTGCAGGCTTCTCTGGATCAACCTGCCTTTGGCCAACTTGACTGCAAACAGTCACTTCCTGGGAGCTGGGAGGGTTAAGTAATGGAACATATGAAGCAGGCTGGGGGCCCGGGGGGACTGAATATGGCAGTGCCTTGGAGACCGAGTTAAAAGCCACAGGAAATCTGAGCTTCCCTGAGGAACAAAAGGGGATCAGAGAGGGAGAGACAGACAGACAAACAGGGAGCCACATGACGATCTGTTTCAAAGTGTTCGGACTCATAAAAGACAGTCAAACATTCAGGGTCAAAGTCTGGCTGTTGAGGCCCTGATGTGAACTAAATGTCTTTGTATTTGAGGCCGTGTGTCGCCCTGTTCAAGATTCACACTGGTATCAGCTTGAAGTGGCTGACCAAACCAAGGAGACAGGAAGCTGAGATCATAAGGCCATCAGACATTGGCGCAGCTAGTAGGCCATTCAGCCCACTGAGTCTGCTCTGCTATTTTATAAGATCATGGCTGGATCTGATAATCCTCAGTTCTACTTTCCTACATTTCCCCATAAACCTCGATTCCCTCACTGATCAAAAATCTGTGTCAATCCTGAAAATACTTAATGACCCAACAGTCTCATGTGGTAAAGAATTTCACTGACACACAACACTCTGAGAGAAGAAATTTCTCCTTATTGTTTTTAAATGTGTGTGACCCCTTATCCTGAGACGATGCCATCATGTCCGAGACTCTCCCACAAGGGGTAACACCCCTCCCACATCTACCCTGACACGTCCCTTAGGAATACTGTATGTTTCAATAAGGTCACCTCTCATTCTTCCAAATTCTAACGATTGCAGGCCCAAACGGCTCAACCTTTACTCATAAAACAGTCCATCCACATCCAGGATCGGTCAAGTGGACCTTCTCCCTCCAGACTTTGTTAGATGACAGGCTTCCTCCTCTCAAAGACACCTGACATATTTCCACATCAAACAGATGTTCACCTGCACATCTGCTAATGTGGTATATTGTATCCACTGTTCCCGATGTGGCCTCCTGTACATTGGAGAAACCAAGTGGAGGCTTGGAGACCGCTTTGCGGAATACCTACGCTCGGTTCGTGACAAACGACTGCACCTCCCAGTTACGAACCACTTGAACTCCCCCTCCCACTACTTGGATGACATGTCCACCTTGGGCCTCCTTCAGCGCCACAACGATGCCACCCGAAGGTTGCAGGAACAGCACCTCATATTTCGCTTGGGAGCCCTGTAGCCCAATGGTCTCAACATGGACTTCACAAGCTTCAAAATCTCCCCACCCCGACCTCATCCCAAAAACAGCCCAGCTTGTCCCTGCTTCCTTGATCTGTCCATCTTTTCTCCCACCTATCCACCCCTCCCACCTCACTGACCAACCCCCGCCCGCACCTCCTACCAACCAGACTCATCCCTGACTCCTTGACCTGTCCGCCTTCCCTTGACTGACCAACCCCCATCCTAACTCCCCACCTACACTCACCTTTACTACTCCATCCCAGCTTCCTTGACCTATCTGTCTCCTCTCCACCTATCTGCTCCCTTATCCACCTTCCATCCACTTCCCCCTCGCTGTCTGTTTATTTCCGAGCCCCCTTCCCCTCCCCCATTTCTGAAGAAGGATCTAGACCCGAAACATCAGCTTTCCTGCTCCTCTGATGCTGCTTGGCCTGCTGTGTTCATCCAGCTCTGCACCTTGTTATCTCAGATTCTCCAGCATCAGCAATTCCTACTATCTCTTAAGTATTTCTGGGTTTTTTGCTTTGAAAGACTTAATCAGTGATAATGTGCTGCACTCAGATACACAGGATGGTAGGGTGGGTTCCTGCTGTTGGTCCTAAGACCTTTGCTAGTCCTGATGTTATATAAATGGTGTACAATTAGGTACACAGGGCAGAATTTTACAATTTGCAGATGACACAAAACCTGGAGTGAACAGTGACAGTGGGGAGGACGATGAAAGGTTTCAAGAGAACAGATCCAAGCTGGTGGAAGGCCGAAGCATATGGCAAGTTGGTGGTCTAGTGGTAATCTCACTGGATCAGTAATCCAGAAACCTTAGGCTAACATTCTGTGGGACGTAGCTGATGAAACCTGAATGTATGGCTAGGGAGTGGGTAACAAAGTGGCTCAGTGGTTAGTCCTGCTGCCTTATAGCACTGAGGACCCAGGTTCAATTCCAGCCTTAGACAACTGTCTGTGCAGAGTTTGCATGTTCTCCCTGTGTGGGTGCTCTGGTTTCCTCCCACAGTCCAAAGATGTGTTTGACCATGCTAGATTGCCCATAGTGTCCAAGGATGTGCTGGTTGGGTGGGTTAGCCTTGGGAAATGCCAGGGTACAGGAGTTTGTGTCTGCATGCGGTGCTTTTTTGGAGCGTTGGGATTCTATGTAGAACCGGAACTTAAAGCTAGATTAAGAGTGACCATGTAACTACTGTCACTTTATGATAAAAACCCATCTGGTTCACAATGCCTTTTAGGGACGGAAATCTGCCATCCTTACCAGATATGGCCTACGTGAGACTCCAGACCCACAGCAATGTGGTTGATTCTTAACTGGGCAATAAATCCTAGCCTAGCCAGTGACACCCTCATCCCATGAATGAATAGAAAAAATGGGATTTAATTCCAGAATGTGTAAGGTAATATATTTTGTTTGGCAGAATGGGGAGAGGCAATAGAAATGAAGGATTCTAAGAGGGGTGCAAGGGAGACAGCTAGGAATGTAAACACACAGACAAACCACTGATGGCGACAGGGCAGGTAGAGAAAGTGGCGAAGCTGACTGTGCAGTGCTGAAAGAACACTGCCCTGTCAGAGGTGTTGCTTTTTTGGGTGAGTTGTTAAACCCACACCCCACCAGCTGTTTTGATCTTACGGTACTGTTTCATAGAGGAGCAGCACAGCCCTTTGGTCAATATCTGTGGCTCAATGAACAACTTAGTAAACAGATCATCCAGTCATTATCACGTTGCTGAGTGTAGGAACTTCCTGTATAGGAAATGTGGCTACAGTTTACAAGTAATTAATTTACTGTAAAGCACTTTAAGATTGCGAAAGGCTCCATGTAAATGTTAGTCTTTACCTTTTTTAAACAAAGCACGGTGGACCCTAGGCTTTATAAGCAGAGGCATGGAACATGAAAGCAAAGATGTTACACTGAACCTGTAAACTCAGGTTTGGCCTCAACTAGAGTACAGGGCCCCTCCAGAATTACAAACATCTAAATGCTTGCAGTGGAGCTGGATGAACACAGCAGGCCAAGCAACATCATAGGAGCAGGAAAGCTTGATGTTTCGGGCCAGCTCCACACCTTGGTATCTCGGATTCTCCAGCATCTGCAGTACCTATTATCTCTAAATGCTTGCAGTTATGTGATCCCTTATGTGATCCCATACAAGGGTGTAATTTTAAAAGAGCTGATATATGTGTTTCCCGTACTTACACACAGCCACTTTATACTGTCCTACACTGTGTTCCGACTTGCAAGTCTAAATTGACTTGCAGACAGACTCAGGAATGGAACCTGTTTGCAAGCCGGGGATTGCCTGTGCTGTGTAAAATCCTGGGCATCACACTTTGGGAAGGGTGTGGAGGCATTAAAATAGATGTGGCATGAGTGTGATTCTGGAGATGAGGAACTTGGATAAAAGTAAATACCTACATATAGATTGGAAAATCTGTTGTCTTACAAATAGGAGAATTAGGCAAGGTGACAAAATCATGAGAGATCTAGGGAGAATTGTTCCCGGTGAGTGTTGAGAGCCAAAGGATACCCATTTGAGCCAATTGGCTAAAGAACCAAAGGCGATATGAGGAAAACAACATTTGTGCAGCAACTGGCAGCATCTGGATGGCACTGCCTGAGAGTGCGATGAGAGCAAATTAATGGTGTGACCAGACATCCCAGTGTTTCTGGGACAATCTTGTTTCATCTGGTGTCTGGATAACTTCCTAAAAATAGTTCAAGTGTCCCAGTTTCTGACATTCTCCCCCTCTGTGTGGCCCTGGAAAGGTGGGGGTGGGAGAACAAGTCTGTGTCATGTCAGTCCCAGTCATAGAGTCATAGAGACATACAGTACAGAACCAGGCCCTTCGGTCCAACTCGTCCATGCCGACCACATATCCTAAATAAATCTAGTCCCAATTGCCAGCATTTGGCCCATATCCCTCTAAACCCTTCCCATTCATATACCCATCCAGATGTGTTTTAAATGTTGTGATTGTACCAGCCTCCACCAACTTCCTCTGGCAGATCATTCCACACACGCACCACCCTCTGCGTGAAAAAGTTGCCCCTTCGGCTCCTTTTAAATCTTTCCCCTCTCACCTTAAACCTATGCCCTCTAGTTTTGGACTCCCCCACTCCAGGGAAGAGACCTTGGCTGTTCACCTATTCATGTCCCTCACGATTTTATAAACCTTTACAGGCTCACCCCTCAGCCTCTGACACTCCAGGGAAAATAACCCCAGCCTATTCAGCCTCTCCCTGTAGCACAAACCCTCCAACCCTGGCAACATCTTTGTAAATCTCTTCTGAACCCTTCCAAGTTGCACAACATCTTTCCTATAACAGGGAGACCAGAATTGCACGCAGTATTCCAAAAGTGGCCTAATCCATGCCCTGTACGGCTGCAACATGACCTGCCAACTCCTTTACTCAACGCACTGAGCAATAAAGGCAAGCTTACCATACGCCTTCTTCACTCTCCTGTGTACCTGCAGCTCCACTTTCAAGGAACTATGGACTTACACTCCAAGGTCTCTTCGTTTAGCAACACTCCCCAGGACCTTATCATTAAGTGTGTAAGTCCTGCTCTGATTTGCCTTCCCAAAATGCAGCACCTCACATTTCTTCTTCCGAGGAGCTCCCACAGCATCACAGGACATTGGAGCAGGAGGTCCTGTATCCCTCCTGAGACTGCTTTCTTGCTGAGTCAGTATCCCTAGCTTTTAGACATCAATGGCTGCATTGGTAAGTCGCCTATTAAATGATCGATGGGATAGGATGCGAAACCTGACCCGACGTTATCCCAGAAATATCATCACATTCCACATTGCCCCTCTGCTGGACTTCCGCTATTGGTCTCCCAACCTGTCGAACATGTCTGAGCCTCACAATCCCATAGCTTTTTGATATGTCCCAGTTTTGACTTTCTAATCACCCAAGGCTAGATCAACTGTGACTCTCGGAAAGGAATTAAATAGATGTGGTCCAAGCTGAAATGTTCATAGGATAATCCCGAAACATTCAGTGGAGGAGCTAGACGTGGGCATTGCAAGAGGGGCTACAACTCAGAGTTAGGACTGCTCTCTAGTGAATGAGAACCTGTCTCTGTATTGAGAACCCATTGAGAACAGAAGTTGACTTCACTTTGATAGCTCACAGGGAGTCCTGAGAGAAAAAAAATCACAAAGAACACTAGCTGTGGGTAATGGGGAAGTTGATTGGAAGGTTTGTTTTTATTTCAAAGAAAATGGAGTATAAAAATTGGGAGGTCTCACTAAAACGGTACAGGGCACTCGTTAGACCACTGTTGTGGTACTGTGAAACGTTTAGGTCCCTTTTCCTAAGGAAAGATATACTGGGCATTGATGGCAGCCTAGGGGAGATTCACTAGGTTGATCAGGTATGGAGGGATTGTCTTGTCGGGAGAAGGTGAGCAGGTTGGAACGGTGCTGATTAAAGCATCGAGGAATATGAGGAGACCTAATTGAATCATAAGATGTTTAGGAGGTTTGATAGGGTAGATGCTGAAAGGTTGTCTCCCCTTGTGGGGGAGTCTAGGACCAGAAGGTACAATCTCTGAGTAGGGAGTTGTCCAGTTAGGACAGCAAGAAGGACAAATTTCTTCTCTCAGAGGCTAGTGAATCTCTGGAATTCTTTACTGCGGAGGGCTCTTGAGGCTGGGTCACTAAGTATATTCAAGGCTGAGATGGGCAGGTTTGTTTTAATCAGGAAGGGATCATGGGTTATGGAGAATGGGAGGAACATGAGGTGAGAATTATCAGATTAGCCATGATGTCATTGAAAGGCAGAGCAGACTTGATGGGCTGAGTGGCCTACTTCTGCTCAGATGTCTAATGGCCTTATGAACACATATACCTTGCTGACTGCCTCAAGTTTGTTTCAAATTGGAAGACGGTGTGACCCACAGAGGTATACCCCGGGACTGTCACTACAGGCAGAACTTGGGGGGGTGGTGTGGCTGGATGGTTGGGGGGTGTCACCCTATGCTCCACCAGGGGAATAGTCATGTTCCTGAAGCTTACAACAGAGCTTGTGTTGTACTGATACAAGATGGCCTTTTCCTCTGCTTTCGGTTCTAACCTGAGGGCACTCGCTGACTGTCATGTTGATTCATGGCACATCAGTGTAGAGAGCGATGGCCATGAAACGCAATGTGAGACTTCTCCACAGCCCTTGTCCCTGACATCAATCACTTAACATTACCGGGTAAATTGGCAAAGGAACTGGCTGCGTTCATATTTCCATCCTCGGGTTACACTGTCATCACAAAACCAGAGAAACTATTGTTACTCCGACACAGTTGCTGAAGTTTAACGGCATCGAGTTCTTCTCCTCTCGAGCCCCTGATAAAGGAACAGAGAGTGTCGTAAATCAATGGGAGCATTGCAAAAAGGCAGCGCAGTGTATCATCTCAGGGAGGTAAACCTTCAGTTACACCATCAGAAGACTGATACCTGACACCTGAGGTCTGTTATTTCTTAATCGCTCTCAGAAAAATACTCGAACCAATCCTGTTCTCCTTTCCCCATTCCCTCCATTCCACGTCCCACTTCCTCTTCTTCTCCCTCTCTCCTCTGCAGTCATTCCCCCTCCTCATCCCCTCACCTTCCCCCTCCTCGCCCATTCTCTCTCTCTCTCCTTCTGTCATTATCCCCTGCCCCAAGCCCTCCGTTGCCGCTCCCCTTCACATCAGCCTCTTCTTGTCCCTTCCTCTCCCTTCTCCCTCCCCTCCTTCTCTTCCTCCCTTCCCCCTTTCCTCATCTTTTCCCATTTTGCCTCTCCTCCTCTTTTCTCCCGTTCCCCCCATCCTCCCCTGCCGTCCCCACCTTTGCTATCCCTCCAACCAGCTAACTGCAGGCTGGGCACTCAGGGAGTACCAGCCAGTGAGTTGGGTCCTGCTAAACTGTTCAGTTTCTTCACGTCTCTGTACCCTCACTGACCCTTTGCCCACTGTACGGCCATGAATTTAAAGTGCCACTTCCAAGGGGTAAAAAAGCATTGGGTGGCGGGTGGATATGATTTTTCAACACCTATCCCACCGCCTGAGCCCAGCGCCCACTCAGAGGGGTTACCTACCATTTGGCCGATGAGTCACTTGTCAATGAAATTAGGGCATGTTTGGTCATGGGTGACATATGCCAGTTTACATCAAACGGCTGGAGATGAGATTAGCTACCAACCCTCTCCAGTTCTTTGCCAGTGGTGCCCGCCAAGGTGAATGGCTGTTATTTTACAGGCTGATGTGCATTTAGAATCAGCACATCTCTCTTCACCCCCATGTGATGACCCACATTAGCATTTAGTTTGACCAGGGCTTCAATTCCGAGGTTCTTGTCCTTGTTTCAAAATGTTTCCAGGTCCTCAGCCTGTTTCCTTATTACCTCCTCCATCCCTACAGCCTCCAAGACCTCCACGCTCCTCCAATCCTGGCCCTTTGAACCAACTTGATTTTCGTCACTCCACTGTCGCCACCCTTGCCTTCAACCGCCTGGCCCGAAACCCTGAATTCTCTCACTACCCTCTCTCTCACCCTTTAAGACGCTCCTTGAGGCTGAAAGATTGATCAAAGATCTCATTTTGACTCAGATTTGAGTCCCGTCTCCTACCAGCTCAGGATCTGGCTCTCTTCGAGAATCACATCCAGATGCCCAATGGCTTTTGTCCTGAATTTCATCACAAAGATAATTTTGCGGAGTTTAGGCTGGCATGAAGCCAAAAGTATCACGCAGCCATGACAGGCCTTGGGACACCACCATGAAGGAGCTACACAAATGCAAATTGTTGTTGAAGACAAGCTTTTCAACAGCAAGCAAATTTAATCTGCTGGGGCTGATTTGTCTCTGGCATTTACAGAACTGTGAGGGCGGTGTCTTACAATGACTACCCTGTGCTTCAGCTCTCTACCCTCCGTACATGCCCATCCGATCCACTTTCATTTCTCTCCGTCCCAAAGCGGCCGTGTTGCACCAGATTGTTCACTAACTTTGGTGGACTCCTAACCTTTCACGACTAAGCCTCGTTTGAAGTCGCCAGCATAGGATCGGTTACACCCTGCCCCAAGACTTCCATCAGCTTGTGTTCTGAAGGAGGGCCTGAAAGAGCTTTTGTTGTGGAGGGGAGCAAGGGCCTTGAACTCTTAAAGGCACAGAACCCATGGAGCTCCAGTTCAATTAGCCTCTGCTGTCGGACTGGGGGTCGTCAACTTAATCTCTTGAAACTCCTCCCTAAACACCACCACCTCCCACCTCCCCCTATTACATGTTATAACGTGGTCGGACCACATCCAGTGCTTTATGCTCAGTTTTGGGCACTTTATTTAGGGAAGGATGTTAAAGACCTGGAGAGAGTTCAAAGGAGATAGAATGAAACCGGGAATGAAGGATTTTAGACACAAGATTAGAGAAATTGGGCTTATTCGCCTGGAGCAGAGAAAATTATGAGGTGACCTTATTGAGGTATTCAAAATTATGAACAATTTTCACAGGGTTAAAAAGGATATTCTGTTTCCACCAGTTGGTATGTCAGTAACTAGGGGTCACAATTTCAAGATTGTCAGCAAGAGAGCGAGGAGTGAGATGAGGAGAAACTTCTTCACTCTGAAAGTTGTAAGGATTTGGAATGCGCTGCTGTGCAGATTTCATGGGAGGTTTCAAAAGAAACTGTGTATATATTTGAAAGGGACAAAGTTGGAGGGCTACAGAGGTAGGGATTGGAGAGTGAGAATAGCTGGGTAGCTCTGTCGGGAGGTGGGAAGACACAATGGGTCGAATGGCCTCATTCCATGCTGTAAAATTTGAAGATTCTGTGATTCATTGTTCCTTAAAAGCTACCTCTTAAACTGAGCTTTCTGTCACCCGTTCACCAGGCCTAATTTCTCCAAATGCGGCTTGGCGGAATTTTGATCTCCAAACATCTTAGTTGTTCTTTAGTACCTTAAATGCAATACATGAATATTACTGAGCACTTCTCTTTGCTTATTTATCTTTATGAGACTATTCAGGGTCTTCACAGGGGAGATACAGGGAGATAGTTTAATCTGGTGGGAAATGAGGGGGTGACCATATTGAAACATATAAGATTCTTAGGGGGCTGGACAAGGTAGGTATGGAAAGGCTGTTTCCCCTTGTGGGAGAGTCTAGAGTCAGAAGGAACAATCCCAGAACAACGGTTCACCAACTTAAGACAGAGATGAAGAGGAATTTCTTCTCTCAGAGAGAAATGAATCTGTGGAATTTTTTGCCGCAGAGGGCTATAGAGGCTGCGTCATTAAGTATAGTCAAGGCTAAGAGAGATAGATTTTAATCAGTGAGGAAATCATGGCTTATGGGAAAAGGCAGGAAAGTGGAGTTGAGGGTTATCAGATTAGCCATGATCCCATTGAATGGTGGGGTATATCTGATAGGCTGAATGGCCTACTTCTGCTTCTATGATTAAAGGTCATCTGTCAGTAGCTCTCCCTGTTTAATTTTATCTTGCTGATTCTCTAGTGCAGGCTCACCCATGGTGTCAGAGGTCTCCAAGCTGGTGGGTTTCGACAGGGGTTAGATCTTATTGAACACCCCAGGGGGGGTCTTCTCGGGTGGGACAGATAGTTCTGCGGGGCCAGGAACAACCCTCAGCCCTGTTACTAAATGTAACAGCCCCTCCCAGAGCACAGAGGGCCTGTTTTACTCAAGGGAATGAAATAGTCAATGAAGAGGTGGCTCCACTTCACAGACTCACACTCACTGAAAGAGCAGGCACTTCGTGGAACCAGATAGCTGCTGGGTCATTTACATAAAGATCTGTAAATGAACCGTGTAAGATCCCGACTTGGATGCTGGAAGGATGTTTGCCTCTGAGGGAGAGACTGGAATCAGTGGAGATTGTGTAAAAGTAAGGAGTGTCCCATTGAAGATGGGGATGAGGAAGATATTTTTCTCTCAGTAGCCCCTGGGTCTGTGCCCAGAGGGTGGCGAGGAGTAGGGGTTGATGAGACAGTGTTATGACCTGATTGAATGATGGAGCAGGCTAAACGGGCTGAATGGTCAACTCCTGTTCCTCATTCTTGTGTTTTTAGATGATGGAAAGTGCACGGTTCTGACTGGTAACAAGTACTGAGCACATCAGAACTCTAAGTAGGAGAATCCGAGATAACAAGCATGGGGCTGGATGAACACAGCAGGTCAAGCAGCATCATAGGAGCAGGAAAACTTGACGTTTCGGGCCTAAACCCTTCATCAGAAAATGAAAACCTTTTATCTCTAAGTAGGAGCAGATGGCTTTTCTGTGACAGTTACAACATTTAAAAGGCATCTGGATGGGTAGATGAATAAGAAGGGTTTAGAGGGAATGGGCCAAGTGCTGGCAAATGGGACTAGATTAATTTGGGACATCTGGTCAGCATGGACAAATTGGACTGAAGGGTCTGTGTCCATGCTGTATATCTCTACGACTCTAACAGAATTCACCTCACAGGCACACTGTCTCACTCACACACACACATACACACACACATACACACACACACACACACACACACACATACACACACACAGACAGGCACGTGGCTTGCATAAACAGTGCACCCACATGCACACAGACACACACAGAAACACACATGCACATACACACATGCACACACACAGTCACATGCGCATGCACGCACACACCGTCTCACACACACACACAGGCACACGCGCACACACACACACACAGACTCACAGTTACACGCGCACACACAGACACATGCACGCACACACACACAGTCACACATACACACATAGACACACACAGACACACACACATGAACAGACAGACACAGACAGACACACAGACACATACCCACACACAGACAGACATAGGCACACTGCACACATATCCTGTGTACTTACATGCACACAGCCACAGACACATGGGCGCGTGCGCGCGTACACACACACACACACTCATACACACACACACACACACACAATCACACACACACACAGAGACACACATGCGCAGACACACAGACACTGACGTACATAGACACAGACACACACACACACACACACAGAGACACAGACACCCGCATACACACACAGACAGATAAACACACAGACACACACATACTCACACTCACACAGACTCAGAACTCACCATTCAGAGATATGCTCACAAACAAATGCAAATTTCTGATTCCTTTATTCATTCATGGGATGAGAGCATTTATTGCCCATCCCTAATTGCCCAGAGGGCAGTTGAGAGTCAACCACATTGCTGTGGGTCTGGAGTCACATGTGGACCAGACCAGATAAGGATAGCAGTTTCCTTCCTTAAAGGACATTAGTGTGTGGTGTGCATGTGTCTGTGTGTGTGCGTGTGACTGTGTGTGTGTCTGTGTGTGCATGTGTGTTTCTGTGTGTGTCTGTGTGTGTGCGTGTGACTGTGTGTGCATGTGTGTATGTGCATGTGTGTTTCTGTGTGTGTGCGCGCGACTGTGTGTGTCTGTGTGTATGTTCATGTGTGTTTCTGTGTGTGTCTGTGTGTGTGCATGTGTGTGCATGTGTGTGTCTGTGTGTGTGCATGTGTGTATGTGCATGTGT
>JAHRHZ010000018.1:6766857-6786281 GCA_024137785.1 Ginglymostoma cirratum
TCTGTGTGTGTGCATGTGTGTATGTGCATGTGTGTGTCTGTGTGTGTCTGTGTGTATGTGGTGATTAAACAAGGATTGTCTGTTGCACGAACTGTGTATTTTCCCTGGGCATCGCCCAGTCTATCGTATTTCACCTGACTTGGACCTAATTGTTTTCTTGCCCTTTCACGAAGGTGCCCAGTTCCCCTGGTACAATACTATGGATACCAGTGTCCAATTGGTCATTTTTTACAGGCTGCCCTTGACCCCTGTGCCTGGCATGCTCCCTAACTACCCTGCACCCCACCTCCTCTGGCCCGTCCAGGCTCTGAGGCTTAGCCCCCAGTTCTGCTTGTCTTCATATTCCCCATTTACCAGCTGGCTTTGTCTATTTGTATGCCTCAGGCCTGGGCAAGGGGAGAGGCCTTACCAAAGGCAGTACACCTGTATACGGGTTCCCAGAATGCAGCGCTGCCCCAGGGTCTCGAGGATTTACAGATTTACTCCAGTGGGACAGCACTGCAAGTAAATCTGTAAGTCACGGCAGTGTGAAAAGAAATGTGTTTAGCTTTTTATTTTCTTTGAATGTTTATTAGTCATAAAAATGTCAGAGAGGGCTAAAACATGTTCAACCAGGTCAGACAGAGATGGTAAAAGGTAAATTTGTTATGGGTTTACCAAGCCAAAGGGCTGTCCTCTCGTTAGAAAGAGGGAGAGAGAGAGAGGGAGAGAGAGAAAAACAGAACTGACAGTGATGTTAGCCTGAGGGTCACCACACCTTTGAAAAGGAGAATCCTTCATGGTATCCTCAGCTTGATGCAGGAATTGAACCCAGGCTGTTATAAACTCATACAGAGCAGAAACAGACCTTTTTGTCCAACCAGTCAACGCTAACAGAAATCCCAAACTAAAGTAGTCCCACCTGCCTGTGCTTGGTCCATATCCCTCCAAACATTTCTTATTCATGTGCTTAAATAAATGTCTCTTCCATGTTGTAACTGTACCGTATCCACTACGTCCTCAGGAAGTTCATTCCACACACGAGCCACTCTCTGCGTAAAAAAGTTTGCCCCTCATGTCTTCTTTAAATCTTTCTCCTCTCACCTTAAAAATATCACCCTAATCTTGAACTCCCCCTGCCCAGGGAAAAGACACCTGTCTTTCACCTCATATATGCCCCTCATAATTTTATAAATCTCTATAAGGTCACCCCTCAACCTCCTATGTTCCAGAGAAAGAAGTCACAGCCTATCCAGCGCCTCCTTATAATGCAGACCCTCCATTCCGAGCAACATTGGGGTAAATTTGTTGTGAACCCTCTCCTGCTTCATAATATCCTTTCTTTAACAGGGGCACCCAGAACTGGATGCAGTAATCCACCAACGTCCTGTACATCCTCAACATGGCAACACCCTGTATCACAAACCAGCCAACTGTGTCCCAATAGAGATGGAAGGCGATGTGAACAAAACTCCAGGAATTTAGAGAATTATCCGCTACGAGGTGTGGGTGTTGTTGGCAGGGGCAGGATTTTGACCATCCCTAGCTGCCCTTGACCTGACTGGCTGGCTAGTGCAGTTAAGAATCAACCACATTGCTATGAGTCTGGTGTCACTTGTAGGCCAGACCAGGTAAGGATGGAAGATTTCCTTCCCCAAAGGACGTTAATGAGCCCTGTTGATTTTTTTTTTACAATAGGTAGTTTAGCTGTAGAATCGTCGAATCATGCAGTACAGAGGAGGTCCTTTGGCCGGTCGAGCCAATACTGCCAACAATACACTACAGTAGATCCATTTCCAGCCCACAGCCTTGAATACTGATATTGCAAGAGATCATCCAAGTACATTTTAAAAGTTTTGAGGTTTCCTGCCTCAACTACCCAGTGCATTCCAGACTCGCCCCACCCTCTGGACAACAGACCCTTTCCTCAAACCCCTTCTAAAACTCTTGCCTTTCACCTTAAAGTTATGCCCTTTTGTTATTGACCATTCAACTGCATTCTGTCCACCCTGCCCATGTCCGTCATAATTTTATACCCCTCTATCAGGTGCCCCCTCAACCTTCTCTGGTCCAAAGCTGGTCATTGTTAGCTCAGTTGGCTGGTTTGTAATGTAGACCGATACCAACAGTGTAGGTTCAGTTCCCACACTGGCTGAGGTTGCTATGAAGGATTCTCCTCAACCTCTCCCTCCCCAGTTAAGCCACCACCAGACATCTCTCCCTAATGAGGCAGCAGCTCTGTTGCAGGTCCCCATAGAGAATCATAGAATCCCTACAGTGTGGAAGCAGGCCATTCAGCCCATCATGTTCACACTGACCCTCCAAAGAGCATCCCCACCCAGACCAATAACCCTCCTCACCTTGTCTCCAAAGTTTTGCATTTCCCATGGCTAATCCACCAATTTGTGCATCCCTGAACACTATGGGGCAATTTAACATGGCTAATCCACCTAACGTTCTTCGGACTGTGGGAGGAAACCGGAGTACCCGAAGGAAACCCACGCAGACACAGGGAGAATGTGCAAACTCCACACAGACAGTCACCCGAGGATGGGATTGACCTTGGGTCCCTGGCGCTGTGAGGCAGCAGTGCTAACCACTGGGCCACTGTGTTGCCACCCTGATAGGGCAATGGAAGCACTGTGACAAGGTCTTTGCAGGAACAATAAGCAACATGGCCAATCTGAAATGTTTTAATGATGCTGTTTCAGAGATAGCTAGTAGCTCAGGCTGCGGGGATAAATATACCTGCCCTATTTTAGAGCGCAAATACTTGGTCTCCAGAAGGAAAAAAGCAGATGGGAGCCTCAGTTTAACAATCTCACTCCAATCCTACTTCCTACAGTGCAGTGCTCCCTTAACATTGCACTTAATTATTGGCCTCAATGACATGTTCAAGACCCGCAAGGGGCTCTCAATCCTACAATCGAGTGACTGTGAGGTGAGAAAGCTACAGCACTGAGCCACAATTTACCCACCAGCAGCAGTACAATTTTTAAAAAAAAAGTCACTGAAGCAATTAAAACAGTACTTTTTTTAAAAAAGCTTCCATGAACTTCAAGGAATACCTTTGATAATTTGTCGGCATTGTTAGCTTGGAGTACCAAATGGATATTTTCAGTCCGATGTTGTAGTTATTATCAAAGGTTTGAAAGAGACCACAACATGAACGCTCCAATAATTCCTGGAATGAACTGATTTCTCTGAGTCTTTATAGTAAAGGCTGGAGGGGTGTATTGCAGGGGTGGTGGACTCGTTTTCATTTCTCACCTTTTGTGGTCAAGCCTGGAGGCTGCGTTTTTTCCCTTTCAAGGAGTAATTAAGCTGCTCGTTCATTTGGTTCTGGTTGCAGCATGGGGGTTTTTAAAAAAATATATATTCCATTAAAACTGATGCTGAAACATTTGGCCAGTCAGGCAGCTGTCTTTACAGTTTCTGGAACCCTCCTGTGCCCCACCTATGAACCAGGATGCTGCACATTGTTGGAGGAGAGACTGTTGTCTAAGGTCGAGGTTCTGAAAGGGTTAACGTTCACGTTACAGTGAAAGTGCTGGTGAAACTCAGCAGATCTGGCAGCATCTTGTGGAGCGAGAAACAGAGTCAACCTTTCAGTTCCCTGTTTTCTGAGGGAGGGTCACTGGACCGGAAGCATTAATTCTCTTTCTCTCTCCACAAATGCTGCCACATGTGTTGAATTTCTCCAGTAATTTCAGTTTTTGTTTCAGATATCCAGCATCCGCAGTTCTGAATCTGAGTTAGAATATAACTATTGTACGTGGTGTTATTGAGACCACATAATGAATATTGTGTCCAGTTTTGGTCTCCTTACTTGAGGAAGGATGTAGTGACACTGGAGACAGTTCAGAGGAGGTTCCCCAGGTTGATGCCAGGGATGAAAGGGCTGTCAGACACGGAGCTGTTGAATAGCCTGGCATTGTACTCACTGGAGTTCAGAACGATGAGGGGGGATCTGATTGTGATATGTAAAATGCTAAAGGGGATTGATTGGGTGGATGCTCCCCCTTGTGGGATAGTCTCAAACAAGATTTCACAGGTATAGAGTGAGAGGAGGTAGGATCAAAACTGAGATGAGGAGAAACTACTTCTCTCAGAGGGTTGTGAATCCATGGGACTCACTGCCCCAGAGCGCAATGGAGGCCGAATCGATCAGCGGATTCAAGAGCGAAATAGATACTTTTCTGATGAAAAGTGGGATAAAGAGCTATGGGGAGCAGGCAGGAAAGTGAAGTTGAGACCGGAGAAGAGTCACCAGACCCAAATGTTAACTGATTTTTTTTCTTCACAGACGCTGCCAGACCTGCTGAGCTTTTCCAGCAATTTCTGTTTTTGTTCCTGATTTACAGCATCTGCAGTTCTTTCAGTTTTTTTAAGTTGAGACAAGGATAAGATCAGCCATGATCCTGTTAAACAGGGGAGCGGGCTCAAATTGCCTATTCTTACTCCCAATTCCCATGTTCCCAGGTTAAACGTTTATGTCACATTATCTCTACCCATATCAACTCATGTCACGCATAGTTAGTGGCATGGAACAAAGAGCACTGAGCTTTTGGAGGGAGCAGATATATCTGTACCAACTCCCTAATGTCCTGGTAACCCTACCTGACCAAACGTTGTTGTACTTAGTCTTTATCACACATTAAACCCTCCTGATATCTCAAAACATTGTCCTCTACCATAGTGTATCCTTGATCAGCTTCTCTCTAGATCGAACCAGGACAGGGCAAAGACAATGAAGTAAAGACAGAAAGTGCTGGAGAAACTCAGCAGCAGCGTCTGTGAAGAGAGAAAAACAGAATTAATGTTTGGAGTGTGGTGTGACTCTCCTTTGGAAGTGGCAGTAAGCTGTTCTGAGGAAGAGTCACTGGACCTGAAACATTAACTCTGTTTTTTCCTTCACAGATGCTGCCAGACCTGCTGAGCTTTTCCAGCACCTTCTGTTTTTGTGTCTCAAACCAGCCCTTACTCAGTCCCACTCACTGGTAGAGATGGCAAAAATACCACCCAGAGCCTCGCAGTGGGCGTAAAAACATAAGAAATAGGAGAAGGCAGTCCGGCCTGTCGACCCCACTCCACCATTCAATACAGTCACGGCTGATCTTTTCATGGACTCAGCTCCACTTACCCGCCCGCTCACCATAACCTTTTCCTGAAGAAGGGTCCAGACCCGAAACATCAGCTTTCCTGCTCCTCTGATGCTGCTTGGCCTGCTGTGTTCATCCAGCTCTACACCTTGTTATCTCAGACTCCAGCATCGGAAGTTCCTACTATCTCTGCACCATAACCCTTAATCCCTTTCCTGTTCAAAAGTCTATCTTTGCCTTGAAAACATT
This sequence comes from Ginglymostoma cirratum, assembly GCA_024137785.1. NCBI lineage: Eukaryota > Metazoa > Chordata > Chondrichthyes > Orectolobiformes > Ginglymostomatidae > Ginglymostoma > Ginglymostoma cirratum. The sequence continues at coordinate 6,772,188 of JAHRHZ010000018.1, forward strand.
CAATGAGGAAGCCTCAACTGCTTCACTGGGCAGGGAATTTCACAGAATCACAACCCTTTGGATGAAGAAGTTCCTCCTCAACTCAGTCCTAAATCCGCTCCCTCTTATTTTGAGGCTATGCCCCCTTGTTCCAGTGGAAACATCCTCCCTGCTTCTATCTTATCTATTCCCTTCATAGTTTGATATGTTTCTACAAGACCTCCCCTCATTCATCTAAATTCCAATCAGTATTGTCTCAGTCTACCCAGTGTCTCCTCATAAGCCAACCCTCTCAACTCCAGAACCAACCTAGTGAACCTCCTCTGCTCCCCCTCCAGTGCCAGTAACATCCTTTCTCAAGTGAGGAGACCAAAACTGCACACAGTGCTCCAGGTCCGGCCTCACCAGCACCTTATACGGCTGCAGGACCCCATTTATTTGTTGAAAATGCCACAGCTACCCCTGAGCTGAGGATGGGACTGGCTCAACAACAACAATAACAGCTGCTTGTATTTGAATGGCGCCCTTGGTGTAGCGTAACATTCTAAGGCCCTTGACTGGAATGGCACTAGGTCAGTTTGGACACCAAGCCACACATAAGGAGCCCTTTGGCAGGTGATCAAAAGCGTTGGTAAAGAAATAAGTTTGGAAGGAATGTCTGCAAGTGAGAGTGAGTGTGTGAGAGGGAGTGAGAGAGAGTGAGAGAGAGAGTGAAAGAGAGTGAGAGAGAGAGTGAGAGAGAGAAGTGGAGATGTGAGATAAGCTGGGTGGACATTGAGACATTAAAGCCCAACAGGTGAAGACTGAGTGACTGGTTAAGGAATTGTCAAAGCTTCCAACATATGAAGGAAAAAAGAGAGAGAGAGAGAGTATATCTGATGGTTTGAGAGTCTCACGTTACAGAGTCAAAAATCTAGAGTGACCTTTCAGCTTCCCAATGGAGAAATATTGTTTTTTGAAGACGAACATCAGCCCGTAGACTCTGTGATAACAAGGTGTAGACCTGGATGAACACAGCAGGCCAAGCAGCATCAGAGGAGCAGGAAAGTTGACATTTCAGGCCTAGACCCTTCTTCTCTGCTTGCCTCAACTATTCTGCTGGTGAAGCGCTCATCTATGGCTTTGTTCCTTTTAGACTTCGTTGTAGCTCTTTCCTGGCCAGCTTCACACATTCCACTTGAAGTCACTGTAAATTCTGTCTTAACTCACAGCAAACGCCCCATACTCCCAATCTACCACCTCTCCAGGAACTGAGCTGAGGAGACCCCTAAACAGCCGACTCTTCTACTTCTGACTCACCCCCTCCCCTCCATCCCCTGAACCCCAACCCCCCCCTGACTTGACTGGACTAGACCCTGCCACCTGACTTTCCCTCTGACTTCCACTACTGGCCTCATAATTCTCCAACTCCTCCCCCTCGAACTCTCTGTCCCAACCTGACCTGACTACTCTCGATCCATCTCCTGCACCTGCCCCTAACTCAGAGTCAGGAGCGTGGGGTTGGGTGGGGGTGGCGGTGGGGGGTGCACTTTGGTGGGTTTTAACAATAACAACAACAACTTACATTTAGCTAGCATCTCTCAGGAAATGGAAAGCCCCAAAGTGCCTCACAGGCCTGTCACTAAGCAACATGTGACACCTGACCACATGGCTGGAGGCAAGTGACTGAAGGTTTGGCCAAAGAGGTAGATTTTCAGGACCGTCTTAAGTGAAAAGTGAGGTAGAGAGGCAGGGAGGCGTAGGAAGGGAATTTCTGAGTTGGGGGTGTTGTCCAGGCAACAAAAGGCCTGGCCACCAATGGCAGAGAAACTGTAATCAGGGATGCAGAGATAGGCCAGATCAGAGGAGCACAGTTATGTGGGGATGGAAGGGATTCAGGATAGGGAGGGGTAAGGTATGGAGGGACTGGGAAACAAGACTGAGAAGTTTAAAATCTTGACTGGGAACCAATGTGGGTCAGCCAGTCCGGGGGAACAGAGGAATGGGACTCACTGTGAGATAAGACATAAATATAACTGAGGGTCACAATTTGAAGATTGTCAGTAAGAGAGCTAGGAGTGAGATGAAGAGAAACTTCTTTACTCTGAGAGTTGTTGGGATTTGGAATGAGCTGGTGTGCAGATTCCATGGGAGGTTTCAAAAGAAGCTGGGTTTATATTTGAAAGGGGTGAAGTTGGAGGGTGATGGAGATCGGGTTTGGAGAGTGGGAATAGCTGGGTAGCTCTTTTGGGAGGTGGTACAGATATAATGGGCGGAATGGCCTCCACCTGTGCTGTAAAATTGTATGATTCCAAAAGGGCAGAGGAGACTTCGATGATCTCAAGCTTACAGAGAGGAAATGACAGGACAGCTGCCAGGACTACACTGGGTGAAGTGACAAAGACTCAGGTGAGGGTTTCAGTAGCTGACAAGCTGAGAGAGGGGCACTGTCGAACGATGTCACCGAGGTAGAGATGGGAGATCTTGGTGATGGCCTCAAGATGAGAGTGGGACCCTCATCTCGAGATGAAATGCGATATCACTTGGGAAACTCATGTGATGGAGTGGAACATCTAATATTATGAGCATTGTTTTCACTCCTAAATAATTGAATCATCACCATCCTGATTTCAAGCAGGGATTTTGAAGATAAAATGGTACCATTGCAGGGACACTGGGCAATTGTCCTGGATCAGCACATGCCTGGACATGTTGCTGTGCATCTGGATTCAAATCACACCTTGGCTTGGGTCTAGGTCCGAAACGTCAAGCTTTCCTGCTCCTATGATGCTGCTTGGCCTGCTGTGTTCATCCAGCCCCACACCTTGTTATCTCACACCTTGGCTTGTGTTAGCTGGAGAGGAAATAGGATGTTAACGAGTTCAGTCTCAGCTGATAACAAGTCCAGCTCTAGGTAATGAATATGATTATCGGAGTCGACTAGCTCCTTCAAGTCTCTGTGTCTATCACCGATATGCTGCATCTCCATCGGGGAATGTCATTCTCACTAACCCCCACCTCCTCCCCACCTCATTGCCAGCCTCCAAGAAGGGCTGCAGTGCTGCATCATACTTTAGGAGCATGTGCCTTTCAGTATAAAGACTTGCATATGTATACCACCTCTTGAGACCTCCGGGCTCTCCAACTAAATTTGCGACTAGTGAAGAGTTTCTTAACATGGACTTCCTGCTACAATGTACGAGCTAATTTGCACAGAGCATAAGACCATAAGAGATAGGAGGAGAATTAGGCCATTTGGCCCATCGAGTTTGTACTGCTATCCAACCCTAGTGAATATGTTCCTTAACTCCATTCTCCTGCCTACTCCCTGTAACTGTTGATCCCCTTACTAATTAATAGACTATCTATCTTCAGTAACTTGTCCTCCACAGCCCTGTGCAGCAATGATGAGCAAGATGAGATAGTTGATCATTTATGGTTGAGGTATCGATATTAGTCGGAAGGTTGGGGGGAGCTTTCGGACGAAATGGATTGTGGGACCTTTTTTTACACTACGCCCACCAGAGAGGGCAGGCAGTGCCCTGATGTCTCGTAAAAAGATGGCAAATCGGACACTGTGCCTGTGTGTCAGTGCTGCGCTAGGTCTACCCGTGTTGAACCCACTGCCTCCAAACTCAGGGACAAGGGCACTGTCCAAGCCCTGCCTGATACCGAGATACACTTCACAAAGTTATGTGATGAAAATGGACAGTGCAGTAGTCAGAACGCACCTCGATGGCTGTGCAATGACACCACAGAGACTTGGAGAAGGAGACTGACCCTTCAGCGTGGGTTCAGAGAAACTACTGGAAACATTTGGGCTGGTCAGGTGATATCCAGAGATGGATAGGGTATGTAGAAATGGCGAAGTAAATGCAGAACGTTGCTTTAAATTGAATTGAGGGAAAACATTTAGGATCAATCCAGTCTAATTCTGGCCACTTGTACATCCTGATATCAATCAGTCCACAATAAACAGGATTGTTCTCAACTAAATAAAAACCGAAAGAACTGCGGACGCTGTCAATCAGGAACAAAAACAAAAGTTGCTGGAGAGGCTCCGCAGGTCTGGCAGCATCTGTGAAGGGAAAAACAGAGTTAATGTTTCGGGTCCGGTGACCCTTCCCCAGAACTTCCCCAGTTCTGAGGAAGGCTCACTGGACCAGAAACATTAACTCGAGTTTTTTCTTCATAGATGCAGCCAGACCTGGTGAGTCTCTCCAGCAACTTTTGTTTTTGTTCTTTGTTCTCAACTGCCTGCTCCCTAAGCCACACAAACCTCTCTCCACCTCTCTGAAAGACATGCTTTAAAAATCCATCTTTCCAACCAGCTGCAGCCTGTCATATCAGCGCCTGATACAGCTCACTGTCATCGTCTGTTTTAATGACTTGGAGCATGTTGTCAAGTAACATTCACACCATACAAATGCCAGGCTATGACCATCACCACGAAGAGACAATCTAACCACTGCCCCTTGACATTCAATGCTGTTACCATCACTGAATCCCCAACTATCGACATCCTGGGGGTTACCATTGACCAGAAACTCAAATGGACTCCAACATCAGCACAGTGACTACAAGAGCAAGCCAGAAGCTGGGAATCCTGCGGCGAGTAACTCCCCTCCTGACTCTCCAAAACCTGTCCACCATCTACAAGGCACAAGTCAGGAGTGTGATGGAATACTCCCCACTTGCCTGGATGGGTGCAGCCCCGACAACACTCAAGAAGCTTGACACCATCCAGGACAAAGCAACCCGCTTGATTGACACCACATCCACAAGCATTCACTCCCTCCACCACGGACACTCAGTAGCAGCAGTGTGTACTATATACAAGATGCGCTGCAGAAATTCACTAAAGATCCTCAGACAGCACCTTCCAAACCCACGACCACCTCCATCTAGAAGGACAAGGGCAGCAGATACCTGGGAACACCACCCCCTGCAAGTTCCCCTCCAAGCCACTCACCATCCTGACTTGGAATTATATTGCCGTTCCTTCAGTGTCGCTGTGTAATAATCCTGGAATTCCCTCCCTAATGGCATTGTGGGTCAACCCACAGTAGGTGGTCTGCAACGGTTCAAGAAGGCAGCTCAGCCCCCTTTTCAAGGGGGCAACTAGGGACAGGGAATAGATGCTGGCCCAGCCAACAACACCCATGAGTCGCGTGAGTGAATATCTAAATCATGTGAAATGTGCTACCTAAAGGCCAGTTGATGTTGGGAGGGGAGGGGGCTGCTGGATCTGGACTGGAATGGAGGGGGAAGACATGGATGAAGGGCGACTGGCCCTTTATCGTGTGATATCACGATCCAAAGGGCTGTGTTCTCTCCCCCCAGGTGGATCACAAGGTGGGGGTGGGGAGATCATCTGAAATTTCCCACATGCAAGTTGGAGGTGAGGGAGGTGACCAACCGAAGCCTCCCCCCTCCCCCTGTGAGGAAAGGATTTAATTAAGCGAGGATGAGAAACGATCAAATGGAGGGAAAGGTTTCACCTGAAGATCAAATGAAGGCCGTGGCTTGGGGAGGGTAAGGAGACAGAGCACAAAGGCTGGAAGTTGTCACAGGTTTATGGTTTAGGATGTGTGTAGGAATGTCACATTTCAACACATGGGGGGAGCTTCAAGAATGTTTTGAAACGCTCCGTGTAAACAAATCATCTCTCCTTTCTTTCTCGGCATGCTGGGTCATTGGTCTTTGTCCTAATTGTCCTTGAACTGAGTCGCCATTTCAGAGCCACATTCCTATGGGGTCTGGAGTCACATATAGACCAGACCGGGTAAGGAGGGCAGACTTCCTATCCCTGAAGGGCATTACTGAATCAGGTGGGTAAATGATTAACGATCAGATAAGCTTGTAGCTTCAGAGACAGTAGGAACTGCAGATGCAGGAGATTCTGAGATAACAAGGTGTAGAGCTGGATGAACACAGCAGGCCAAGCAGCATCAGAGGAGCCGGAAAGCTGACGTTTCGGGCCTAGACGCTTCTTCAGAAGTGGGGGAGGGGAAGGGGATTCTGAAATAAGTAGGGAGAGAGGGGGAGGTGGATAGAAGATGGATAGAGGAGAAGATAGGTGGAGAGGAGACAGACAGGTCATGGAGGCGGGGATGGAGCCAGTAAAGGTGAGTGTAGATGGGGAGTTAGGGAGGAGATAGGTCAGTCTAGGCAGGACGGACAGGTGAAGGGGGCGGGGTGAGGTTAGTAGGTAGGAGATGGGGGTGGGGCTTGAGGTGGGAGAAGGGGATAGGTCAGAGGGAGGATGCCCCACCGAACTTATCTCCATCTATCTCAACTCCATTCTCTTCCCCTTGGTCCAGGAACTCCCCAACTACGTCCGTGACACCACCCACGCCCTCCACCTCCTCCAGAACTTCCAAATCTCCGGTCCCCAACACGTCATCTTTACCATGGACATCCAGTCCCTATACACATGCATTCCCCTTCCAGATGGCCTAAACGCTTCTTCCTGTCGCGCAGGCCCAACCAGTCCCCCTCCACTCACACCCTCATCCGCTTAGCTGAACTCGTCCTCACCCTCAACAACTTCTCTATCAATTCCTCCCACTTCCTACAGACAAAGGGGGTGACCATGAGTACCCGCATGGGCCCAAGCTATGCCTGCCTCTTTGTAGGTTACGTGGAACAATCCCTCTTCCGTACCTACACTGGCCCTAAACCCCACCTCTTCCTCCGTTACATTGATGACTGTATCGGCACCGCCTCGTGCTCCCATGAGGAGCTTGAACAGTCCATCCATTTCACCAACACCTTCCACCCCAACCTTAAGTTCACCTGGACCATCTCTAATACCGCTGTCTCCTTCCTGGACCTCTCTGTTTCCATCTCGGGTAACCACCTAGAAACCGATATCCATTTCAAGCCCACCGACTCCCACAGCTTCCTAGAATACACCTCCTCCCACCCACCTTCCTGCAAAAATGCCATCCCCTATTCCCAATTCCTTCGCCTCCGCCGCATCTGCTCCCAGGATGAGGCATTCCACTCCCGTACATTTCAGATGTCCTCGTTTCTCAAGGACCGCAACATCCCCACCCCCCCCGCAGTGGTCGAGAACGCCCTCGACCGTGTCTCCTGCATTTCCCGCAACTCACCCCTCACACCCCGTCCCCACAATAACAACCAAAACAGAATCCCTCTCGACCTCACGTACCACCCCACCAACCTCCGGATCCAACGCATCATCCTCCGACACTTCCGCCATCTGCAATTCACCCCCGCACCAAAGACATCTTTCCCTCCCCACCCTTATCTGCTTTCCGGAGGGACCACTCTCTCCATGACTCCCTTGTCCGCTCCAGACTCCCCTCCAGCCCCACCACACCCGGCACTTTTCCCTGCAACCGCAGGAAGTGCTACACCTGCCCCTACACCTCCCCCCTCACCCCCATCCCAGACCCCAAGAAGACTTTCCACATCAGGCAGATGTTCACCTGCACATCTGCTAATGTGGTATACTGCATCCGCTGTACCCGTTGTGGCCTCCTCTACATCGGGGAAACCAAGTGGAGGCTCGGGGACCGCTTTGCAGAACACCTACACTCGGTTCGCACCAAACAACTGTACCTCCCAGCCGCGAACAATTTCAACTCCCCCTCCCATTCCGCAGACGACATATCCATCCTGGGCCTCCTGCAGTGCCACAACGATGCTACCCGAAGGTTGCAGGAACAGCAAGTCATATTCCGCTTGGGAACCCTGCAGCCCAATGGTATCAATGTGGACTTCACAAGCTTCAAAATCTTCCCTCCCGCAACCGCATCCCAAAACCAGCCCAACTCATCTCCATCTCCCTAACCTGTCCTTCCTCTCACCTATCCCCTCCTCCCACCTCAAGCCCCACCCCCATCTCCTACCTACTAACATCATCCTGCCCCCTTGACCTGTCCGTCCTCCCTGGACTGACCTATCCCCTCCCTACCTCCCCCACCACACTCACCTTTACTGGCTCCAACCCCGCCTCCATGACCTGTCTGTCTCCTCGCCACATATCTTCTCCTTCATCCATCTTCTATCCGCCTCCCCCTCTCTCCCTATTTATTTCAGAACACCCTTCCCCTCCCCCATTTCTGAAGAAGGGTCTAGGCCCAAAACATCAGCTTCCTGCTCCTCTGATGCTGCTTGGCCTGCTGTGTTCATCCAGCTCTACACTTGTAGCTTCAGATTGATTGCTTGAATTTAACTCCATTAGCAGTGGGATTTGAACCTATAACCCCAAATCATTGGCCTGGCTGACATTCCCACAATGCCCACTATCTTTCCTGGTTGGCAGGAAGGTGGACAATTCAAAGTTGGAATAGGACTCCATGCCCAGTTGGGAGTCTAGGCCAGGACGCTATGGGCGAGAGGCGGGGTCTCCTGTACACAAAATTAGTGATGGCAAGGGATCAAAAATGCTCCTCACCCCCTCCAACCTCTCTCTTTGTTTCTTATGTCAGGGTCAAACCAGTAATTACACAGCCTACTGGTATTGTCACTGGACGAGTAATCCAGAGACCTAGGTATGGTTCTCGTCTCAGATATGTCCCCAGTGGTGAGAGAGTCCTGTGCCAGGGGTCACAGTCTAAGGATAACGGGTTAGGCCATTTAGGACAGAGATGAGGAAAAGAGAGTGACGAGCCTGTGGAATCCTCAGGCACAGAGAGTAGCTGAGGCCAAACATTGAATGATTTCAAGAAGGAGTTAGATATAGATCTTGGCGTTAAAGGGATCAAAGGATATGGGGAGAAAGAGAGCAGGGTATTGAGCTAGATGGTCAGCCATGGTCACATTGAATGATGGAACAGGCTCACAGGGCCAAATGGCCTCCTCCTGCTCCTATCTTCTAAATTTCTCATGGTAAATGCACCAAGTGAGGGACTGTGTGCCTGTGTGTCACTGATGTCAAACAGATTTCTGACTGGCTTTATGCACCGTCCAAGACACTGGCATAAAACTGTTTTAAAATGCATAAAGGTGGATAAATCCCCGGGACACGATCAGATGTATCCCAGAACTTTGTGGGAAGCTAAGGGAGTGATTGCTGGACCCCTTGCTGAGATATTTGGTTCATCGATAGCCACAACTGAGGTGGTGCCACGATTTAAGAAAGGGTAGTGAGGAAAAGCCAGGGAACTATAGACCGGTGAGCCTGACATTGGTGGTGGGCAAGTTGTGGGAAGGAATCCTGAGGGACAGAATTTATGTGTATTTGGAAAGGCAGGGACTCATTAGGGGTAATCAACATGGCTTTATGCATGGGACATTATGTCCCAATAACGTGATTGAGACTGTTGAAGGCAGCGAGGTGGACGTAGTCTATATAGACTTTAGTACGGCGTTTGACAAGGTTCTGCATGGCAGACTGGTTAGCAATGTTAGGTGACGTGGAATTCAGGGAGAGCTGGCCATCTTTATATAAGATTGGTTTGAAGGTAGAAGATAGAGTGTGCTGGTGGAGGGTTGCTTGTCAGACTGGAGGCCTGTGACCATTGGCATGCCACAAGGATCGGTGCTAGGTCCACTACTTTTCATCATTTCCTTAAATGATTTGGATGTGAACATAGGAGGTATGGTTAGTAAGTTTGTAGATGACACCAAAATTGAAGGTATAGTGGACAGCGAAGAAGGTTACCTCAGAATCCAACAGGACCTTGATTAGATTAGCCAATGGGCCGAGGAGTGGCAGATGGAGTTTAGTTAGATAAATGTGACGTGTTGCGTTTTGGAAAAGTAAGTCAGGGCAGGACTTAATGGTAAGGTCCTGGGGAGTGTTGCTGAACAAAGAAACCTTGGAGTGCAGGTTCATAGTTCCTTGAAAGTGGAGTTGCAGGTAGACAGGATAGTGAAGAAGGCATTTGGTAAGCTTGCCTTTACTGGTCAGTGCATTGAGTATCGGAGTTGGCAGGTCATGTTGCGGCTGTACAGGACATTGGTTAGGCCACTTTTGGAATACTACATGCAATTTTAGTCTCCCTGCTAGAGGAAGGATGTTGTTAAACTTGAAAGGGCTCAGAAAAGATTAACAAAGATGTTGCCAGGGTTGGAGGGTTTGAGCTATAGGGAGAGGCTGAATAGGCTGGGGCTATTTTCCTTGGAGCGTCGGAGGCTGAGGGGGTGACCTGAGAGAGGTTTATAAAATTATGAGGGGCATGGATAGGGTGAATAGCCAAGGCTTTTTTCCCAGGGTAGAGGAGTCCAAAACTAAAGGATATAGGTTTAAGGTGTGAGGGGAAAGACTTAAAAGGGACCAAAGGGGCAACTTTTTCACACAGAGGGTGGTGCATGTATGGAACAAGTTGCCAGAGGAGGTTGTGGAGGTTGGCACAATTACAATGTTTAAAAGGCTTCTGGATGGGTATTTGAATAGGAAGGGTTTAGAGGGATATGGGTCAAATTCTGGCAAATGGGACTAGATTTATTTGGGATAGAGATAAAAGGTACTGCAGATGCTGGAGAATCCGAGATAACAAGGCATGGGGCTGGATGAACACAGCAGGTCAAGCAGCATCATACGAGCAGGTATGATGCTGCTTGGCCTGCTGTGTTCATCCAGCCCCACGCTTGTTACCTCTAGATTTATTTGGGATATCTGGTTGGCATGGACGAGTTGGACCGAAGGGTCTGTCCCTGTATTGTATGACCCTACAACTCTATGACTGGCAAACAGACTGCACCCAGCGATGGCTGTTTGTGATATAATGCACATACAGAGCATCATTAAAAGTCTAATCCAAACTTTGTAAAAGGGCTTGGAGCTTCCTCTTAAATGAATTTCCAACTTCACTTGGACCATTTCATGGAGCCACTGCACAGTTTGTTTTATATTGGCAGCGTAAGGGTCTTTAGGGAGAGGTTCGTCACCTGGTTTATCATCGTGAGATACTTTCCTCATTAACTTTTACAATTGCAGATGCTAGAGACCAGAACCAAAAGGGAAATTGCTGGAAAAACTCAACAGCTCTGGCAGCATCTGTGAAGGAAAGAAATCAGAGTTAATGCTTTGGGTCTAGTGCCAGAGAATGTTGTGACATATACATGTGACTGGAAGCCAGGCCTCCTAGTTCAGAGGTAGAGGCACTACAGCTGTGCCACAAATAACCTCCTTGCTTCACTACAGCTGGTTGTGAAAACCTTCAGGTACATTCCAGCCAATTCTCTTTGAAGCCAGAACAACTTGCGTGTAGCTACACTGACACCTTGTGCCTGCTTGTTAGAATTGCAGGTTGTGGAACAAATGCCCGAGCTGAAAATGTTGGGCTCACTTGTGTGAATCAGATACGGCAATGACTCTGAAAGAGGTAATGTTTGAGCTACACCCACTCTGAGTTGGATAAAAAGTAATGTGCAAGAGGATGGGGAGGAAGTAGGAAACTAGTACAAGGCAATGATACTCATTTAATGAGCCGGGGAGAGTTTGATGGGCAGAATGGCCCGCTTCTGTGTAAAACTTCTGTGATTCTCTGATGATGCCCCACAACCCTTGGGTAGAGAATCAGCTGGGATCTGGCACATGTCCTCTAGACCTCTTGTTACAAATGGTTAAATAAGCTTAAGAACTAATGTAATCTGTATATAGTTACTGGAAACTTGTAAAGAAAGACAACAGCTATGTTTGCTGAGAATTATTCTCCACCCAACCATCTTCCATCATTTCATCAGTGACAAGCTTAAAGGCTTTGTGCCTTAATGCATGGAGCATCTGCAAAGAACAAAGAACCAAGAAAATTACAGCACAGGAACAGGCCCTTCGGCCCTCTAAGCCTGTGCCGATCCAGATCCTCTACCTAAACCTGTCGCCTATTTTCCAAGGATCTGTATCCCTCTGCTCCCTGCCCATTCATGTATCTGTCTAGATTCATCTTAAATGACGCTATCGTGTCCGCCTCTACCATCTCAGCTGGCACCGCATTCCAGGCACCCACCACCCTCTGTTTAAAGAACTTTCCACGCATATCTCCCTTAAACTTTTCCCCTCTCACCTTGAGATCGTGACCCCTAGTAATTGAGTCCCCCTGTCTGGGAAAAAGCTTCTTGCTTTACACCCTGTCTATATCTCTCATGATTTTGTAGACCTCAATCAGGTCCATCCTCAAACTCCGTCTTTCTAATGTAAATAATCCTAATCTACTCAACCTCTCTTTGTAGCTCGCACCCTCCATACCAGGCAACATCCTGGTGAACCTCCTCTATACCGTCTCCAAATCATCTTCATCCTTTTGGTAATGTGGCCACCAGAACTGTACGCAGTATTCCAAATGTAGTCGGACCAAAGTCCTAGACAACTGTAACATGACCTGCCAACTCTTGTACTCAATACCCCGTCTGATGAATGAAAGCATGCTGTATGCCTTCTTGACCACTCTATCCACCTGCGTTGCCACCTTCAGGGTGCAATGGACCTGAACACCCAAATCTCTCTGTGCATCAATTTTCCCCAGGGCTTTTCCATTTACCGTATAGTTCGCTTTTGAATTGGATCTTCCAAAATACATCACGTCTCATTTGCCTGGATTGAACTCCATCTGCCATTTCTCTGCCCAACTCTCCAATCTATCTATATTCTGCTGCATTCTCCGACAGTCCCCTTCACTATCTGCTACTCCACCACTCTTAGTGTCATCTGCAAACTTGCTAATCAGACCATCTATACCTTCCTCCAGATCATTAATGTATATCACAAACAACAGTGGTCCCAACACGGATCCCTGTGGAACACCACTGGTCTCAGTTCTCCATTTTGAGAAACTCCCTTCCACTATAACTCTCCGTATCCTGTTGCCCAGCCAGTTCTCTATCCATCTAGCTAGTACACCCTGGACCCCATGCGACTTCACTTTCTCCATCAGCCTATGGGGGACCTTATCAAATGCCTGACTGAAGTCCATGTATATGATATCTACAGCCCTTCCCACATTTATTAACTTCGTCACTCCTCAAAGAATTCTATCAAGTTGGTAAGACATGACCTTCTCTGCACAAAACCATGCTGCCTATCACTAATAGCCCATTTTCTTCGAAATGTAAATAGATCCTATCCCTCAGTATCTTCTCCAGCAGCTTCCCCACCACTGACATCAGGCTCACCGGTCTATAATTCCCTGGATTATCCTTGCTACCCTTCTTAAACAAGGGGACAACATTAGCAATTCTCCAGTCCTCCGGGACCTCACCCATGCTCAAGGATGCTGCAAAGATATCTATTAAGGCCCCAGCTATTTCCTCTCAGTAACCTGGGATAGATCCCATCCGGACCTGGGGACTTGTCCACCCTAATGCCTTTTAGAATACCCAACACTTGCCCCCTCCTCATGCCGACTTGACCTAGAGTAATCAAACATCTGTCTCTAACCTCAACATCCATCATGTCCATCTCCTCAGTGAATACCTACGCAAAGTACTCATTAAGAATCTCAGTCATTTTCTCTGACTCCTCGCATAACTTCCCTCCTTTGTCCTTGGGTAGGCCAACCCTTTCTCTAGTTACCCTCTTGCTCCTTATGTATGAATAAAAGGCTTTGGGATTTTCCTTAACCTTGTTTGCTAAAGATATTTCATGACCCCTTTTAGCCCTCTTAATTCCTCGTTTCAGATTGGTCCTACTTTCCCAATATTCTTCCAAAGCTTCATCTGTTTTCAGTTGCCTAGACCTTATGTATGCTTCCTTTTTCCTCTTTGCTAGTCTCACAATTTCACCTGTCATCCATGGTTCCCTAATCTTGCTCTTTCTATCCCTCATTTTCACAGGGACATGTCTGTCCTGCACTCTAATCAACATCTCTTTAAAAGCCTCCCACATACCAAATGTGGATTTACCCTCAAACAGCTACTCCCAATCCACATTCCCTAGCTCCTGTCGAATTTTGTTATAGTTGGCCTTCCCCCCATTCAGTACTCTTCCTTTAGGACCACTCTCATTTTTGTCCATCAGTATTCTAAAACTTATGGAAATGTGATCACTATTCCCAAAGTAATCCCCTACTGAAACTTCAACCACCTGGCCAGGTTCATTCCCCAACACCAGGTCCAGTATGGTCCCTTCCTGAGTTGGACTATTTACATACTCCTCTATAAAACCCTCCTGGATGCTCCTTACAAATTCTGCTCCATCTAAATCCCCAACACTAAGTGAAT
>JAHRHZ010000018.1:6786681-6806486 GCA_024137785.1 Ginglymostoma cirratum
ATGAAGGGTTTAGGCCCGAAACGTCAAGTTTTCCTGCTCCTATGATGCTGCTTGACCTGCTGTGTTCATCCAGCCCCATGCTTGTTATCTCGGATTCTCCAGCATCTGCAGTACCTTTTATCTCTTATACCTAGGACTTTGGTTCCAGTCCTGCCCAGGTGTAGACCGTCCGATTTGTAATAGTCCCACCTCCCCCAAAACCGGCGGCAATGTCCCAAAATTCTGAACCCCTCCCTCCTGCACCATCTCTCAAGCCACTCATTTATCCTGCCTATTCTTTCACTTCTACTCTGACTAGCACGTGGCATTGGCAGCCATCCTGAGATTACTACCTCTGAGGTCGTACTTTTTAACTTGGCTCCTAACTCCCTACATTCTGCTTGTCGGACCTCATCCCATTTATTACCTATATCATTGGTGCCTTTATGCACCACGACAGCTGGCTGTTCACCCTCCCCCTTCAGAATGTCTTGCAGTCAATCTGAGACATCCCTGACCCATGCACCTGGGAGGCAACATGCCATTTGGGAGTCTCGTTTTCGACCACAGAACCGCCTATCTACTCCCCTTACAATCGAATCCCCTATGACTATAGCCCTTCCATTCTTTTTCCTGCCCTTCTGTACAGCAGTGCGAGCCATGGTGCCATGAACCTGGCTACTGCTGCCTTCCCCTGGTGAACCATCTCCCCCAGCAGTATCCAAAACGGTATATCCATTTTGGAGGGAGATGACTGCAGGGGACACCTGCACTGCCTTCCTGCTTTTTCTCTGCCTTTTGGTCACCCATTCCCTTTCTCCCTCAGCAATCCTAATCTGCGGTGTGACCAATTTGCTAAACGTGCTATCTACGACTTCCTCAGCATCGCGAATGCTCCAAAGTGAGTCCATCCGCAGCTCCAGAGCCGTCATGCGGTCTAACAAGAGCTGCAGCTGGACACACTTCCTGCACATGTAGGAGTCAGGGACATCAGCCACATCCCTGAGCTCCCACACTGAGCAAGAGGAGCATAACATGGGTCTGGGATCTCCTGCCATTTTTACTCTTAAGCTTAGCTTCGTCCTACTATAATATCAAATACTAGGTAAATGAAATGAAAAAAATTTGTACCAAATCACTCTACTTACCAGCACAGGATTAAAAAAGAAAAAGATACCTTATCAATACACCACAGAGTTTTTTTTTGGTCAGAGGAGGAGGGTGGGTGGGAGACACTGCACGTGTAGTGTCTCGGGTTTAGCCACTGCCCAAATATATCAGTTCACTCACCTTCCCAGAGCGCAATTCGACCGCTTCCACCCAGCTCCGCTGCCGAAATGGAGAATTTACCTTCCCGGCAGCCCCCTGGTCCTCGCTCTCACGGCTCCCGCTGCTGCTGCTGCAAAAAATATCCCGCTTGAAGCATCTATATCCTGGGATATTTAGTTGCCATAAAGTGAATGCTATAAAGTGAATGAATTAATTGTGCAGATGGATGATAGCATAAGGTAGGGGTAGATGTTAGATAGACCTTAGGTTTAGGGTAAAAGTTCAGCACAACATCGTGGGCCAAAGGGCCTGTACTGTGCTGTACAGTTCTATGTTCTATGTTCTATAGATGTAAACAAATATGATATAACTGGAACTACGGAGACATGGCTGCAGGGTGACCAGGGATGGGAACTGAATATCCCAGGGTATTCAGTATTTAGGAAGGACAGGCAAAAAGGAAAAGGTAGTGGAGTGAGATAACAAGGCGTGGGGCTGGATGAACACAGCAGGCCAAGCAGCAAAAAGTTTTCCTGCTCCTATGATGCTGCTTGACCTGCTGCGTTCATCCAGCCCCATGCTTGTTATCTCGGATTCTCCAGCATCTGCAGTACCTTTTATCTCAGGTAGTGGAGTGACATTGCTGGTTAAAGTGGAAATTAACACAATAGTGAGAAAGGATACTAACTCTGACAATAGGGAGTCTGTATGGGTAGAGGTGAGAAATACCAAAGGGTATTAAAAACAATTAAGTCTGTCATATATAGACCACTCCCCCACCCACCCCAAACTGCAGTGGTAATGTTGGGAATGGCATTAAACAGGAAATTAGAGATGCTTGCAGTAAGGGAATATTGGTGATGGTCAGTGACTTTAATCTGCACATAGATTGGGCAAGAGATAAAAGGTACTGCAGATGCTGGAGAATCCGAGATAACAAGCGTGGGGCTGGATGAACACAGCAGGTCAAGCAGCATCATAGGAGCAGGAAAACTTGACGTTTCGGGCCTAAACTTTACTGATGAAGGGTTTAGGCCTGAACCGTTAAGTTTTCCTGCTCCTATGATGCTGCTTGACCTGCTGTATTCATCCAGCCCCATGCTTGTTATCATAGATTGGGCAAATCAGCTTAGCCACAATGCTGTAGAAGAGCGCATATGGGATGGTTTTCTTGGCCAATATGTGGAGGAATGAATTAGAGACCAGGCCATCTTAGACTGGGTGCTGTGTAATGGGGAGGGAATCATTGCCAATCCAGCTGTGCGAGACCCCTAGAGGATGAACAACCATAATGTGATAGAATTTTTTTATTAAGATGGAGAATGAGGTTGTTGATTTGGAGGTTAGGGTGCTGCATCTTAATAAAGAAAACTATGAAGATATGAGGCATGAGTTGGCCTTGATAGATTGGGGAGAGTTACTTCAAGGGATGACAGTGGATTGGGAAATGGCAAACATTCAAGGAACGCATTGGGAATTGCAACAACTGTTTATTCCTGTCTGTTGCTAAAGCCAAAAGGGTAAAGAGGGCCAATCCATGGCTTACAAAGGAAATAAGAGATAATATCTGATCCAGGGAAGGAGCATATAGATTGGCCAATAAAAATAATAAATCCGAGAATTGGGAGCAGTTTAGAAATCAGCAAAGAAGGAGCAAGGGATTGATTACGAAGGGGAAAGTAGAGTATGAAAGTAAGCCTACAGGGAATGTAAAGACTGACACTAAGAGTTTCTATAGGTACGTGAAGAGAAAAAGACTGGTGAAGACAAATGTAGGTCCCCTATGGACAGAAACGGGTGAAAGTATAATACAGGACAAAGAAATGGCTGAGCAACTGAATACATACTTTGGTTCTGTCTTCACAAAAGAGGACACAGATCAGATATCAGAATTGTTGGAGAATATAAGATTTAGTGAGAGGGAAGAATTGAGAGAGATCAATATTGGTAGGGAAATGGTGCTGGGAAAATTGTTGGGATTGAAGGCGTATAAATCCATAGGGCCTCTTAATCTTCATCCCAGAGTACTTAGGGAAGTGGCTCTAGAAACAGTGGATGCATTGGTCATCTTCCAGGATTCCATAGACTCTGGAACAGTCCCTGCAAATTGGAGCATAGCTAATATCAATCCAAAATTCAAAATGGGAGGTAGAGAGGAAATAGGGAATTATAGATCAGTAAGCCTAACATCGGAAATGGGAAAAATTCTTGAAAGTATTATTAAGGATTTTATAGCGGAGCATTTAGAAAGCAGTGGCAGGATCAGGCGGAGTCAGCATGGATTTATGAAGGGGAAATCACGCTTGATAAATCTGTTGGAATTCTATGAAGATGTAACCAGTAGAGTTGACAAGGGGGAGCCAGTCAATTTGGTATATTTGGACTTTTAGAAAGCATTTGACAAAGTTCCACTTAAGAAGTTAATGTGCAAGATTAAAGTGCATGGGATTTGGGGAAGTATGAATAGGAAACTGGTTGGCAGAGAGGAAACAGAGAGTAGGAATTACTGGGTCCTTTTCAAATTGGCAGGCAGTAACTAGTGAGGAGTCACAGGGATCGGTGCTGGGACCCCAGCTATTCACAATGTATATTAATGATTGGGATGAGGGAAAAAATGTAACATCTTCAAGTTTGCAGATGATGGCAAGTTGGGTGGCGAGGGTGAACTGTGACGAGGGTGTGGAGGTCCTTCAGCATGATCTCGACAGGTTGGCCGAGGGGCAAATCAATGGCAGATGCAGTATAATTTGGTTAAATGTGAGGTTATTCACTTTGGAAGGAAAAACAAGAAGCAGATTACTACCTGAATGGCGGTAAATTGGGAGAGGGGTGTGTGCAGTGGGACCTGGGTGTCCTTGTGCACCAGTCACTGAAGGTAAACATGCAGGTGCAGCAGGCGGTGAAGAAGGCAAATGATATGTTGGCCTTCATTGCGGGAGGTTTCAAGTACAGGAGAGGGATGTGTTGTTGCAGTTATACAGGGCATTTGTGAGGCCACACCTGGAATATTGTGTGCAGTTTTGGTCTCCTTTTCTGAGGAAGGATGCTCTTGCTCTCGAGGGAGTGCAGCGAAGGTTTACCAGGCTGATTCCGGGGATGGCGGGTCTAATGTATGAGGAGAGCTTGACGAGGTTGGGGTTGCTTTTGCTAGAGTTCAGACGAATGAGGGGGGTAGTTCTTTGAGGACATTACTTGCATGGTGGACAATGGGGAACCTGTGGATGTGGTGTATCTGGATTTCCAGAAGGCATTTGACAAGGTGCCACACCAAGGGCTGCTACATAAGATAAAGTTGCATGGTATTACAGGTAATGTATTGGCATGGATAGAGGGTTGGTTGACCAGTAGAAAGCAAAGAGTAGGGGTAAATGGGTGTATTTCTGGTTGGCGGTCAGTGGCTAGTGGTGTGCCTCAGGGATCAGTGTTGGGGCCACAATTGTTTACAATTTACATAGATGATTTGGAGTTGGGGACTAAGTGTGGTGTGTCAAAATTTGCAGATGACACTAAGGTGCGTGGTAGAGCCGAGTGTGCAGAAGACACTGAAAGTCTGCAGAGGGATATAGATAGTCTAAGTGAGTGGGCAAAGGTCTGGCAGATGGAGTACGATGTTGATAAGTGTGAGGTCATCCATTTTGGTAGGAATAACAGCAAAATGGACTATGTTTTAAATGGTAAAAAATCGCAGCACGCTGCTGTGCAGAGGGACTTCGGTGTCCTTTTGCATGAATCGCTAAAAGTAGGATTGCAGGTACAGCAGGTAATTAAACAGGCAAATGGAATTTTGTCTGCCATTGCTAGAGGGATAGAGTTTAAAAACAGGGAGGCTATGCTGCAGCTGTATAGGGTCCTGGTGAGGCCACACCTGGAGTACTTTGTGCAGTTTTGGTCTCCTTACTTAAGAAGAGATATACTAGCACTGGAGGGGGTGCAGAGGAGATTCCAGAGTTGAGAGGGTTGGATTATGAGGAGAGACTGAGTAGACTGGGATTATACTCATTGTAATTCAGAAGAATGAGGGGAGATCTTATAGAAACATATAAGGTGATGAAGGGAATAGATAAGGTAGAGGCAGGGAGGTTGTTTCCGCTAGCAGGTAAAACTAGGACTAGAGGGCATCGCCTCAAAATAAAGGGAAACAGATGTAGGACTGAGGTCAGGAGGAACTTCTTCACCCAAAGGGTTGTGAATCTGTGGAATTCCCTGCCCAGTGAAGCAGTTGAAGCTACCTCGCTGAATGTTTTTAAGGCAAGGCTAGATAAATTTTAGAACAGTAAAGGAATTAAGGGTTATGGTGAGTGGGCGGGTAAGTGGAGCTGAGTCTCAAAAAGATCAGCCATGATCTTACTAAATGGCGGGGAAGGCTCGAGGGGCCAGATGGCCTACTCCTGCTCCTAGTTCTTATGTTTTTATGATCTCACACAGGCTTATAAAATTTGGACAGAACTGGACAGGGTAGATGCAGGGAGGATGTTCCCGATGGTGGGTGTGTCGAGAACCAGGGGTCACAGTCTGATGATCTGGGGTAGACGATTTAGGACAGAAATGAGGAGACATTTCTTCATCCAGAGCGGTGAGCCTGTAGAATTCATTACCATCGGAAGTAGTTGATGCCAAAACATTGAATGTATTCAAAAGGCAGCTGGATATAGCACTTGGGGTGAATGGGAGCAAAGATTATGGGGAGAAATCAAGATTAGGGTATTGAGTTGTACAATCAGCCATGATTGTGATGAATGGCAAAGCAGGCTTGAAGGACCAAATGGCCTCCTCTTTCTCCTATCTTCTCTGTTTCAATGTTCCCACCATTGTAAGATCAGAACTGGGGAAGTTCGCCAATGATTGCACAATGTTCAGCACCATTCATGACTCCTCAGATACTGAAGCAGTCCATGTTCACGTGCAACAAGATCTGGACAATATCCAGGCTTGGGCAGAACAGTGCCAAGTGATATTTGTGCCATGCGAATGCCAGGCTATGACCATCTCCAATAAGAGATGATCTAACCATCATCCCTTGACATTCAATGGTGTTACCATCACTGAATCTCCCACTATCAACATCCTGGGAGTTCTCCTTGACCAGAAACTCAACTGGACTCACTACGTAGACACAGTAGCTACAACAGCAGGTCAGAGGTTAGGAATACCGCAGCGAGTAACACACCTCCTGACTCCCCAAAGCCTGCCCACCATCTACACAGCCCAATTCAGGATCGTACCCTCAGCACACAATCACGACCCTGAGGAGGCAACAGCTTTCAGACAAGGGACAGTTGACCTGTAACCTGTCCTCATAATGTGACCCCTTTATCCCGCGTATCAATCTGGTCAATCTGTGATAATATTCCCTCCAAAATATTCTTCCTGCGGTTTTGCGGCCGATATATATCCTTCAATCAACGTGAGAGCACACAGATTGTCTCCCCATTAACATTTTGCTGTTTTGTGGGAGCTTTCTGTGTTGAAACAGGCTCCTGCATGTCCCGCATCACAACCTGCATGATTACACTTTGAAAGCATCTCACTGACGTGCAAAGCTTTTTCTGGATGTTCTGAAGTGGTGAGGGCATTTACATTGAGACGAGTTGCTCTGATCTGAAAGTAATGCTCGGAAACGAGGTCTCGCCCAGTGGTTTGACACCTTTGGGACAAAGCCCAGCATTTTGGCTCGATTGGCATTTAGTAGTTTCACAGGGAAGGGGTAGCCTGTTGTGAGTTTATTTGCTCGAGATCACAGCACAAATTTGTCTGTTACTGCTCAGGTAAAATTTTCCAGTCAGTCTGTCTGTGAAATGTTGGCTGTGTGACACCCTGGGCACCCTTTAGTGTTCACTGAGGCTGGCGCTTGGTCACAGTTAGTGAGCTGCGGTATCAGGAATCCAGGACCATTTTAATCCAGGGCAGCCATGAGGCTGTTGTTAGTGATTGATGCAGAGGTTGTGTCAAGAGGCCCAGATAGTGTCTGCACCAGCAGGAGATGACTCTAACTCCACACTTGTCCCACTTTCCAGCACTTGGCTCACAGTGTTATGACTGTGTCTGAGTACTTCTTAAAGGTTGTGAGGTTTTCCATCTGAACTTTTTCCTCAGATGGTGATGGCTAGCATGAGGGGACATAGCTTTAAATTGAGGGGTGGTAGATATAGGACAGATGTCAGAGGTGGATTCTTTACTCAGAGAGTAGTAAGGGCATGGAATGCCTTGCCTGCAGCAGTTGTAGACTCGCCAACTTTAAGGGCAGTTAAATGGTCTTTGGATAAACATATGGATGATAAGGGAATAGTGTAGGTTAGATGGGCTTCAGATTGGTTTCACAGGTCGGCGCAACATCAAGGGCTGAAGGGCCTGTACTGTGCTGTAATGTGCTAGGTTCTATGTTCTATGTCCTGCCCAGGCAGCGCATTCCAAAACCTACCGCTTTTCACTTCAAAATTGTTATTGATCCTTCAATGAAGAGGAAGAGCTGCTTCCTATCTCTGAAGCCAGGTGAATTTACCCCTTACCCGGTGTAGGCTTCTGACCCTGTAATCCTGGGGAAGTTTCTGCCTAAAGTTTAATTTGGGTCGATGGATGAAAGAAAAGAGACATAGAGGGATTCAGGTTGCAGCATATGTGCAGGAAGATAAAGTCACAGCACTGACTGAGTGGGCTGAATGGCATGTTATCAGGTCTGGGACATGCCCTCCATGTGGTACAAAAGGTTTGTTTCTCATCCAAATTGAAGAGTGCTTGAACAAAGCAGACCGCAGACCCATTGTAACGTTCCTCCCAGCACCTGGTACAAGTTAGCTGCATTTTCCTTGATATTTATGACCCTCGAACTTACTTTGGAGTAACATTCGACACGAGCCTTATCTGAGCTGCCGAATATTTACAATCTTCATCAGTGAGGATCCTTTCATATTCCCATTTCCTCTTTGAGAGAGAGCTTGCGTCTCAGAGTACACCCTTCGCTCTCAGAATCAATCAGCCAATGGTTCCAGCACTGAGGGAGGCCATTTGGTCCATCGTGCCCCCTCTGTACATCTATCCAGTTAGTCCCATACTCCTGCTCTTTCCCCAGTGCCATG
Organism: Ginglymostoma cirratum; assembly: GCA_024137785.1. Classification (NCBI taxonomy): domain Eukaryota; kingdom Metazoa; phylum Chordata; class Chondrichthyes; order Orectolobiformes; family Ginglymostomatidae; genus Ginglymostoma; species Ginglymostoma cirratum. The sequence continues at coordinate 6,795,003 of JAHRHZ010000018.1, forward strand.
TATTTCTTGCAGGTATTTATCCAATTGCCTTTCGAAAGCTACAAATTAATTCACTTCATGCGGGACCTTCCAGGTTGTAAAAAAAAAATCACTCCATAGTTCTTTTTCCCAGGATGTCTCCAGCAAATTTCCTACGAAATAATAATTTTTTTTTAAGAAATGTTTTTTCTCGGTAAAATGGAGGCAGAGTAGGACGCTCCAGCTGGGGGTCCTCTGATCCACGTTCTTTTTCTGATGATCTGATCTGTATATTCCTCCCTTTCTGGGCTGTCCTGATTTTAATAATGTCACTGTTGACACTGTGTCTGGGTCTTAAATTCTTGAACAAATTGCCATTCAAACACTCACTGGTGACCATCCTGTAGGGGAACTATTTAATATGAATGAGGAAAAATACATAAATAAACATATAAATTAGGGGAAGGAATAGGCCGCTCAGGTCCTCGAGCTTGCTCTGCCATTCAATACAATAATATTGATCTATTTACCCCACAGTCCTACCTATCTCAGATAACCTTTCACCCCCTTGGTTACCAAGTATCTATCTACCTTTGCCAGAAAAGTATTCAAAGTTTCTATTGCTATTGACTTTTGGAGAAGAGTTTCCAAAAATTCTCAACTGTCTCTAAAGAAAGAAGTTATCTTTATCTCTGCCTTAAAGGGGTGCCCTCTTATTTTTCAAACAGCGGCCCCTAGTTCTAGATTCTAGAAAGCATCCTCTCCACATCCACTCAGTCATGTCCTCTCAGGATCTTACGTGTTTCTATCTGTTTTAAACTCCAGTGGAGGCCTGGACTGTCCAACTCCTCCTAACCAAACAACCCATCCATTCTAGGCATTAGTCTAGTCTCTGAGCTGCTCCAACATATCCTTCCCTAAACAATGCAGTATTCCAGATGCAGTGTCATCAGTGCCATCTATAACTGACACATAACCTCCCAACTTTTGCATTCAGTTTCCTTCATAATAAATGGTAATATTTTATTAATATTTTATTAGCTTTCCTAACTACTTGCTGCACGTGCATTCTAACCTTTGATGTTGCATGCTCTAGTACATCTCTCTCAGAGCTTTGCCATCTCCTCATTTAGATAATATGTTCCTTGCGCAATCTTCATGCTGAATTTAACATTTCCACATTTTCCTCCATTACTTTCCATTCCCCCACATCTTGGTAGCCTGCTTGCACCCTCTTCACAACAGAGTAGGACGCTTGAGCCAGAGCTTGTCTGCTCCATCTGTTTATTTTCTTTATTTTCTCCCTCTTTTCACTTTTCTTCTTTCTCTTTTATTTTTGCCTCCCATCCTCAGACATTGTCGGCGATGTCCGGGGAAAAGCAAACTCCTGGCCTCAGCGTGGACTCAGCCTCCCGGCCTCAGCGCGGACTCGAACTCCTGGCCTCAGCGCGGACTCGAACTCTCGGCCTCAGCGCGGACTCAGACTCCCGGCCTCAGCGCGGACTCAGACTCCTGGCCTCAGCGCGGACTCGAACTCCTGGCCTCAGCGCGGACTCGAACTCCCGGCCTCAGCGTGGACTCAGCCTCCCGGCCTCAGCGCGGACTCAGACTCCCGGCCTCAGCGCGGACTTGAACTCCTGGCCTCAGCGCGGACTTGGACTCCCGGCCTCAGCGCGGACTCGAACTCCCGGCCTCAGCGCGGACTCGAACTCCCGGCCTCAGTGCGGACTCAGACTCCCGGCCTCAGCGTGGAGTCGAGTCCCCAGCCTTGAGGTGAACCCGGAGCGATCCGGTTTGGAAGAACTGTAATTCTGAACTTTTACTTCTCTATTTTTCTAATTTGTTGCTGGACTTTTTAATTCCTTTACCTTTCTCATTTTTTTTCCTAATCATTTATACTGATGAATCTGTACCTAGGTACAATGGTACTTAAAATGGTGCTGTCAATGTTTCACTGTACTCATGAGAACATAGGACAGTAAAGCTGATCCTTTATACCTTTGTGTCATTGGCAAATTTGGCAAATTAAAACGCTGGCCCCAAACCTAAGATGTTTATATGAATTGCAAAAAAGTCGAGGCAGTGATCGTTGCTGCTGTTTTCTTGTGGAATTAATTAGTGATTAATTCAGCTCAGTTTGCTTTGTCACTATTCTTTTAAAAAGTGAAAATGGTTAGAATTGCCCCTTTGGCACCATTTTCACACGTCAGCTTTAGCAAAAACAGGTCAATGATTGTCTCTCTGCACTGAACGCATCAGAATTCCGTGTGAACCAGCTGACCAACAATAAAAGGAAAGAAACTTTATTGTATCAAAATAACATGAACAGGCATAAAAAAACACCCAAAGATTAAAAAGAAGCGAATCAAAATATGCTCCAGTTAAGGCAGAACACCCACAGGTACACACCTTGGAAGACCAATGATTTGCCAAGAGGTTTTATAAATTTAAAACATAATTATCTGAAGCACTGGAATTTCCTTGCTCGGCTAAAGAATGATTGTTTTCTCCTGAATTCTGGCAGGTTCTGAGGATTGCAAAGCTCCTGACTAATGTTTTCCATTAAGCAATGTATTGAGCTGGATGTGCCACCTTGTGCAATGGTGGAGGTGCATGTGTGTGCTTCAATCTTCACAGAGAAGAAGAACAGAAAGGAAAGACATTGACTATTTATTATTCACGTAAATGATCAGGCTGTGAATGTACAAGGCATGATTAGTAAGTTTGCAGATGATACAAAGTTAGGAGGTATCTTTGATAATGAGGAAGGTTATCAAAATTTACAGAGCACTCTTGATCAAATGGGGAAATGGGCTGAGGATTGGCAAATGCAATTCAATACAGATAAGTGTGTGAGGTGTTGCACTCTGGAAAGTCAAACCGAGGTAGGACTTACACAGTAAATGGTAAGGTTCTGAGGAGTGTTATGGAACAGAGGGACCTAGGAGTACAAGTACATAGTTGGTTGAAAGTGGTGTCACAGGTAGACAGGCTGGTGAAGAAGGCATTTAGCATGCTGGCCTTCATCGGTCAAGGCATTGAGTACAGGAGTTGGCACGTTATGTTACAGATGTATAAGTTGTTGGTGAGGCCATATTTGGAGCATTGTGTACAGTTTTAGTCACCTTGTTATAGGAAAGGCATAGTTAAACTAGAAAGTGTGCAAAGAAAATTTATGAGGATGTTGCCAGCACTAGTTGGCCTAAGTTATAGGGAGAGGTTGGCCAGGATAAGATTTTATCCCTTGGAACGTAGGACCTTATTGAGGTGTTATAAAATCATGAGGAGCATAGATAGGATGAATGCACAAAGTCTTTTTCCCAGGGTATTGAAAACTGGAGGGCATAGGTTTCAGGTGAGAAGGGAAAGATTTAAGAGGGATCTGAGGGGCAACTTCTTCATGCAGGTAGTGGTGTGTATATGGAATGGGCTGCCAGAGAAAGTGGTTGAGGCAGGTACAGTAGCAACATTTAAAAAACATTTGGATAGGTACATGGATGGGAAGGGTTTAAGAGGGACATGGACCAAATACGGGCAATTGGAACTAGCTGAGTGGGCACCATGGTCAACATTGACAAGTTTGGGCCTGTTTCCATGCTGTATTAGTCTATGACTCAGATTTATTTTGTGCCTTTAAAGTGATGGGTGCATGGTCTTGAAGAGCAGTGGGTAATGCCCTTACCTGTGGGCCAGGAGCTCTGGGTTCAAATCCCACATCAACATTTGTTGGTCACGGAAACATCATCCATATCATGGCCAAACTGATCAATGTATCAACCTGTACGTCCCTCTGGGACGCCTGATGGCAGGTAGGAGGAGCTGGAGAGTCCAGCTGTCTTGCAGAAGGTGGTGGCCAAAATTCTGTAGGACCTTGTTTATTGGCGCAAACCACCCCAGTGGAAGGCCATGAGGAGAAGTGGTGGTAGAATGGCCCATGCCATGAATAAGTTAGGGTGGGGTGCAAAGCCATTCCTTAACAGTGTAGAGTGGTCGCTGGTATCTTCAGTATCAGCAAGATCCCTCACGATACGTACCCATCCCTTAGCATTTCATTGGTTTCAGAGGGCCTCAGGGAGCTGGTAACATGGGCATATCCCATGGGAGGCTGCAAAGGATTAGAAATGTTCATTGGCAAATCCTAACCCATTGTCAAAGGTGACTACATCCAGGATTTAATGGAGGGGGTTTCAGAGGCCACACTGGCTTCTAAGGTGCTCCAATAGATGCCCCGGATATCAATCCATTGGGAGGAATTGTTTACCAGGAAGAGACAGACAGCCCCCTGAAATTGATACTGATCAATACCAAGGCATTCCCATGGCGCGGATGGAAATAAGGAGGGCAGGAAATGTTCTTTCAGTTCCTCTCTGTGAACGACACCTTTGGCACAGTTGGAGACCTCGTCCCCAGGAGAATACGATATACCAGGCTATGTTACACTCTGACCTGACACAACTGGGGAACCTTCTGCAGGAGGTCCAGAGAGAAAGACAGCTCAGGGGACTACCAAACTCTCATCATTATCTCTCATTGATAATCAAAAGACCATAAGACATAAGAGCAGAAATTTGGCCATTCGGCCCATTGAGAGCACTCCACCATTCAATCATGGCTGAATCCTGTGGTGATACATTGCTCTAAAGCCGTCTGATGGCCAGGCTCACCGGGGACATAGTCAGACTAGTCTTCAGGGCAGACTACAGCAATCTGCTCACAGTTTTCATCATGACCATTGATCCTCACAAAATTCCAGCATCTTCTTTGTGTTGAATGAAAAATGGGGAATGGTTGAAGCCACAAAGTCCTTGATTTCTTGAACAAACTGTTATGTTACGGACCAGACCAGACATCGTCAAAGTATATTAAGAAGTTAGCCTAGACCCTAACTTCTTATTTTAAAGGTAAATGTCAGGTACTTTGTTCCAGATGCAATTCGATTGGTCAACCTACTTGATGCTGAGCAAACACACTTTATCCAAACACTATAGTTAAAATGCAATAAAAGAGAAAAGCTTAGAATAATTTAATTTTACTGGAAAACTTAACAGAATAATAGATACAGTACCTATTGCTAATTAACTGTTCCAATATAGTAACATCCCATAAATGTACCCTTGGCAAAAGGCAAGTTCAGAAAACAGATTTTCTCACATGTAACACCTGCAGCAGGAAAAGAAATCCTAGTTTCTAGCTGTAACCAAGGGAGGGGGAAAATAGCTTCTGCTTCTTCAAATTTCCAGCAGCTTCTGCTGAATCTAGAAGGTAAAACAAAAAACTAGAACTCCTGCTCTGTGAGAACTGGCCACACCCAGCCAGGCTGCTTGTATTGTTACAACTTTAAGATCAGACCCCAAGGCCTCACAAGCTGTTTACTTTACCATAGACTACTCAACACGTCTTGTCCAATGTCTCTCTTAAAAGAAACCGTGACAAAATATCCCTTTTAAAGCTATAGCATTGTCACAGTTTGTTTTCTTCCCTGATGGGTTTCCTTGAGAGAATGTCAGTACTTGTCTGGATTTTGCCTTGTGCATATTCCAAATGTTCAGCATCATTCGCGATGCCTCAGATACTGGAAGACATGGACAACGTCTGGGCTGAGGCAGAGAGTGACCAATAACATTTGCATCAGCCAGCTATCAGGCAATGACCATCTCCAATAAGAGAGAAGCTAACTATTCCACACTGACATTCAAGGCATCGTCATTACTGGGTCCCCCACTATCAACACCATAGGGGTCACCTTTGACCAGAAACTGGACTCACCATATGAATACTGTGGCTACAAGAGCAAGTCAGAGGCAAGGAATTCTGTGGTGAGAAACTCATCTCTCAAGCCTGTTCACCATCTTCAAGGCACAAGTCAGGAGCCCTCCTGTATGTGGATGACGTCACTGTGTTCTACTCAGATCCGCTGTCAGACCGCAGACTCATGGGTATCTGCGACCAGTTCGAATTGGCCTCGGGAGACAAGGGAAATCGAGGCAAGAGTGAGGCCATGTTCTTTGGGAACTGGGCCGAACAATCCTTCATTTCCTTCATTCCCTTCACCCTCAGGACAGATCGCCTGAAGGTGCTGGGAATATGGTTTGGAGGGGCTGGGGCGTGCACAAAATCTTGGGAGGATCCAAAGTGAAGCAGAAACTGGTCTTTTGGGAACACGGCTACCTGTCCATTGCAGGTAAGAACCTCGTCATTAGGTGTGAGGCACTCTCCCTGTTGCTGTACGTAGCACAGGTCTAGCCCATTCCCCCAAAATTGTGCTGTTTTAGTCAGCCAAGCCATCTTCCATTTCATCTGGAAGCCTAAGACAGACGAGGTCAGCAGGAACCCTATGTACCAAGCTCTAGATGGGGGTAGGGGGGGAAGAACATACCCAATGCCACCCTCACCCTGATGGCCACCTTTGTGTGTGGCTGCAGCAAGCTGTGCGTAGACCCTCGGTACACAAACACCAAGTGTCACTACATACTGAGGTTCTACCTGTACCCAGTGTGGCAAAGGATGGGAGCGGCCTTGCTGCTGTGGAATGTCCTTCGTAGAGAAATTTGCAAAGAAAAACACCTTTGACCACAAGTCCATCAGGAAGTGGTCAGCACATAGCATCCTCGAGATCCTGTGGGAAAATGAGAGAGTGGATCCCGTTGCGTGGTTCCCTGAGCAGACTGTCAAAGTCATTTGGCAGGATGCCTCATCACCAGAACTTTCCAGCAAGCACCAGGACATTGTTTGGCTGGTGGTGAGAAGGGCCTGACCTGTGAGGTCCTTCATATACACCCAGTTGGTCTGTGCCACCCAGTGCCCTTGAAGTGGCTGCAGTAGGGTTGAGACTGTAACATATCTCCTTCTGGAATGTGTCCTTGCAAAGGATGTCAGGAGCGAGATGCAATGGTTTTTGTTGAGTTCATCCTGAGCAGTTATGCCACTTGGGAGTCTGTGCTCTATGGTCTGTTTCCCGGGATGGACACTGCACAAACATCAACTGCGTCTGGAGGACTATCAACTTGGTGAAAGATGCTCCTTGGTCTGCCTAAATCTCATTGGTTTTCCAGAACAAGGAGTTGACCCTGACTGAGCATTACGGGCTGGTACATTCCCAGGTCCAGGACTGTGTGCTGAGGGACACATGAAAGCGTGGGGCAGCTGCTGCTAATCTACAGTGGGGAAAGACCATGGTCTGAGGTCTTCCTGCTGAAGTTAAATGGGGGTCCATTCAGTTATTGGACCCTCCTAGTCCCTTAGAGATATGTAAATATTTGTATTGTATTTGTAAGAGAGGTCTTTGGTTTTTTGGGTAGAGTCAAAGTCCAATGTTCTGTTTATTTACTTGATATTGCAAAGGTGCAGAACTGAACTGCTTTTGTGACAATTTATAGAACAAAGAGATTTTTTTATTTTTTTTGAAATTAAGAAAAAAGCACAAGTCAGGAGTGTGGTGGAACACCTTCCCATTTGCCTGGACGGGTGCAGCTCCAACAGCACTCGAGAAGCTTGACACCATCCAGCCTGCTTGATTGGCCCCACATCCACCACATTCAACATACAATTCCTTCAGCACTGATGCTTTTTGTAGCAGATATGCTGGAGTAATTCACCAAGCCTTCTCTGACAGTATGTTCCAAGCCCATGACGTTTAACACCTGAGAGGACAACAGCAACTCGTCCATTAGAACCTCACCAGTTGCCCATACCCCTTCAAGCCATTCACCATCCTGACTTGCAACAGCATCATTGACCATGTCTTAACATTGCCTGATGCTGATCTTTAAGCCTATGGGCCTTGCAGTTGGACCAACGAAGGCTGTAGGAGGTGATCTTTAAGGGCCATTTAATATCATCCAATTGAACGTGACTCCCATTGCTGTGTCTAGTTTAAAGTGTAAGCAATCGCCATTGTCTGTGAGGTCAGTGCTTCAATATCGACGATCAGGGCACATGGCATCCCCGAGGAATAATGTTCTGCATGGAGTTTATAACAAGTGACCACAGTGATTGTAACCACCCCTTTCAGTTGCGTGGGCACATTCACCTTCTTACTTGTGGATCTTTCTTTGTGGCCTTGTGGAAAGCTTTCAAAATGGCATGTGGAGTTTGTCAGAAACTTCCCTGTGGCAGCTTTGACCTGCTGTCAGTTCTGTACCCACTATAGCAGCTCCACTCTGTTCAGTGGGAGTGCATTTGACTAAACTAAAGCTAACAACCGCTCACCTTGAATCTTGCTAGAAAGGGAGCTGAAGGTCTTTGTCTTGCATTCATCAGGATTAATGCAAGAATGCCAAATGTCAAATGGTTACAAGACTTTATACTGCAAAACATACTGATACTATATATTTCCTATATCTACATTGAATCAGCATGTTGGCTGGGAGAACTAGATTGCAAATGCAGCCTGGAAAATGACTTCATTGAGTGTTTGCAGGACAATTTTTGTTTACAGCAGCACATTTGGGAACTATAGAGACATAGAGTCATTGAGTCATACAGCACGGAAACAGACCCTCCTGTCCAACCAGTCCATGCTGACCAAGTTTCCCAAACTAAGCTAGTCCCACCTGCCAGCTCTTGGCCCATATCCCCCCAAACATTTCCTAATTATGAACTTATGCAAATGTCTTTTAAACGTTGTAACTGTATCTGCATCCACCACATTCTTTTGCAGTTCATTATACACACAAACCACTCTTTCTGTAAAAAAGTTGCTCTTCATGTCCTTTTTAAATCTTTCTCCTTTCACTTTAAAAGTTTGTCCCCTAGTTTTGAATTCTCCCATGCTGCATGAAGACCTTTGCTATTCACCTTATCTATACCCCTCATAGTCAGGTCAGCCCTCAACCTTTGGGGTGAAATAAGGTCCCAGATTATCCAGGCTATTCTTATAACTCAAATCCTCCATTCCTGGCAACATCCTGGTAATTCTTTTCTGAACCCTCTCTAGTTTACTAGTATCTTTCCTACAGCACGGCGACCAGAACTGCACACAATACTCCAGAAGAGGCCTCAATAATGTCCTGCACAAGTTCGACATGACTCAAAGATCTGAGCAATGAAGGCAAGTGTGCTAACAGCCTTCACAGCCACCTTGTGACGGCGTGTGTTTGGGCGGCACGGTGGCTCAGTGGTTAGTACTGCAGCCTCACAGCGCCTGGGTTCGATTCCAGCCCCAGGTGACTGTGTGGAGTTTGCACGTTCTCCCCGTGTCTGCGTGGGTTTCCTCTGGGTGCTCCGGTTTCCTCCCACAGTCCAAAGATGTGCAGGCCATGGTGGATTGGCCATGTTAAATTGCCTATAGTGTTCAGGGGTGTGTGGGTTATAGGGGGATGGGTCTGGGTGGGATGTTCCAAGGGTTGGTGTGGACTTGTTGGGCCAAAGGGCCTGTTTCCACACTGTAGGGATTCTAATTCTTGTCCACCTGTGATGTAAATTTCACAGAATTATGTACCTGAACTCCTACGTCTCTCTGTTTGACAGCACCACCCAGGGCCCTACCATTAATTGTATAAGTCCTACCCTTGTTTCTTTTACCAAAATGCAATACCTTGTATTTATCTGAATTAGCCTCCATCTGCCACTCCTCAGCCCATTGGCCTAATCGATCAAGATCTTTGCAATCTTAGATAACCTTCTTCACTGTCCATTATGCCAAAAATCTTGGGAAAAACCGAAAGAACTGCGGATGCTGTAAATCAGGAACAAAAGCAGAGATTGCTGGAAAAGCTCAGCAGGTCTGGCAGCGTCTGTGGAGGCAAATCAGAGCTAACGTTTTGGGTTGTCAGACCCTTCCACAAAATTGCAATTTTGGTGTCATCAGCAAACTTACTAACCATGCCTCCTATATTCTCATCCAAATCGTTTACATAAATGACAAACAAAAGTGGACCCAGCACTGATCCCTGTGGAATGCTGCTGGTGACAGGCCTCCAGTCCAAAAAGCAATCCTCCACGACCATCCTCTATCTCTAACCATCAAACCAAAATTTGTATGCAATTGGTGATCTCACCCTGAATCCCATGCCATCAAACTAATAATTAGCCTACACTGTGGAACCTTCCTAGACCTGCTAATATAGAATGAAACAGGATTAAACAATAACCTCAGAGTAAAGGAGCCTCTAGTTAACAGCATCATAACAATGTCTATTATTGCTCCTTCCCCACCTTAATGTTTATGCTTTGTCTCTTTGTGTGTCAGTTTGCACGTCTTTGGGAATTTCTTAAAAAGGATAGAATTTCTGTTACGGGGGTGACAAATTAATAATTCATGTTTATTTTTGTTTATTAAAAAATCTGTTTGCAACAAATATTTGCTTTGTGTTATGTACAGAAGCCTAATGACTGGACTCTTCAGTTGAGCAAACTGGGACTTTAGATAGTTTTGTTAAATCTTTTCCTATTTGTGATGACTCTGAGAGTGGTGGGGTTCGATTTCCAGCCATTATCCCAGTGAGCCATGAAAAGTCTCCAGGGTTGGAGGAACTGCACCCTTGCCTCTTAAAAGAAGTAAAAGCTCAGATATCAGATGAATCGGTTACAATCTTCCAAATTTCATTAGGTTCTGCAGGGTCCCAGCTATTACGCAAACAGCAATTTTAACACATTTATTCAAGAAAGGAGGGAGGGTTATAATGGCACACAGACCCAGAGACACTCCAACAATGAAACAGGAACAGGTACTGTAGCAATAACAGATGACATGGGAATGACACTCCCTGGGGAAGGAACATCACTCAGACAGGCTGACAGTGAAAACATGTTATTATTCCATTAAAATATTGACACTATTTAAAGATTATGCATGCAATGCATGTGCAGAAGACAATTAGAATAATGAACTAAAACAGAAGTTGCTGGAAAAGCTCAGCAGATCTGGCAGCATCTGTGAAGAAAAAAAAATCTGTTAATGTTTCAGGTCTGGTGACCGTTCCTCAGAATAATGAACTGTTAAGGTATGAGAACAGCCCTGCGTATATTTGGATAACCTGAGCAGCTAACAATACACAGGATAATGTACGTAATTTTGGTGTATGAAAAGTCTGCGCTAGAAATGCATTTTGTACCAAAGCGCCTTCTAGTTTGCAGTAGTCACGTGACCTCTATCACATGACCTGAGGGCTCAGCCAGTTTCAATAAAGTCATGACACAGGACAGATGAGCTCTCATCTTTGTGGAATTACATGTTTTCTCTTTCAGTTCGGTATTATTTTTAACTTCCTTAGTTAACCACAGATGGTGCACCATCCCTAGGAATCTTCCTGGAATGCCTATTTTCTGGGTATTCCAAAATATCTCCTCAAAAGTAATAATTTACAGATCACTCACAATTGCTACATGCAAGTGAGTACAGAAATAGGAGGATAAGACAGAAAGATGTGCGACTGGTAAGATGGTACAGTAGAGGGCTCTAGATTCCCGGGATGTTAGGATTGACTCTGAAGGAGATGACAACTGTACAAAGCTAATAGGAACTGCAGATGCTGGAGAATCGGAGATAACAAGGTGTGGAGCTGGATGAACGCAGCAGGCCAAGCA